>VXAY01004719.1:1642107-1965989 GCA_013399855.1 Oxyruncus cristatus | reverse complement strand
GGGTTGTTGTGGCCAAAGTGCAGGACCCGGCACTTGGCCTTGTTGAACCTCATCCCGTTGGAATCAGCCCAGCTCTCCAGTCTGTCCAGGTCCCTCTGCAGAGCTCTCCTGCCTTCCAGCAGATCAACACTCCCCACCAACTTGGTGTCATCTGCAAATTGGCCAGATGCCCAATCTTGGCTCTCAGCAGTGGTCAGCTACTCCAGTTCATCACCACCCCCACATTTGCAGTGAAAGGGGTCATCCTGCCATCATACCCGCAGTATCGGGGGGCTTAGTGTTAGGCTCAGCTTTTGGACAAAATCCCAAGGTCGTGAGGGGGCTCGACCCCTCAAAGAAGTGTTTACCGGCTTTTCCACCATTCTGTGGCTGCAATTCTTCTGCAGCTTGTTGCATGCAGCTTCCAGGTGATTCAGTCTTAGCCTTAAGCCATCCCTGCCCTCCCCGGGCCAGGCCAGGCCTCGGAGCGGAGGGGCCGCACAAAGGTTTTTTCACTGTAAATAATCTTCCACAAGGGTTTTAGTTTTTAAGTCTTTTCCCCTGCTGGAGGGGGAGAGGGGGCCCCCCTGGGCCTCTCCTCCCCCCTCCTGCTACACTGACCTTGGAAGCTACATCGCTATTTCTTGTTCTTCTCTGCTGCAATTTCTTATGCGCAACACCTTTCTTTTCTGGTTTGTTAAATGTGTCATTTGTAGAGACATCACAAAAGTCTCTGATTGGCTACTTTGCCACATTTTCATCGGGAGTTAATAATTTTCTACCCCAATACTGGGGGGGATGGGCTAAACCACGACAGTCCCTTTCAGCAGAGCCGTTCCCCAGCCTCTAGAGCTGCAAGCACTGAGCTCTGCACCTGTCCTTGTGGAGTTTTGTGAAGGGTTCCTATCACCCCACTCTTGCAACCTCCCCAGATCCCTCTGAATGCCAGCCCTGCCCTCCAGCATATTGACTGTTCCCACCAAGCTGATAGACTTCTCATCCAGTTGATGTTGAAGGCAGCATGACATTGGTGTGACTCAGGTTGTGAGTCAAGGAAAATGTGATTTTGACGTTGAAAAAATTTTTTTAGAGTCATGAGGAATTTTTAGAGACCAGTCTAACTGTGGGATAAGCAATATCTCGTACCAAGCAAATTTAACATGAACCATTTTCACATTTGCTTCTCCGAGCAGACCTGCATGATTTTCTGTAACATGCAACTGCCACTTTTCCCCAGTTATGCTTTGACCATCAGCGTTTCTAAATGTGGTATATCAGCTTTCCTTTTTAGTATTAAAAACCAGCTTTGTAAATCAAAATATAGATTATTATTTTCAGTTGTCTGAAAACGAGTCTTTTCATGTTTGTGTTTATATGGTTCAAGGCCTTTCACCCTCTGTTTGATTCTCACTTTCTAGTCTACTTTCTGTTCTGTTGAAGTATTCTTTTCTTATGCAGTTCTGTGAACTATTTTTGCAAGATACCCTAATTTCACTGTGACAGAATAATAATTAGAGAGGTTGTTTACCTCTGGAATTTAGTTAGGCTGATACCTTGCATTCAAACTGTAGCTACAGAAAGATTAATTAATTGAATCATCGCTGATTAAGAAGTCACCTGAAGTGGAAAACACTGATTAATTTCTGCATACTAACAAATCATGAAAAACTAAAGCGTTCAAACTGTCCTTTTGCGTATGATAGCCCTACTCTGTTGGCATACTGCATCCATAAGTGGCTATTTGTCTGGTAAGGGACGTATTTAATTTAGGCCGAGTACCTATTTTATGTATCTGTCATTGAAGGAAACAACATTATGTAGGTAGCACCTGTAAATCAGCATATCCCTGAATGTAACACATTGAACGGCTTTGCAGAAATAACAACGTGCAGGGGTTTTTTCAGGCACCAGCAGAAAGGGGAAATATTTATAGCAGCTGTAAAAATATTTACAGTAGAACAAAATGTGATAATATTAAATATTTGTTGTTTTGTCACTGGCCATAAAAATATTTATTTTCTTGGAGCAAAAATTTTTTTTTTTTGCATTTAATGCTAGAATAACCAACCAGATACACCCTAGAACTGCTGGGGCTTTCATTTTTTTTTTATTCCACCCCCTCAAAATTGTTGATTTTAAATGAGTGGACGCATTGTGTTTTACAAAAACCTGAAAGATATTTGTATGTGTGAAATACATAGGCTTTTGAAAAATGTCATTCTCTGTGTCTTACACGCCTTTGTTATTGTTACTTCCTTAGAGATGCAGTTTTATGTTTTGTCCACAAGATGGTGAAAATTTCAAGTTTTAATATTTTTTAAGCCAGTGTAACCTGTTAATTTTTAACCTGAGTGCTTTCGCATTTCTGATAAGCACTTATATTTATTTTTGCAGTCCATCTGCTGGCAAGGACAAAATCCGAACAGCCCATAGAAAAATCATGATTTTGAATCATCCTGATAAAGGTAAATAACTATTACTCTTCTTAACGAGGAAGAGGTTTAAATGAGATCCTTCAAGTTTTTTGACTGTGTACATAGCCACATTGAGTGCAAATGTTTTTTGTTTATTTATTGATTTCATCTTCTGTGTGTCTTCTCTCAGATAAACTTGGCTTTGTGAACCAGTTTTACTCATCTTTCTTTATGTTGTTTTCTGTACTTGTGCCGCTTCAGTTGAAACTATGATCTCAGGGACCAGCTTACCACACTCAGCAAAAACTTACTCAAAAATAAGCTGTAAAAATTTTACATTATCTAACATTCCTGTTCTGAACTGTGATGGACCAGTCACATGCATGAAAGTAACTTTCTGTGGGGAAATGTTCTGTAGTTACTAAGTACATCATTGATGAATTTCAGACTTATGGAATTCTCTTGGAAAGAATGTAAAGCTGGGCACTATTGCTTTACTGGCCAGGTTTTTAATGTAAATTTATCGTAGAGAAAGGCTAGTATTATAACTTTAACTACACTACAGCTGGTTGAGAAAGAAAGCCCATATGTTCATTGCTGTTTTTGCTTTAAAATAACAGATGGTGAAGAGTTGCACTGTATTTCAGAAGTCAAAAGGGGAAATTGGAGGGGCTTTATATCTTTTTGACAGAATTACAGGGCTCCCTGCCAGCACCCCATTTTAAGAAAATGAAAAGATAACTGTGACCACTGGCCATGGAAAGTGTTTTGTTGAGTGTTTCTGTAGTGTCTTCACCCCTCAGTTTAATTTTAAAGTTATCCTGCTTATTTGATTTCACACTTCCATTTTTTACACTTTTTATAATGTGTAAGCTGCACAGACATAGGAAAGAAATTCTCTTCTGCATTTCTAATATATTATGATGGTCAAAGGCCTCTTAACCACCAGAACACCTATTAGGTCAAATTTTTTTAATGCTGAACTTCTAAGTTTATTGTAGCAGTATTTGGAGATGTGAGCCAGAAAGAACTGTGAATCCCGGTGTGGATATTTAGTAGACCTAAAGAGAGAGTTGCTGTTAGGAAGATCCTAATGACCCTAACAAAGATTTTAATGACTGCTCTTACAGCTGTAATGCACCTGTAGCTGGGCACAGTGTAGGTTTGGATGGATGTAGTGAGCCCTCCTGCATTGTAGTAAGATGGAGCATTTTCTCCAGGAACACCAATTGAAGGGATTTGTGCCTCTGTGCTGCCCCTGAAGCTCTTCTGGCATGGCTGTAGAAAAAAGCCTTGTGTAATATCTTTGGCTGCAGAGCAAGGGCCTGGAGTAATCCTGAACATGAGGCATCACAGAGAGGCTTGTTTGCTTGTGTATAGGTCTTGATTTCTTCTGGCTGTGGGTAGCACAAATATGCTTTTAAAAGCTGTATTCAATGTTATAATGTCATTTTAAAATAATATTTTACCAACTGGAGTTGATAGAAGAAAGGTCATTAATTACAGATTTTTGAAATTACATATGTTATCTGAGATCAACTGTTGAAGAGAGAATTATTAGAAGTAAATGCGAAATATATAGAAATTTACCTAATAACATCCCCAGTGAGTACTACTAAAACAGTTGCTTATGAACCTTTACAGTTCAGTTTTAAAGTGTTTTTATATTGGTATATTGTACAGATGTGTTGTGTATTGTGTTAATTTATCAGTTACTAGTTTTAGGAAAGAGTATTTCCTCACTGAAAAAGAGGAAGAGAGAAGCCTTTTGGACTTGCCCTAATTATAAACAAACACTTATGCAATCATGAGATTGAATTTCCTCTCATTGGAGGGCTACAAAATTAATATGGCACTTAAGGATGTAAATGCAGTGAAAACACTTCTAACAGATTTGAATTTACTTTAAGATCCTGTACTTTGGACAGATAGCAAATCAATGCACATTTAAAAATTACTTGGACATTGTTTATTGCAGGTTTTAGTCTTTACTGTTTGTTTGATCTTCTTATCTACTCAGTATAGTAAATCCTATTCCTTGCTAAAAGCTACTTGATTTAAAAAAGGGAAAAAATAAATTCTTTTTTCAGTAGCCAATTCATTACTCATTCCTTGCCCTGCCACGCTTTCCTCCAGTGTGTCTTACCTATTAAGGCTACATTGAAACAAGACCAAAACATGAAAAAGAACTTCGCTACTTTTTCCAGTTGTTTTACTACACCATGAAATTACTTTATGCTAATTTGGATTCCTGCAGGATTGTCCTAAAGAAGTCTTTTAGCAAGCCTTGCCTTTTTGTCTTTATTTCTGTATATCTACAAGTAGCTCTGCATGTTTTGTTCTTTCTGATTAATAGAATGAATGGTGAGTGAAAAATACATTTGAACAAATGCCTTGGAAAAGGCTCTTCAGTGCACGGTACTGCTGGAATCACATTTTCACGTAAAAAATATAGATGTATTATAGTAAGTGGTAAGTTACTGGTACAGACCTTGTAATGTTGGTTTTGGTGACTGTAGACAGATGGTTGGCACTCAAGGGGAGAGTGGAAAAAAAAACCAAACACAAAAAGACTGCTGAACTGTAATCAGATTGTTAGATGGAGCGTAAAGCAATGACAGTGTTCAGGACTAGAAGTTAGAAGGCGTACCGTGTTTAAACAGCTTTAATGTGATGGTTTCTGGCTGGTAATTTTTTGGGCATCCAGCACAGGAGAGGCTTGCGGGGGAAGGTGTGCATGTGCACAGAATAATTCTTTGTCAAAATTATTTTAAAATTTTCCCTCTCAGTTTTTGGGATGAGTGGAAATACCAGCTCTTTGGTTTGAGTGAATATTCAAGACAGCTGACCTTGCATACATTTGCAGAAGCATCGCACTGCAGGTCTAAATCACAGTGATGCAAAGTGTTTTCAGGTTTGTCTTCTCTCTGAGATAAGATGTTCAGTGTTATTCTTCAGTGACTTCAGTTTTGATTACATTTCTCATGTTTCCTTATCAATTAGTTTATTTCTTATCAATGTCATTTATTAAGCAGTTGTATCAAAAGGATCTATGTAGGAAGAAGGAGCTGATGAAAGTGAGTAATAAAGAGATGCTGCAAGTGAAGGAGTTTGGTGCTTAATACTGATGTGTAAACAGTATTCCTTTCCTTTTCTTTTCTCAGGTGGATCGCCTTACTTAGCAACAAAAATAAATGAAGCAAAAGACTTGTTGGAATCCAGTGCCAAAAACTGAAATCTGACGGTTTGGGTCATAGGAGATTCAGCAGATACATTGCACAGTGGCTTTCATGTCTACTTGCTCTGCACAGTTTCTTATTCATATTTATTGTCATAATTAAAATTTTAGGATGATCTAAAGCAAACTGATATATTTTACAGTTATGTAAAGTTATGTACAGTTATGCTCCTGCAAGGAGCATGGAGTTGGAGTTGATGATTCTTATGGGTTCCTTCAACTCAAGATGTATTATGATTCTGTCTCAATTTTAGTGTATTTTTACTGAATTGTGATTCCTTGCAAACTTTGAAAAAGTTCTCTTACTGTCTGTGGGGGTTTTTTTGCAGAAGTCGTTCCTTCTTTCATTAAATTTTTGATCTTTTAAAATAAAATTTAAAAATTAGTCTTAAATATAGGGTTCTTCATTAATGAAGAAACCACCCTACATTTAGGGTTGCCAGAGAAAATCTGCGACAGTGTGTTGATTCACAGGAAATATGGCAGACCCCATACAAGTTTCCAACACCCCCTTGCCCTTGAGTCTGTTCATTTGTGAAGTAGTAGGGTTTGTTCATGAGTGGGGTTTGAGAGCTGCGACTCTGAACAAAAGGACTAATGGGACTACAGGCTGCAGTTTTCATTAACTGATATTATATATGGGGCTTGGAGCTATGAAGGAGAAGATTCTTGGCTTTGGTTAGTTCTTTTGCATATTAAAGGATCTCTGAAATTGTCAAATAGTTAGTTAGACATGCTTCAGGTCATAGAGTGTGTTTACTCTGTGGCAGTTGGGATAATGCAGGCGTTTTCATGGCAGTGGGACTGAAGAAAGTATGTCCACGTGGCGTGGAGCTGAGATGGATTTTATTGGCTGCAGTTGTCTAGGTCCTGCGCCAGCCATGTGAGCCTGGTGTAGGACTGACTCAGCAGGGAACCAACGGGAGGGTACCTGCTTTGCACATGGCTCCAGGTAAATCATGGGTTAGTTCTCCAGTAGTGCTCACACCTCTGCATTATGCTTCATATCCCAAAGTATATATACAGACCTCCTTATGTAGCATTCTGGCAACCTAGTGCTGGCTTTGGGCCGTGCTGAAGTCATCAATCTCAGACTTTAAAGAGGACAAGTTTCATCTGACAGTAGGTGCAAGTTTGGGGCACTTGGCTGCTACAGATTTCTACCAGTAAATTGTCTGCACGTGAATTAACTCTCCTAAGAGGATGATGATGAGATGAGACAGCGTAGTGGATTCAGTGCAAGGCTGAAAAACTTCCTGCTGTCCATTCAGACTCTGTCGTTTGAGGTACAACAAACAACTTGAAATGCTACAAGTATAAAATTTAGATAATCCATTTTTTAGGTTATTTAGCCAGAGGTAAGTGGCTAAGAGCAGTTAATATGAGGTTGGATGCTTTAATTATTTATATACCAGAACATGCATTTGTAGTTTATCCAGTGGTGGATGGCCAGATTATATGAATTTTTGCTTGACAGGAAGAAAGAATATGAATTATTTTTTACCAGGTTCCTCACACTTTGTGACAATTCCTTTACTTTCATTAAAAGGAGATGAAAAAATTTTTAGTTGACCGTAGAAGGAAATACTAACTTTAGGTAGTTTAGAGACTTCATTGCAATTAGAGTAGGAAGACACATGACACAGTTTGGCTGGATAAAGCAAAAAAGACTGTTGGGAAAAACCTACCTGGGAATAGCATACACTGTATGAGTACTACACTTGCATCATTTAACTGATGCTCTAACACAAGAAGCTTTAAAGAAAATAGTTTATTCCTGTGCAGTAACTTTAATTGGTTCTTGTTAAAGAAGTGGCCATCAATTAATGCACATTGAAGGTTAGTCACTCATTTCACTGGTATATCAGTCTGTATTAGCAAAAAATAAAATTATGACAGTTTTCATTTTGGGAGGAAAGAAGTGAGATGATGGGGGTCCTTATTTTCTGAAGTGGAATGTGTACGTGATATGAGTCATTCTGCAAAAGCAAAATTGATGTGAATGGTAGGTAGCAAAATCATTGTCTGATGATTTTGAACTGAGTAGCTGTTGTTTTCATATGATTGCCTTTCTTTTTTCCTGAGTAAAGTGAAGTACTATTCTAAAGTATCAGTTGAAACAAATGCGTTAAAGATGGTTACTTGTTCTGTTCTTTAAAATGAACTTCTCATGTCTTTGTAAGAAGTAAAGGGTTTGGGTTTTCTCATGAGATGCTGTTGTTGATAACTTCCTTCCTGATGTAATTATTTGTATGTGATTATTTTGGATGAAACACTTTTTTTCTGACTTGCAGTTGTGAGGGAGATTTGCATTCTTAACAAAAAGAAATAAAACCAGGTTCTAATTCTGCTTTCTCCATTATTTTCAGAGCAGACTACTGACCAATTAACAAATTTGATATATTAACAAATTTGATGTATTAACAAATTAAAAAATTCAGCAAATTAACTGGCCAGTCCTATCCCTGGAAAATGCTGTGAAATGAATGAAGCTAATGAGTAGCACTTGTGAAAGCATCCCTATTGTATGTCTGGTGCCATAACATCACACATACAGTAGCATATTTTTTCTTGTCTGTTTACTTGCAAAGCTTGCTTTACCTGCTAAATGATGTTTGGAAGGATGAACAAAGGAAAGGGAAAGGCCAGTCTTGTAATGCAGCTCAGTTTGTTGTCACTGATAGTCAACATGGCAGGCTAAGGAATGCCTTTGGAGACTGCCTTGCAGAACAGCACTCATATTGATGCTCAGCTGGGCTAGGAGCAATATTTCTAATAGCATAGCCTGGTAATTTGATCTTAAAAATATTCAGCGTCTTGAGACTATTTTCTTTACCTGTCAGATGCTTAAGCTTTTTATGGGTTAGAAAAGCGCATAGAGGTTGATTTATTCTGGTGCACTTTCTGTCCATCCATACTACCAGCAACAGGCAGACTCATTTTTCATGTCTTGCTTTAATGTTCAGAAAATGTTCATGTGTAACTTCTTAGCTTAGGAATTCCCAGGTACTTTTCCTCTTACATGATAACCAGTCCCAGTTATCCTCTACAGCTTTAGAAGTCAGGCAGGACTGAGTGCATTTATTTGTAATTGCTGTGGGTGAATTCCAGTTTATTTAATGAAGCAGACCTTGCTTATCTGCCTGATTTTTGCTCTTGGTCCATGGGAATTTCACCTGATTCTTCATTCTTTACCCTTGATATGGCAGACTAAGGCGTAGATCCACAAAAAGACCCAGTAAGTCTGGCTACCTGCCTATGCCTAAGTGCAACTTGCAAAACTTTTGCTGGCTTAGGGTGGGTACAATTGAGACATATAAAAATAAGGGCACAATTCACAAAACCTTTGCCTGATCTCATAGGTAATTTTAAAGGTAAAAATTTACTCTCCTATGCATTTGGATTTTTGTTTTTACATAGGTGTAAAACTACTTTCTTCTTGCCCGGTCTTTGCTCGGTTCAACACTTACCCTTAAATCAACGGATTTGGTATCTGGTATCTAAGTTCCCTGAAAAGCCTGATCCAATAGCTGTGGTTGTCAGGTGCCTCATCAGCCTTGGTGTGAAAATCTCAGTATCTGACCTACTAGTCAGATGAGACTGGTGACGAAGCTGGGCTAAGGAGGTGATGGCACTTGCTCTGCTGGAACTGCCCCTTGCTGCAGTATGGAAGGTTCAAATCGGCTGCGGGATCCCTGGGCCTGAGTACTGAGCTCTGGTCGCCTTAAGACCTTGAAATGATGTCAAATCAACTGAAAGAAATTCAGCAGCTGAGGTAATAACTGATTCCCTTAGGAGCCTCACTTCCCACATGTTGGGCTTTAGGGCCTTTTCCTTAATTCACACTCTTCTGTGAGCTTCTGTCTGCCAGTCTCTGACTTTGACAAGCAGCATGGTAGACTGGCACTAAATCACCAGGAACACCTTCCAGAACTTTTTAGTTGAATGATGACAAAACTACTGTGTTTCTTGGGTCATGAACAACAGGTTTTGTTGTGTAGGTTGCAAAGCCATATTTGTGAGGTGGCACCATGACCAGCACAGTCTTAGGACTTTATAACTTTGTCATTTTAACCATTGCTCTCAAGCAACAGATTGTGTTTGTATGTACATGTGTATGTAAGCACACACGTTTATACACATACACACTGCTTTTCAAGATCCCATGTGGAATTTTGCATCTGTACTGCGGCACACTTTTTAAAAATGACATTTTTCTTCCTTTTTTTTTTTTAATTATATTTACTTAATTTACCAAATCAGATCAAGACAGCAAAAATAATGCCAAAGTAAATTACAGGTCTTAATTTAATTCTGTTGTATAAATAGGAAGACAAGTGAAAAAAAAGATCAAACACCACACACCACCCCAATGTCTCCAATTTATCCACTTTATTGAGTTTATACTCAGTTTTGCTCTGGTATAGATACATGGGATGTAGTTATGAATCTTTTAAAAGAAAAAGTGGCACTGTTCTGTCGTCATCATACTGTATTTGCGCAAGATCCATGTACCCAATTTTTTTTAAATGAGGCAAATACAAAATAAAAAATGGCAGAGCTTTTTGGGATGTTGCCCAGACAAAGTTTTCTATTTGCAAATGCTTAAGATTTCAGCTACATTTAAAATATGCTTTTGTATTTTACTCTGGAGGCATTGAGTAGGAGGGAGGGAATTTTAAATCATTATTTGATGTCTTACTGATTGCTAATGGTTCATGAACCATAGAGTGAGAAACTCCTTACATGAATAACTTGAATTGTCAGCCTAGATGGCAATACACCTACTTCCTTTTATTATTAGGAAATCACAAAACTATACTTAGAATGAGAAATATAATTTTGACGGTCGTAGCATCATCCAAGTAATATTCTTAAGATTTTTCAAGTTAGTTATGGTACAGACTAATTGCTATACAGCTTCATGAGATATTAAAACCCTTCTACTGTGCTATTATAGTTTCCTTATTTATATACTAACTTATTCAAGGAGAGGTTAATTAGATGGAGTTTTTTCTTTTAATATAGCAAGTATTGCATCTAATAAACTCTAGTTTTAGACAGTGGCAAAGTTCTTTAAAATTATTGTATGATTTAAATATTGCATAGAGCATTGTTCTAGATGTCATGATTTCTGCTGACTGTTGGGTTTGATTTGGGCAACTTGGAAATTCCTTACATCTAGCAGGTGAGTGAACAGATTTTATTGCGAAGAAAAGCAAAGGTCCTAACATTCCAGTGAATACAATTTGACTAATACGATATTAGGAAGAAATTCTTCACTGGGTGGGGGGGTGGGACACTAGTACAGGTTGTCCAGAGAAGCTGTGGATGCCCCATCCCTGGAAATGTATTTCAAGGCCAGGCTGCACAGAGCTTTGAGCCAACCTGGTCTAGTGGAAAGTGTCCCTGTCAATCGCAGGATCTCTAAGGTCCCTTCCAACCCAAACCATTGATTCTGTGGTATTATAGAAGAAACTTAAAATTCTAGTGAAGAACTCAATAGGTAAGAAGTTGTCCGAATAACAGGGATCAGATGGAAGTGGTTGAGGGGTCTTTGTCTACGCAAAAGCTGTTTTGTCCTGGATCTTTCCTGTTAAACAACTTTGTCAGTGACCTGAAGAAGTAGACTGAGAACTCTCTCATCAAGTTTACAAATGATGCCAAATGGCATGAACCACTCAATACACTGGAGGGAAGGTCTGACATTCAGGGCAACCTGGGGAGTTCGGTGACAGGAATAGGGTGACAGGAACCCTTTATGAAATTCAAGGACAGGTGCAGAGCTTGCTGTCTGGGATGGAAGTGCCCCTTGCAGTGCTAGAGGCTGGGGAATGCTGGGCTGGGGAGCGCTGGGCTGGGGAGCAGCTCTGCTGAAGGGGACACAGGTCTTGCACACCAAGAACTAGAGAAGATGGCGTGTCCTGGCAGCAGAGAGGGACAACAGCCTCCCAGCTGGGTGAAGCAAGCATGGTCACTAGATTGACAGAAGCGGCTCTTCCCTACTCAGCCAACCACACCTAGCTGCTGCATCCAGTTTTGGGACCTCTGGACAGGAAGGATATTGGCCAACCACAGCAGGTCCAGCAGAGGCTACCCCAATGGTTGGGGGCCAGAGCACTTGCCCTGTGAAGAGAGCAAGAGGGAGCGGGGCTTCTTCACCCTGAAGAAGAGAGGGCTATTGGGGGAGCTCACGGCAGCCCCCCAGCATCATAAGGTCATAAAGAACATGGGTCCAGGCTCTCCACAGTCATGTGTGGTGAGAGGTTGGGCACAAGTTGAAAAGGGAGGTGCAGGGTAGACACAGTACTATTTCACACCCAGCTGTGGCACAGGTTGCCCAGAGAAGTTGTACATTCTCCTACCTTGGGAGTTTTTCAAGACCTTCTGGATAAAGTCCTGAGCAACCCGCTCTGACCCTGCAGATTGCCTTCCTTTGAGCAGCAGGTAAGACTAAAGATCTCCTGAATTTTCCTGTGCTACTAGATCCAGTGGGGAGGACAGATGGCAGAGGTATAACAGCAAGAGAGTCACATCAGGGAAGTACCCTGCAATAGTTCCTATGTGTAGTTTTTGTTTCCTTGCTTTTTATGAAGTCTGAAGTACAGCTGAACTTAAAATCATAGTTAAAATAGTCCTGACTCTTTGGAGAGCTGCACAATACAAAATACTGGTATTTTAATACCACTCCATGTTGGTGTCCTGAAGCCAGCACTCCAGGGGACTCTGGGTCCAGTCTTGATGTCATTGGTCAGGTCAGTCCTTTGTTCTTAATGCTGGGTGTTGGGAAGCTGCCTAGTCTCCACTGGGCCGAGAGCAAAGATGTTCTGCCTTGTAAAACTGCCAGTGGCCTAAACACAGAGAAGTATCTCCCCAAATCTTGAGCACCTAGTTAGCAGGTTCAACAGTGGGACAGCCTGTAGTTGTTTAGTGCTTCCCTTACTGGCACCAGTGGGAATTTCTGCAGTAGGAACTTCTGCAGGGGACAAATTGATCAGCTAAGAGAGGCTTAAAGGTCTGAGTGCTGAGGTTACTGACAGCAGTTTGGGTTTCTTGAATCAAGTAGAGGACTGCCAGATTGCCAGTTAGATTTATTTTACTCGCAGCTGGGGAAGAAGAAGTATGATTCCTCTTTGAGAAAAAAAGTCCTTTGCAAGCTCTGATAGGTTTTGTTTCTCCTGATCTTAGCGTATTATTTAACCATCAGCTCACATCGCTCTCAACAGCCTGTAATTGCGATTTCAGCAGAGGCCTTAAATACTTGCGAGAGTGAGCTGGGATCCAGGTGCTGTGCCACAAGGCAACATCTGCAACTTGCTTACATGCTCAGTTTGCATCTCCATATGTTGATACTACACAATTAAATATTTCAGTCTTTGGTGAGACGACTTTGGTCTTTTCCAGCACTCCCATCACTAGGATACAATCCTGCAGATGTTTCCAGGGCTTCTGCCTTCCCTTTAAGCCATATTCTCAATAATGGAGAAAGTGCCTTCACTATCTGTCTTTTTCTCAGTGCAGCCACTGTTCTCCAGTGTTCAATAATTCATGATCTTGCAGGAGGTGCACCAAAATGATTTTAGCTACCTCCAACTTTTTTAGACAGAAGGATAATAAAAATGATTTCACGGTAACTAAAGTAAGTTAGTTCATTGGTGAAAGCACTTAAATATAACTTATTAGCTATTCAGAAGGAAGGTTTTACTAAAGGTACAATGCATTTATGTATTAAAGTGCAGCTCAACTCCTGAAAAATGACTGCGTAAATAAGAACTTGTCACATCTTATTTTTGTTGATTTTTTTTTTTCTTCTCCCTCGAAGTTTGTTTTCTGCTGTTAACTCTATTGCTGTCACGATTGTAACCATGGAGGAGCTGGATCCTAGTCCTGGTGGAGTTAGTTGCCAGTGAGTTACAGTTGTGTGTTGCTGCTGATGAGGCAGTGAGTGTTACAGGCACTCATTCAAGACAGTAGGCACAAGTCAATGTCATCCGTGGCACAATCTGACACATAAACTTCTTGAATGTGATGTTTAAGATTGAAAGATCAGGGGCAGTTACCGCTAATAGACTTAATTCTATCACTATGCAGAGGCCAAATACAGTGCTGGGGAACCAGAGGTCAAATCGAGAAAAAGTATAACTGCAGCACTTTTCAAAGCTGAGGTGAAGAAGCAACTGGGGAGGTGTTTCTGGAGTACAAGTCTGACTGCAGACATCTAATTCAAGTTACTCAAATGTTTGGCTCCTTTTATCTATTTTGGATCTGGCTGTTAGCACCTTGGTACTTGTATACAAAGAATACTTGATAGCACAATCACAAAAGCAATAAACAGCCTTACAAGGGCATAGATTTAAGGTGACTCCTTCAAGTGGAATCTTACTTTAAAAACGATTTCAATGTCATGTATCGTAATTGCATCTAATATTAGAGACTGACTCAATATAACACAATATCAATGACAATATAAAGGGAATCATGAGCAAAGAGGATAACTTAAAACTGTTTGGGGGGATGGAAGGAAAGATTACACTATAATGAAGACTTCTGTAGAGTTTACAAACCGTTCTGGTGACACTCAGAGGGATTTTTTTCTCCTAGATTCTGGACACTTTATTCCTCTTTCCATTTCGACACTGGAATCTGCCTGGAATCTCTAAATATGATATGGGGGGTTTTTTTCCCCTTCCTTGAGCTTGTGAATCTATCTACTACTAAACAGTAAGTTGCATATGCAAAGTTGGTTAGCAAGTTGAATAGATTACCGGCTGCTGAGAATTAAATACCTACAAAAGGGTTTTCTTCTTCCCTCAGCAACACATACCCCCCATCCCCCAAATGGATATAGTTTAAAAGGTGTGAAGCTGGACTATTTTGTCTCTATCAGAGTCTGAAGGCGGAATGAAAATGTCACACATCTTCCTAAATGACTAGGATTCTCTATCAGATTTTCTGTGGATATAGGTTACACCAGCATGACCTGCTTTTACCAACTCAATAGCATGTCTGAAGTTCCCCTTGGCTTTTATGTGCTTCCTTCTTGCATTAGTGCTTGTGAGGAGGCTGTAATTTCAATGAATTAAAATTACATCAGCTGTACTGCATGGTCTCTGGCTGGCCCTGATGTGAATGCATTGGTGTACACAGAGGTGCTGGAGAGGATCTGCCTTTGGCAGTGGCAGTCTTAAAGTTGCTCATGCAAACCACTCACTAGCATCCTCCATGTCCTTCAGGTTTCACTAACATATAGAATTATAGATTATCCTGAGTTGGAAGGGACCCACAGTGATCACTGGGTGCAACTCCTCTCCTCTGTCTCTTCTCCTCAGCGGAGGAATGGATTTATTTATGCCTGTTCTTGTTCAGCTGAAATTCTGTGACAAAACTAGAGATAGTGCCTTACAAAATCCATGTAACCAAAGCAAATGAAAAACTTCTGCAGAGGTTAATGCAGCAGCAGATGTGAGAACAGCATGAGGGGTTAGGTTCTGAAACAAAGAAGCTTGCCTGGGCTTTTTCTACTCATTTAAACAACAAATCCAGAAGTCCAGACAGCATCAGTTGTACTCCAGTCTCACCGGTTTGTTGTGAAAGCCAAGTTGCTGGAGCTGAATCTGAGGAAAGCTTTAAAGCGATCCTGCTGTAGTCTAAAAACACATGAATTATCAGAATCTCCTACAAAAGATATGAATTTCCATTTTATTTAACTGGGCTGCCAATCTAATAATACTTAGGATGTCAGCAGTGATTTCTGATTAGTCCTTTCACTTCTGGGAGGAAGGAAGGAACTAATCCATAATACAAAACGAATTCTCATGAGGGATGAAACTCTTCTCCTAAGAAATGGTGCTCCAAGAGCTGCAGAGACTTGCCCCACTGGGACCTGTCTGACACTTTAGCTTAACAGTAGAGAGTTTAAGTGGCCGTACAGAATATAAATCAGCTTGTGCTGCTTCAGCATTAGCTGCTGAGCAGCCAATGCATCAGAAAGTTGACCTGTTTACTCAGATTGGCTTGAAGCTTAGCTGAAACCGCCCAGGTTTTGTTGGACTAAGAGTGGAGGTGGGGAGGGTTCGTAATTTGGTTCTATATTGTTAAAAGTCCTGTTTCAAAAGTCTGTCCATGGATGACAAGAAAATGAGAGTGTTGAGATGTCCTCGCTGCCTGCTAAGCTCATGGGATTTCTGATTGCAAGTTATTTTAGTCAGTAAAGGTAAACTGAAGAATGCGGGTTTTTTCCATTGACCTTTGTGCCTGCTTTTGTATCCCTGCTTGCACTTGTGGAAAGGCACTGAACAGGTCTAAATGCTCTTCATATCTGATACCTGGTAGCCTATAGCTATCCTGAGGCAGCCTGGTAGAATGAGGGCTGTCTTGCTTTTGTTGCTTTGTGAAATACTCCACTTTTATTTTTAGTTTTTCTAGAACCAGCAAATTTCTAAATGCTTCTGACTGGCAGGCAAGATTGCCTGATCCTCATTGCTGCAGTTCTGCTTCCAATGCCCAGGGCTGAAGAGAACTTTTAACAGCATGAAAGTCAGGCTGAATACAACTAGACAGTGGACTTGAGTTTGGATTTTTTTCCTGAGGACTTTGTTTCAGTTTCTTTCATGTCATTTATTATTTCTAGGCCTGTGAGTAAGTAAAAAAAAAAAAAGGTTTTTGTTGTTCTTTAGTTGTTTGTTTTTTTTTTTTTAAAGAGAAATTATCTTCTCCCTTCTAGTGATTGACATGATGGAGTGTGCTTCCAAGGGGGATGTCTCCTCAGTTTTCTTCTCTTCAGCATTCTGTTGGACAACTTTGTGGAGGTTCTGAAAATTTCTGTTTCCCGTAAAACAGGGTGGAAACAGCTGCAATCTCAATGTCTGGCAATCTTAATAACCTTGTCCAAGTTAGAGAAAGTGAAACGCAAAAAATTATCGGAGAATTAAGGCCATGGCATTTCCTATATTTCACGTCATTTGAATGTGAATAATGAAATCCAGCAACCATCACTCCTGATATATAAAAGTGCACGTGAGCAGGTAAACACTTTAAACAAAAAATACAGCGCCAAAGTAGTCTCTGCTATAATGTCCTCAAATGGAGGAAAAAATGTGTTAAAGCTTTCTGTCAGAAATTCCAATCGGACTTGAAGAGTTGAATGGATACTATAAACCTAAATTTAAAATAAAAAAAAACAAACAGAAAAGCTGCAACAAACCTGTTTTTACCTGCTCAAAGGTTTAAATGAATGTTTTTCATTCATATTTCTCTGTGCAGTGGTTTTGCTTAATGAAAGATTTACTAGCACAAAAAGATTGGGAAAATGAACTTCTGAGCTAGGCACAAGTGTTAAGACGAAACAATTGGTTTTATTCATAAGTAAACATTTGCATGAACTGTGCAAATGTGTATAATCACTGGGATAGTGGTGATAGAAGAGCTCTTGTGATTAAACTCAGCTCAAGTATTCTGTAGTAACTGCTAGTGCAACTACAGAGTAAAAAGAAATATTAGTGAAATAAGTAGAAAAGAAGAAATTACAGGCTGCTTGTAGATACATTTTTGAGAGCAAAAATTGAAGGTAATTTGTACAGATGAATTATTCACTGTGAATTACTCGAAAGATTTGGCCCACTATAATGAACTAAGATGAAGAACTGATATACTGCTATAAAACTTGTGCTCTCATTTGTAACCTATTCCAATCACAATGGTAGTATTTTGAACTTTTTCTAAATGTGTCAATTATGAAATCTGTGTCCAGTTGCCTGATGCTAAGAGAGCAATGTGAAACCTTGATGTTTAAACTTTTTTATGAGTACAGTATAATTCAGCAAGACAGTGGCAACAAGCTTTAGTTTCTAGCCTGGTGCTGTGATAAATGAAGTGCAATCTTCTGTATTTCCCATCTCCTACTAGTTCCTTTTTCATGTCCGTAATTGAAAAAGTTACTGGGAATTGCTCCAGTGTTGTCCTTTCAGGGTTAGGTTTTACCAATCGGCTGAATAACGTACACTGAAATGAATGGTTTCTCTAAATACTTTTGACCTTTAATGTGAAATAACCCCATACGTAATCTTCGGTGCAAATTTTTATAGCTGCTAAACAATTTTCCAATGCAGCTGGCCATTTTTGTATCTTGAAAAGCTAGTAACGATACAAACAGTTGATTATGGTTTACAATGGCAGTAAACCTCTCAGGATTGGTTGTTACCAAAATAAATTGCCATTCTGTTAAATTTTAAATAACAAGTCATAAACTGCTGAAAACAACCAATTTCTTGTGGATTATTGCCTGAATAAATTTTAGTAGGAAGTGCAGATCATGAAGTTGTAATCAGCAGATCAGGCCAAATGAAATTTTATATATTTTAAAAAACTGAAGGATCTTCAGAACATGATGGAGTCTGTAACATACATTAAACAACAGAAAAATTAAATTGCCTGATAGTTTATTTTTTTTTGGTAAGACTATTTTTAGCTTCTGACACCAGCTATTGCTGTTTCCTTTTGTTTCTTCAAGTGTTGAAAAACCCAATCAATGCCAGCACATTGAGCCCACCGAGAAGGCAGAGAGGAGCCTGTTTAAATACAAAGCATCTATGTGAGATCCTGCACAGAAACAGAGGGTTTAGTATGTACATTGGAGTAATTACTATTGCTCATCTCAAAATCAAAAATGCCATCCAGCATTCATAGCACAGACGCCATCTTCCCAACAGTGAGTGACAGAAGACATCTTCACCATAGCAACGAGTGTTATCTCCTAAGAATAACATTAACCTGCCCTGTTACTAGTTCTAAATCCTTGAGTATAAACAGCAGTTGCAAAGCATGTGTGCATTGATTGTACATTTTCATTATTTGATGTGTACCGAGTGTGTATTAGCTGCAGTAAGACTAAAAAAGACATCACCAGAAGAGGAAGCAATTAAAGGGCTGGAAATACAACCATCAGTAATCCAGTCCTGTAAACATGATCAGGGAGAGGTCTTCTGTTCATGCTCATGAAAATCAGACCTCTTCATAGAGAAGCCTGGCAGTGCTCTTCAGCAGCAGCATCCTCCCCCTCGATCCACAGGTTGATTTTGAATGTCAGAGAATGGTGGGAGAAGAGAGCAAAAGGAGAAATTGAGGGAGAGTTATTTCTATTTCTCTCCCTTCTGCGCCTCTCTCCCTGCACACTCTTCTCATGCAGGGCTGAAATCCGGGAAACTTGAACCAAATATTTTAGCTATTTTAAATTGCTACATTATGCATTTTTTCAGAGTGTCACCAAAGCTTCTCCAAGCAAAGGAGATGAAATTCCCCTCATAATAGCCCTATAGGATATGGTGATATCCTGGGAGTGCCATAAAAATGCCATTAAGAGACATTTCATTTTGGCTTCCGGGGGATCTACACTTTTCTATTTTGACTTAAACTCTTTCTTCCATCTCTGCAAGAGAGGAACATGACACAGGAGTTGCACAAAATGAACTTAGATCAGGAAAGACCGATTGTAAATCGAGACTTGCTAGAGCTAAATCACGTTCTCTCTCTTGATCTCTTATCTGATAACTTTTATCCAAAAGGTATTGAGGAAGTTAACTGCAACTGCTAAGATGAATCTTTAGGAAATATCATTCTCCAGGGTCTTCTTTTCCCTGCTCCCCAGACCCTATGTTGCAGTTTTTTCAAGGCCTCAGTTATGAAATAGTTATCTTGTGAATTTTAACATCCTTATCCTTTCCTACAGAACTGTTCAGATGAAGAAGAAAAATATAGCTTTTCATTTACAAGGTTTGGGAATCCAGAAAGGCATAGCATGAGGGGGAAAGGAAGTGGCTTTCTGAATTCAAATGCTTCTTCTACTTGGCAAGCTAAAGACAAAGGTAAAAAAGGATGGTTTCTGTTTAGAGACTGAAGTACTACAGACAGTCTTGGATTAGAGACAGGCTGAAATTCCTGTTGAAAAGTTCTAATTACTTTGTGTGTCATGGCTTTTAGATACATTATTTTGCAAAGACAGTGAAGTTGTGAGTACATGTTAAGACAGCTTTCTGCATATAAAGCACAGGTGTTGGTAAAGGCTGTGAGAGATCTAGTTATTCTCTGGAAATAGGTATCATAAAACTCCTGGTGACAAAATATACCCATTGCCAGTAAGTATTTTAATATTCTCAGATCACCAAACTGACAACAGAGCCTGTTGTTACTTATTTGAAAGAACACAGGTACCAGCAGACGTATGAATGTTTGAAGGAAGACAAAACTGTAATCAATAGCTGTGGGGAAAGATGAGCTTATATCACACTCAAAAGGAGAGCTCTTCCTTCCCAGATAAGTCAAATGGATGGTAAGGACACTATAGTCCACGCAATACGTTGGAAATCCCATGAGGCTACTGCTGGTTTAAATATGAGCCAATGACTACCTACAATATAGACACATTAAACAACATTGAGACAATACAAGCTTGAATCCTAGAATCCTCTGCTCTGCCTTTGCTCCGTGCCATAGCAGGCACAAGGGGCCTCATTGCCCTGGGTTTCCAGCATTGAAGGTCTCCAGTGCTGGGAGTGGTGAGTCCAGGTACAACCAGAATTACCTACAGCTTGGCGATCTTCACAGGCCACACCAGCTTAGCAGTGGGAAGAGCAATAGGTAAACCTTAAACATTCCTCTCTTTCCCTCAACAAATGACCTTGCATCTGCTGTCATGCTGCCCCCTCTGCAAGTGATGTGAGACCTCCTCTCTGCTCTGTTGCCTGTGAGGGAAGAGAAAATCCACTAGAAAGTCCGGCTACAGGGCTGTAAATTCCCGCACAAACTGAGTACACATTGTGATACCAGGGGTCTTTACAGATAGATGTACTCTGAGGATGCCGCACAAAACATTTTGGCAGGTCTGGATATCTTTCAAAACAAAATGTGAAGTGTCTGCTTCATCTTTTTGTTTGTGTTTAGCTCAAGGAGACTCAAGCCCAGCTTTTGCACGTGTTTGTAATGTCCCTCAGTCTAGTGTCTTCTTATCTGCTCCAAGGACTGTTTGTTTAAAAGACATCAATGACTCTCGAAACAAGAAGAGGTAACACAGCTTCCAGCACTTGAGGAAAGACCTACTGCTCTTGTTTGCATTTGTTATCTGTGGAACATGCTGGCATCTCTCTGCTCTGCATGCACAAGCTGGGGAGCCCTGTCTGACCCATCAGGTGTGATGCGGTTCTCCACGTAGGTTACAGTTCTGCTACGCGCAGTGTGCATCTGCAAAGTGTTAGACTGGGGTGATGCACAAGGAATGTTATGCAGTTAGTTTGGATAACCAGCAATAGCAAAGCCCAGCAGTATGCACTGGGGAGGCTGATGTGTATGTGATGGGGTGGGCTAAGTACAGTTCATAGGAAGCAGAAGGCTCCATGTGCTTTGAAACCAATGCAAGCGCAAACAGCTTTTAATATTTTGCACACTTAAAATCGAGTAAATTACCATCTTGTTGACAGCTTCAGCTGTGGCATGAAAGTCAATTGGATACAGTGTCTGATTTTGTGTGTTATCTGCTTCAAGATCCAAGTGGCTTTATTTTTTCATGTATCAAAGAAATGGATAAAAGTCTGGATACTGTGCCGACTGATGCATAAGGATCTTGATTGCTGAGGAGTACCTTACAGTTATGGACATATGGGGATGGAAAGACATTCCTGTGACATTTCTGCTATGTGGCCTAGACACAGGATAGATTAAGTATTCAAAAGTAGCATTGGATTCAGTGATCTACTTTTTCCCTCCCTCATCTTGACAATGTGCAGAGTTAGGGGCTGTGTGTCTGTCAAACATGTCACATCCGGGAGAGATGTGTTAATTGTCTACATGGGGAAACACACCCATTGCATCCACTGATCCCAAGCAGAGCTCTGTAAAAGTCTTAATTTTTCCCTAGATGCCAATGTAGTTTGTATATTCACCTCCAGTATCCATTCAATTTTTGAACTCTAGTTGTATCTGGCACAGGTACTGATAAGGCATTAAACAGAGCATTGACTGACTGACTGACTGACTGACTGTTTTCACAACACTGCTGGCATACTGCAGGTACAGTGCTTTTGGACAAGAGCATGTTGTTGTTTATAAACCAAGTAAGATTGTGAGTCCACAAAACCACACACGGATAGGGAGGATGCTTGGGAAGCAGTGTGTGTGTGTTTGTGTGTGTGTGTTAAAAGTAAGCAGGGTGAAGCAAGAGAGAAGACATTTTTTCTAAAGGAGGAAGAAGATTATCTAGCCTTTATTACAAAGTCTTCTCCTTTTGGCGTTTTTCATTTTTCTGAGCATGGCAGGGTAGAGATTCATTGTGAAATCTAGCAAAAGAAGTGATCTTTTATGAGAAATGCATATAATATTTTGTTTGTTCAGTGTATCAAGAGCTGTTCTAAGACTGAGGTTAGAGACCACTAAATAAATGCAGACTCCTGTTGTTTTGAAAGGACTTAATGTCACATGTATTTTATATTTTCCAGTGACATGTTTCTTCTATTTTGTATTTTGAACTGACAGTTTCTTCATGCAAAGCAATCAATACTTGGTTTGCATGTTTCTTTACATGCAAATGCAATCAAGACAAAACCCAAAATCACAAAAAGTGTGTTTTACAGAGTTAGATTGTGTTGCATCTCTGGCAGTAGGAAGGGGGCTCTTTGGGAGAAAAGCCCCGGATAGGTGTTAATGTGATACCATTTTCTAACCTGTTTCTCCATATTTTGAAGCAGGTAGATGTTAAAAGCTGGGGCTGGTGAGCCAAGTGTATATTCTTCTGTTTATACAGGTATACAACAAAAATCATGGGCTGGAATATATGTGTTTCCTACTACAGATTAGCATTCTTACTGACCAGCCTACATTCCTCCTTTAGGGCTCCACCACCTTACATTGATACGCAAGGATGGTCTATGATGCCATGCCAGGCAGCTCACCCACCTGTGACTTCACCCTTGTTTAAGGTATGTAGGACCTCTTGGAAACTTGCATGTCCACTGAGGGACTCCTGAATGCATGAAAAGACAGAGAGCTGATGGGGCAGGTGTTCCACTAAGATGAGCCAGGGGTCCTGCCTACCCAGTCTTCAATAATGGTACCTGTGTATCCCACAATTACATGCTGGGCAAGGAAGTATCAGGCAGTGTGCTTTCAGTGGAATCCCAATAGGAAAGGGCTTTGATTTGGAACTCAAACTTTATATTCCTTTCTTTTTTTTCATCTATTTGCTCTGTCTACAGCTGTTGTCATTATCTTTATGAATTCCCTATTCCAGTCCTCTGCTGGAGAGTGGCTATGACACACAGGACAGGAACTGACATGTATCCTCAGGACCATTCCCAAATTATCCTCATTTTGTAAAGCTGACAGAAACCACAATAATGGTCTTGCTGTGGAAAGGGAGTTTTGAATGGCAGTTTGTTTTATGACTCTTAATTTATTTCTCCTTCAGTTGTTGGTCTCATGACTGACTCCCTCTTCCCTTTCCCACTCACACTGTGCAGTGTCATTCTGCAACAGCTTTCCTTACATTTCACTGTATGAAGCCTCATAATTTTTGCCACTGTGAAATGCTTTGGCATATAGGCAGTGAGGGAAAATCTGTGTAGCAAGTCTAATGTGTTAGAAATATTTGGTGTGTTCCTCTGCAGAGGATAGAAAGTGTAAAAAGACAGAGGAAGGTATATTATGGAAAAAATGTATTGCTGTATGTCACATGAATGCTGTTTTAGAGCTATAAATTCCTATGCAAAACAAAATAAAACATAAAAAACACCTCTCCTGCTAGCAACCTACTTGAGAAGACAGAGCTCAGCTGCCACGAGGGTTGAGGCTTGATAGAAAAGTGTCAGGCAGGAGAAGGGGAGAAAGAGAGGAGTTGTCAGACCCTTTCAAGCAGATGCCATCTTGCCTTTGTCATTCGCATGCTCAGACAGTGTATGACACCGGTATCTCACAGGTATCCCTGCAGACCCTGAACCCACACCTGAATGATGCTGCAAGTTGTGAGGGAGATGCACCTGCCTGTTCCTTTCCCAGACTTTTCTTGGAAAAAGGAGATGGAGCTGAGGCTGAGATGAGGTAGGATGATAGTTTTCCTGTTTTTCTTCCACTCACTGCATGGCCTTCCTGATGGTGATGCCACCTTTGCTGCCCTACAGTGGGGAAGGAGGCCCATCTCCTACCTCCTCTCTTTCTGTGACAAGGTACCACCTTTCTCTGCACCATACATGCTCAAATACCACTTTTTCCAGGAAATAAAAGGTGGTGTGGCCAATGGAAGTAGACGTGGGCTGCCTTTGAAGTGTCCTGAAACTCTTAGCTCGTGTGCATACGTCTCGCTCTCCCATCAAATGGTGGGAAGGGAGGTCAAAGGAGCTCAGTTGGAAACAACTGCCAAGGATAGTGAATTCTAACAAATTAGCGTGCCTTTTGGGAAGGAGCAAGGCAGCGCAATTTTGATGAGAAAGGCTGCTTTCATTTTGGGCTTAATCGTGCAAGGTGCTGAGTGCTTTCAGTCCTCATTCACATTGATGGGAACTCACTGTCCTCATACTACCTGGCAGGCATGGCTTCTAGTTCAGTTCTCATTCCCCTCTCCCTTGCAGCCTGTCATTTCACTTCCTAAAGAATGTCTTATTTTATGTCATCTGTAACACTGGGAATTAATGAGGTTTTCTTTCAGACTCTTCCCATTTTTCCCCAGAAAATAAAAGGGACAGATGTTTTCCTCTGCTAGAAAATAAACCTCTAGGAAACTGAAAGAGAAAAACTGGTTTGTTGCTTATACCATCCCCTTCCCAGAGACACTGGAGGGGGTTTGGGCCTACCTTGGGTCTGTGAAAAGAAGAGGCAGCTTCTTTTGTGTCTGTCCTTATGAGCTGTGCCTCTTCCTTATTTCAAAGGATTGCCAACCCTCAGGAAGCACCTCTGACCACACCATTCCTTAAGAAATGGGTGTAAGGCATGCTTAATGTCAATAACATCTTAATCATCTGGTCTTTGAAAAATGGAAAGGCCAAGACTAATACTTCTGTTAGCAGGAGAATCATAGTATTTGTTAAACAGGGACTGCATGCATCTAGTTGAGATGCCTCTAGCTGAGTTCTGCAGTTCACTAAATGTAAATGGGGTGCTTATCAAATGGATTATTTTCTGAAAGCAGAGACAAAATTACAGTAATTACTTTTCCTCCTGCTACATTATCTGTATTCCCAAGAAACTTTATAACTTCATACAGAAAATAAATAAATATTTACTTAAAAGATCAGAACAGCTGAGTAAAGGTTCCTTTCACCTCCCACAAAATCAGCTTTTCTCCTGAACAAAAAGCTGTGCTTGGCAGCACCAGATTTTCACAGGGGTGGGGAGAAACAGGTAGTCAGTGGAAGCTTTTTTCAAGGAGAATGCTAGATAATAATCTAGATTTTCAAGAAGCTATAGTTTCCTTAAATTCCCCCTTCTATGACATGTCTTTGGGTGAGAAATGAGTTTTCCCTGTTATTCTTCTTTCAGCAACTAAGTTCTTAGGCACAGCTTTTCTAATATACCTACCAAGGTTATTGCCTGGGAATAATCAAAAGGAAGGACCCATCATTTTAATGTGAAGTAGAGATTAATCTATTTTGTCAAACTACTTACTCTCCCTTAAGCCCACTCATATACGTGCATTTGATTATATTTGATGATTCACAAAAAATGAATCTGAAAGACTGGCTTTAAAAGAAAAAAAAAATCATCTGCCATGGCTTGTTCAGCTCATCAAACTATGTAGATTATGGTGTAATTCTACCACCAGCTGGTTCTACAGTATCATAGAACTCTGCAGACAAGTAATAAGCAAGCCTTATAACACTCCCCCATCCATCCGAAATGTAAGCATTTTAACCTGGTTTAGTCACTTTTTAATTTTCATATATGAAAAGCAAATAATTTCTTGGGTACTTGTGTCCTTTGTTACTCCAGCATGATAGTGCCCACAGTCTTTTACGTGTTTGTCCTCAAAATTTCCCCATGCAGTAGAAAGGGCTCTTTCATTATAACTGAGAAACTGAAGTGCAGAAAGGTTGGACGACTTTTCTCATGCCCATCTGGGAAAGTCATAAAGGATCAAGAGCTCAAGCCATGAATTCAGCTAGGACCTTCTGACTTTCTTTCAAGTTTGTATTTCAGAAAAATGGTTCACAGCTGCTCTCACACATCTGACCTGGGAATAGTGCAGTGTCCTCATGGGATATGTCTGGATCTAAGACAAGCTGTCTGACTATACACTGAACAGCCTCAGAATGCTCACTTTGTCCATCCTATTCTTCACCTGAGCTGTGAGGATGGGAAAAAGAAGCTGAGTGGTGCTACACACTTGAGCAAAAAGACCAAAAGGACATCAATCCCTTTAGTGGTAGCATCAGGGTCTGTGAGCTGAATCCAAGTCCTAGGACACTGCTTCAACATCTGAACTAATCTTCTTTCCATAAAATACAGTTAACATGCAGGTGCTTTGTAGCTAGGCAGAGACCTTATAATGTTAGCAATGTCATCCCCAAAACACCCCTTTGACTCTGAGTTAGTAATCAACATAAAAATTCAACTTCAACCAGTTCAGTTCATCCTAAGTCCATGGAAGTGTTGTGAGAAATATTGCTCTTCTGTAACACACCCATGCAAATAGTTGGAAAATAGTTCAAAATATATCAAGTAGCTATTTGAACATCGTGACTGCACCATTGCATAAACTCCTTGAAAGGGCAGCAAAGGGTGAAAATTGCTGATGGCAATTTCCACAGTAGAGTAATTTAGCTTAGAGGCAAAGAGAGTGGTGAAGGAGAGAGAGAATATATATGTCAGCGTGGGAGAAGGTGGATTTGTATACGAGGGAGTGCATTAGAGTATGTGTGAGTGTGGAGGAGGGTTTGAAGTGAGTTTCTCAAAATTAGGGCAAATTCTGCATTCATAGTAGACCTTGCGGAGAAGCTGCATGTGTGCATGTGTATACATATGCACACATTTGAACTTGATCATCTCAGGGTCCTTAATGTTTTTAAGATCCTTCTCTGGAAGGCATTTCCACTCCTTGTAAAGGGAAAGAAAAAAAAACTTGAAGGTATTGAAGGCCAGCTGAAAATGCAAAACTCAGAAGATGTAGAAAATATATTAAAAGATTTAGAATATGTATTATATATATATGTAGCAAGATTTTTTTTTTTTTCAAGAAGTGGAAAGATGGAGAGGAAGAGATGGAAAGGAGGGACTGTTGCTGGAATTACCTGCTGGAGAGATGCTGTCTCACAGGCAATGTTTGTCAAAAGAGGAAATAGTAGGGTGGGTGGGCATTCCACCTCCTTCACTGGGCAAAGGATGACATGTAGAGGGTCCTGTGCCACTGAGAATAAGGCGTAGGAGCTAAATTAGAACAGATTCATCCTTCCTATTTCACCACACCAGTCCCTTCAGGTAGGCACTGTTTGCTGTAACCCAGGGTCATTAGATGTACAAAGGAACACACTACTTCTGAGAAATCAAAGGTTAAACCAGTGAGAAATGATTTTCTACAGCACTTTAGTAGAAAATGTCTTTTCATTGAGATGGGCAGTGAAGTAAATCCAAGGTCTTTATGCACACTGCATCTCTCCAAAGTGTTTGCCAGGCAGAGTCAGATGTTTAGGCTCTGGTTCCTACTCATTGCTGTTTTCCCTGGTAATCCACTCTAGCAGTATTCCAGCTTTGAGACTCCTAAGCACAAATTTTTGGGCTCATTTCCAGTCACTTATCTTTCCATTGGGAACAGTCTATTTCTTACTTCTCCCACTTAGGCACAGCAATTTATACTTCTGATTCATGCTGTGGCGGACTGAGGGGATGATTTTACAGTGGTAATACCATTGTCCCCCATCCCACTGTAACTTTAAAGTGCTTAGCAAAACCTCATGAGGTGTGGAAATATATGACAAGAAAAAACAGTGTTCATGTAAGAATTGCCCCTTACATTTCCCTTAACCTCCAAAAATCATGTTTACAAAGTGGAAGTTTCTTCTAATTAAGAAAACACCTCACAAGGTAAGGATTTCACCTTGGAAAGATATTTCAAATATATTCTCAGTGGTCATTGATCATAAGTCATTGATCGCTTGGTCAGAAGCTAAAAGACTTTACTCTGACATCATTAACCTAAGGATGAGTCTAAGGGTACATTGAGTTGTCTGTATTTCCTTTTCCCTTGCAGAGATTCCCTTGCAGCATTGGCTAAGGCTGAACATTTATTAGAGCAGTTTGTATAAAATAGCTATATTCCTCAAATTTCCCACAGTTGGAAACTCCTTACACCCGTAGTTCCTACAGCCAGTCTTAGGATCACGCAAAGGATTAAGAAAGTCCATCAGTCCCTAATTTTATCCTTCTGTATTACTTCTGTAAGGGAAATGGATTACAGTCCTGAGATTTGGGCTGTCTGCATGCTGACCTTACAGGGCATAGCCAAATGACTGGAGGTGAATGTTTCTCTCAAGATGCTTGTTTCTATTATGGTCTTCTTTAAAAGTGGAAACCATCTAGGATTGACTGTTCAAATGGAACTCAATTTCCAGAAGTTTTTCAGCTTTACTACATATGTGGATTGTTCTTTACCAAATGATTTAGATATTTGTGATGGATTTCTACCTGTTCAAGTTTTGATTGCCAATTCACCCTATGCAGAAAAAATATAGAAAAGTATCAACACTGTGTAACTAAGGTAATAATATAACTAAGGTAAACATCTCTTGATGTCCCAAAGGCTGCTTAATTGGTTTCCACTGTTTAAATGTCCTATTGACTGTGGACTATCACCAACTCTACATATAAATTTTTAAATTGGTTCAAAGCATTAGGCCACAATCTCTTTGGAATAATTTAAGGAATAATTTAATGGTAATGAAGTTAAACATAGCACTCAAAATAACCCCTTTAAGATGCCAAATCATTAACACACACTTGCATAAATTCCACTTCCAGATGAAAGCTTTTACAAGATTCTGAAAAGTTTTGCATGCTAGTAGTACCCAGATACATTCATGCACAACTGAAGTGTGATACTGTGTAAAATAAACAAGTGATGGAAAAGTCAGCAAGACTCATAGGCCAAAAACTACAAGAACCTCAAAGCACTTTTTAACCCTAATTAATTTTTTTAACAGACTGGTCAATTAAGTGGCTCTCACTTTCCACCTTGGCTCTGGCAGGCAGATACAGTCCAGGGTAGCCTAAGCTAAATCCCACACAGATGAACTTGTAGGTGTCTGTAATGAGGATGACTAAGCTGCTATCATATATGTAGTGAGTGGAGTTTGGGGAGCTTCTTAGCTGCCTGGATATAGGAGTACCTCTCCCTAAAACAGGCATCTTTCAGCCTGGGTTAATGACTTTCTTTTCCACTGCCTGTAATTGGAACATAGGCACTCTGCTCACACACCAACCTTTGGGAGTGTAAACTAGAGCTTCATCCTTTGCAGAACCTACATATCTTTAAGCTGGGTAAGCAAAAGCTTCTGGTGTGTCTCTATGACTCCCTGTTTGTAGTGGATGGACATCACCTGAAAGACATTGCAGTGTGAGAGAAACTGGATGCTGTGCCATGCGGTTCCCATGGTCTGATGTGCATTAGGGAGCACTGGACATTAAGGTTCAGGTCCCCTTCAGGTCCCCAGATTCCTTTCCAAGGAGGAGGGAACATACAGACCTGCAAGCCTCTAGTCTTTGTCTCAAGGCTCTCTATGTTTATTTTCTGGTTTGATTTAGGCAGGACAAGCTGCTCGATGTGCATTGCTGAGCTGAACTGCTGGACAGTCCATAGACTCCAATTCAGGCCTTCAGAAGAGAGCTGAGGATTTCAGAGAGCACTGTGTCATGAAGATATTTCTGAGTTGCTCTGCGGCCCTGGGAAGGGCTTCATGACTTTCTTCCACTGTTCTATTAGCCCACTTTTTCAATTTTTGTTTCTGAACTGAGATATTGGCTTCTCTTTTGAGAGCAGTGGAGAAGAATACAAACTTCTCTGGAGACTAAGGTCTGACCCTTGTATGTGGATACACTGAATCTGTACAGACCTGTTTGTTTTACAATTGATTGCATATTGGTACTTTAAAAAGGAAACATTCAATCTTGCATGTTGGGACTAGTTCAAAAAAATGTGCCCATAATGGTTAGCTTGTGATCAGCTTGCTCAGAAGACAGCAACTTGCCACTGGAGATAGTGCAATCAGCTCTGTAACATTTTTTTGCATTGATCAACCAACCATATCCAGTTACATCCAGACCAGCCAGTACATTCACATTCACTGATCAGACTATCGTTACCTGGAATGACACCACTGATGTTGAATGGAAGACCTCCTTATCCTCACAGGGATGAATCATTGCTGGTGCACATGTGCTGATGTAAAAAAGCATAACAATCTTTGGCCATGATGACTGACCGGAGCAGAAGCTGCTGAAAGTGACCGAAACCTCTCTGCAGCTGATATGGCTGGTAAGATTCACCTGCAGACCAACAATAATCCATTAATCCTCAAACTGCCTAATGAAGGTGTGATTACCACTCACTCCTTCCAGCAGCACATCATCAGCAAGTCTCTCTTCAGTGGATGCAACAATATCACTGCTGGAAGAGGTCTTCACCCTGAAGGCTGTGCTTGGGATCTCTGCTTTTGCCAAGAAGAGCTGCCCTCTACCAAGCTGAAAGGCTGGCTTAGAGTACGAATTTTGACAGCAATTCAAAAAATCACTAGATCTAAGTTTGGGTTCAAATACCTGTTTAGAAAACTACATTGGTGTCTCGGGATTTCTTTGTATTTCCCAGCCTCCTCCTCATGGCTGGCATTGAATTTTCATAGGGAACTAAATTTATTTACTTATTTATTTATTTATTTATTTATTTATTTAAGTGGCCAGGATCATGTTTGCATATCTGTGACACTTTGTTGTGGGACAGGATAGCTACCTATGGCACTTTTACATGAGTGAAGCTCAGTGTGGCTGTGACTGGTCACTTGACAGCTTTCCCTGCTGACCTTCCAGCAAGCCTCTTATTCTGTCCATACTTGGCACAGGTCAATCACCCCAAAAAAAGTTTTAGATTAAATCTAAGGATTGGGAGGGAGTTTACATGATTTGAGCTAGCACAGAACTGTATAGGGTCATTAAGCAACTATTTTAGAAATTATTTTCTTTTAAGATGCATTTATGATGTGTATATATATAGCTTTTCCCATAAGTGTCTGGGATTGGAAGCAGTATGAAAAGTCATTTAATGTTTAAACTACCATCACATTCTCATGGCTGATGATAAATATGGATTTTTACACTAGGGAAATGCTCCTCTATTAATCTGATCAGCTGTTTTCTTTGGTTTTTAATTTGTCCCTTTAGAAACATTCTAGTAACCCCTTGGACATAATTTTTTGTTTTCCTCCTCAGAGATTCTGAGATGATATTGAGTTACTTGTGAAATTAGATTTGTCAGCTTTATTTCTGGTTGCTGTCTAAATTAATTTTATAATTAAAACCCAAAGATGTGTGTCTAATATGTATGAATCTACAAAAAGCAGAAAGAGGAAGAAGTATGCTTAAGCCCATACAAAAGAAGCAGTTTGACACATGTCAGTGTTACGTTTCAGTGCAAGAAAGGAAATATTTTTTTGGCACAGAGCTCAGAGAACACATAGGCAAACCAAGCAAAAACTCATGAATCTGAAAATTAAGTCTGTGAAGTATTTGTAGTCACAGTCAGTTTTTGCTAAAACATTCAAATACAAATTACTGGATTGAAGATTTGGTATGCACTACGAGTTTTGCTCATTGTTTTATGCCTTGATTACATATGTTGCATTTTGTATACAAGGCTAGGGATAGGGAAGGTGATAGGTGATGTCTGCATCACCACGATCTTTGTGTGACTTGCCTCTTTTGGAGATGGTGGGAATTAATCACTACCTGCCTGTGTCAGCAGTGGCAGTGTTCTCTGCTGACTGATACCTTCATGGAGTCATGCTGCTTTTGAGGATAGCAGCACCGAAGAGGTGCTCTGCAGATTTAGGAGCAACCGAGGAAACAGCAATCATGGTCCCTACCACTGAAAATCCTCCTTCAAGTGGCAACATTTACGAGCTGTTCCCTTGTTTCACTAAAATTGAAAGGCTCAAGGGAGGCTGTGGTCTAGCATTTCCAGTGAGCCACAGCTGAAGATGGGTTCATAAATTCAGCACCCCCTTAATGAGGTGGCAATGCAGGATCGTGAATGTGACTAAGCCCTAGATCTGTCTGCTTGAGAGCCTAAACTGGGATGAGCTCCATCAGGACAAAATGTCTCTGAAGAGGCAGACTTTCATCTTTCAAGACTAATTAATATTATCCATTTATATAAATCTTCATAGGTTCTCAGTTGCAATTGTTTGTTCCTTTCTTCTTTGTAAACTGGACAGATTGCCATTTACAGGTAAATTTTTCCCTATGTATGAGAATGTTGTTATATGTATTTCATCATGTGGCTTGGTAGACATTTTTCCTTTGCAATTCACCTCTACCTGTATGACTTGAAGTAAAATAAACTAAAAGACCTGATGTGCTGAGGAAACCAAAAGCTGTAGTCCACTTGAGTGGTCTAAGAGCTCACACACACATAGGCAAACTCGCACTAGTCTGTAGACATGATGCAAAAGGATAAAGGCTGGATTGAGAAGACCTGAAGAAAGGTGTCCTTAGAAGCTTGAGAAGAATGTACTACCTGCCCATACTTCAAGGCCTGTATTTCTTGTTTCCTTATGTTACAAAGAATGCAAGTGAGTGACTCAGAATTCAGAGGACCATGGTTCTCAGTCATGGCTACATGGACGTATGCCATGAAGACATCTGAGGACTATCTGAAAACCCGCTATTGAAAGTGCTGAGAAGAGAGGTGAGCACCTACAGCTGCAGGAAGGGGAACAGTCTTGCAGGTGTCCTCAGAACATGCTGGATGGATAGAACCTTGCACAAAGTGATGGCAACTGGGGCAGTGGGACATCCTACCTATCCAACAATTTAGCAGCTAAAAGTGCTCACCTGTACAAGGAAGAATTAAGATCAGCTCACTGGGCTATAGTAAGAAGCGGTATGTGCCTCCAATGATGGAATATCCTGCAAGTTGAGTGGCTGACATGTCTCACATCTTTGGCTCTATGACCACATTCCAGTGAAAATCCTGGTATTTATGGCTTTTAAAGACAAATTCTTAGTAGGAAACATGCACTGTGTAGCTGAGTTTTGGAGTGTTGCTGAATAGCTTTAATATTGGATTTCATCACAGTTCCCTTGCTCATGTGTTTATTTGGTGACAGCTCTCAGACACCCAGTAATTCAGAAAGAGAAGGTCTTAGCCCCAGTCTGTATTATCACCATGTAATATACCTGTGATTAGCAAGAACTTTTTAGTTGTCAGTTATACTTCATCTCGTGGCACAAAGCAGTAATTTCCCAACACCTCTGCTGGGATAAGAGTCTTGGTACTCTCGTATAACTTTAAATTTGTCCATCTCCTGCTTAGCTGCAAAACTCAGACTTTGTGTATCCAGAGTTATTTTCTTTGTTACTCAGCTCTTGATGTATGCTGTTATGCCAGGTTCTTGTGGGATTTTGTGTTGCTTTTTTTGCCACCCTAAACCTTCTCATTTGGTTTGGTTCACAATGCATCAAATAAAGGGAGCTAATGAAAACCTTACTTTAGATTAGTTATGCAGAAGAACAGTAGCATTGATTGTGGGATTGTCCACAAGGGACCTTTTTATAACCTTCCCAAAGCCTTGGATTACTCACATGACTTGAACTCTTGAACAGCTTTTGCTTTCCTCTGAATGTTGTTGCTTGCTTGGATTGGGGAATATAGGACAGCTATGGGCTAAATGGCTCTGGGAGATGAAACCTTATTCTGGTTATTTCTGGAAACATTTTTGCTGCTCGTTCTCCTTTGGAAGTTGGCAAATAAATAAAGTAATTTCAAGGCTTTTAGTAAATTTAGGAGGAAGCTGTCCTAGTTCTTTTTCAATTAGGATTCACCCACTCTTGCTGCAGATAATTCATATTTTTCTGTTGATGGTACAGCTTGTTAACTGCCTGAAACAGGGCTTGAACTACTTCAAAATAAACTTTCCAGAAGAAGAAACCATGTAGAAAGAAGAAGTCCAGAAGAAGACAGCCCAGATGGTACCATATTGCTTAACCCTGGAGCAGTAAGTAAAGTGGATTGACCTGAGCAGAGGCTCTACAATGACATCTGTGGTGTCTCCTGTGGCCAAACTAGTCTTTTCACTGCTAGTGGGGATATGTCTGCACAGTACTCTGTCACATCACTAGCAAGCATTTGATTAGGGCTCTTTCCCCAGATCTATCCAGTTCATCCTTCATTGTCTTTCTCACTGCTGCATATGACAGAAATCTCATCATTCTCGAAAGAAAGACAAAAATTTAAAGTCTGGATCCTAATCATGTACAGATTTCTTGCTGATTACATGACCAATATACATCCTTGAACTTCTGATCATTTGCCCATGATTTATTGCTGTAAATAAAAAGCTCCGCACTGCACAAAAGCAACAGTTCTGTGTTACACGAATGACTGCCGAGTTCCATTTCACCTGGGCACACACTTCCATGTTTTTCTTTGGACATTTGAACTGCACAGACCACAAAAATCAAATGAAGTCTGCAAATCCCATGTTATTCCTGCTCTTGACTGTAAACCTTTGAAACAATAGGGATTTCAGCCTCCACACTGAAATCCCCTCAAAAAGGAAGAGCAGTAAAGTGCTCATAAAAGATAATACTCTTTTTTTCCTTGCTGCTCCATTTCCCTGTACTAACCTTTATTTTAAGAGCATCTCATGGTTATAAACTGCAGAAGGTTTCCTTTAGACTTGAAAAACCATCTCAAAACATTCTATGTGAATATAACACGAGATCTTTTTTGTCTTTTCTAATAGGATGAACCTCTTTGCCAGCTACGTACTTCCAAATCTTCTTGCTCATTGTGAAGATTGAAGGGGAAGGATGGGGTCATCAGGATATATTTCTTCATTTGTGCTTCAAGAAAGTCTGCCTTCCTCTCCTCAGTGATTGGATAACTTCCTATGTTCCTTAGGACAGTAGTATACCCATTTTACAGATCAGAGATTCAAATCCAGCCCTGAAACTAAAGTTTTAACTAGCAGAGGTTCTGTGGCCTCAAATCAGGGTCAAATGTACATTCTGCAGACATCCCCTTTCTCCCCAGTTTGCACACATGAGGCAAGGACTTCACAGCGATGAAAATGAAATGGCAGGTGATTTCTGTAGACCTCTGCTGGAACAATATGAGATGCCTTCGCTGTCCTGCCCTGTGGACAAATAGAACACCTGTTTCCAGAGCTGCCAATCAAGAACTTCTCGGGGTACGAAATGTGTTTTAGGAAACTTGGGCTGTTGAGACACCATCTGGCTTCCTTCTCTGTCAGTATGTTTTACTGTGCAAAATAGGCTTCCAGTATCATCCTGCAAAGCAGCTCCTGCCTTGCAATTCTTCCTGAGACAAATCAACCTTGAACTAGTAGCATGATGTTTATTCATGGCTGTTCATCTTCTGAAGGCAAAAGTGTAGATTCCACCCTGATGGGGCTTTAGCTAACTCCATCTAACCAAGGGACAAGTTCCACCCAGGCAACAGCTAATTAGAGTGGAGGGGTAGAAATGACACTCTGAAATGAGTTCTGATCATCTGGAAAATGTTTGTTTTCCATGAGTAATATGTATTCTCACTAGCCTTCAAGGATAAGGAAAATGTTTTTGCTAATATCACCATCAACCACTGAACTGTAGAGCTAGAGAGGCAGATTTTTCTTGTGGGGAGGGGCTCCTCTGCCATTGGAGGTTAGTATTGCTTGAGCATATTTTTGGGATAGAGCCAACTGCAGAGTAATTTTGGAAGGTTCCTCTTTATAAAGTCTCAGACACAACACCTGACAGAGCTGACTCCATGGACAGAATCAGCTAAGGAAATACACAAACACTTATAAATTCAATACCACCATAGTTTACAGTTAATTTTACTATGAAATCTTATCTCTTCCTCTTCCCTGTTCCCCCTCTTAGTTTATAACAGGCTTCCAGGATGTCCTGGGATTTGTGTGGGGTTTTTGGATGGAACACCAGGTTCTAACAAAATCCCTCCAGTCTCTATTTTTAATCCTATTTCATGGTCTTCTGTTGCTTCACTCCCATTCCTCTCACAAGCATACCATGTCTTCCCTGGTGAAATGCAAGTCAGCTTTTAATGTCAGCAACCAGATTTGCAGAGTGTACAAGTTTTCCAACCTCCTCCCCAGACACAACCAAGCTAATCAGCTGTATTCAGTAAAGAGCAGTGATAAAAACCAGAAATGCACCAGCGGGTTAATTTTTAAATACAACAACTCTAATATGGGAACTGTTTTTTTCTGGGGAAAATTAAAAAAAAAAAAAAAAAAAAAGGAGAGAGAAAATGTACCCAGTCAAGTGCATATTACTATTATACTGAGCTATTTCAGAGCAACTACTTGAGAATGAATCTTTTTCTGGTCTTAAGTCCTGGAGCAGCCCTTTAAATTCATAGCCTATCTTCTTCCAAATTAGCTGGTCTTTGCAGACAAGCCCTTGGCTAACTTATTCTAAAACTCTAAAATAGACAAACCAGTGTCAACGCCAATGCCCAAGGGCCTAACTCAGCCAGCTTTTCACATTAAAGGCATTATGCTTCATCTGCATCAGACTTCTAAAATGTATCAGCTAATATGTGCTAATGACACGCATTTAAACCCTAGTCTAGACAAAGCCTGTGCGATTGCCCTCTGAATGCTTGATGTGATCAGCTAACATCAGCTACCCCCTTTTAAACAGGAGAGGCTATAAACATCCTGGAGTTATCCAGACTTTCCCCATAGCAAAGAAAAAGGCTGCACATGGGATCCAAGCCTCAAAATACCCTTGTGGGGTGAGACCTTTGCCCTTGCACAAACAAGCCTATCAGTGGGGATGGAAAAGCCAGGCTTTAGCAGGCAGAAACGCATCTGTGCAGAGGAATCTGTTACATGAGAAGGATGAAGAAAATGATGCAACAGCGATTTGCTTGGATTACTGCTTTGACATTGGCGATCAGCTAATAGTCTGATAGGAATAGGAGGCAAAGGGCTGAATTGGAGCAGAGATGTAACTGCATGTCCGTATACTGTAAACTGATCAGTTTAGTTCAAGTAACAGTTTTTCTCTGCACGTTTTAAAGCAGGTGTTAAAAAAATTGGAAAGGATGTTAAAAAAAAAAAAAAGATGCAATGATTTGAGGAAGAGAAGATAAATGCTTTAGAGCAAAACATTTAAAAGCTCAATCTGTTTGGTTTATGAGAAAGAGTACTGAGAACTAAATAGACTACAATATATAAATATTTTCATGGGGAGAAAATATGCAGTACTAAAGGATTATTTAATCTTGCAGAGAAAAGCAAAACTGGCTAAAGGAAGCCAGAAAAAAATGACGTTAGGAAGTTAGGACACAATTTTGACAATGCTAATCTCTTCCAACAAACTATCAAGCAAAAAAATATCTTTTTCATCACTGATAACCTTGATTAGCAAGGCTGGATGCTTTTATGAGAGGTATATTTGAATCCACCATAGGCTATTGGGATCACTACAGAATTAACTGTGACATGGCTATGATATAAGCAGTCCAAGCTGATGATTTTTTTTAGGCTTCAGCGTTATGTATATAAAAGTACATTAATCAGCAAGAAGTACTTACCAGCCAGAAGTCTGAGCAAATAGTTATAGTATGTCTGAGGTAGGACTTCAGCAGTGCTCTCTGCTAGGTTTAAAAGAATACATATTTTTTTCCTCTCCCTGCCACCCAAATATCCCTGTTGAGAAGGAGGATGACATTGGAGTCAGCCCATTTAGTCGGAACAGGCACCATGTTACCCAGTGAGAGGAAAAACATTTAATCATCGGTAGTCCTGAGAGTATCTATTTGATTTTGCTTACGAACTATGATTTCCATGAATTCAATGTAATGGGTTTACATAGTCAGAGGATCTGCATCTTGTAAGCATAATTTCATGATTTGGCTGCTTTTTCAGTTGACTTACATGTTCTTGAAACGTTCCATTTAAACTCAGTAAGTAAATAGTCACCTTCTGCATTCCAAGCAGTCACAATGCTCTTGGAGAGCCTGGAAGAAGAAATGGCTTCCTCCAGATTGTGTCCTACTTTATAGGCCCTTAATGCCAACAAATATAGGATAAATTGGTTTTTCCTGAATATCTCAGCAGTTGCTTCAGGAAGAGATTGACTACAGAACAGAACCAGAAGAAATTTGCTGCTGTTTCTACTTTCTTTTTGAGGGAAAAGATATGGTAAATGAGCTTCAGATCTTAGCAGGATAACCTGAGTGACAAATCAAGGGACAATTTCTACCCTTAAAAAAAAAACAAAAAACAAAAAACCAAAACAAGATAAAATCCTCACACTTCAAATGCTGAACTCTGAGATGCATTTGTTACGTGGACAAAATGAACATCAATCCTATATCAGACCTGGCTACTACTGGTGCTGGAGGCACAAAAAAAAAATCTCCCAAACCAACTAATTCCTTTCCCTCCTCCTCTTCCCAACCACATTCCCGAAATCAATTCACATCAGCACAGAACAATTTTGTCTCACTGACTGTCAAAGTCACTCTGATTTTAAATAAAACAATGCTTGCAAGACCAGAATTTTGGCTTTAGCAAACCACCCAGAATAGTCTTACAACAAATTTTCTAGCTTTAGATTCCACAGCATTTACTGCACATCTTTTGTAGCTAAATGTAGCATAACTTGATACAGGATTTTCCCTAAATCTCAGTATAGTTGTTCCTTAAGTGAATGTGATGCTCTGGCAGTCCTGAACATGCAAGCTTTGCCCAAAACCCGCACACTTCAATAAACAATTGACTCCACTATGTGCAATAGCACGAGGAGATATTAAAAATTTCCTTTTCAGTGATGGAAAAAATGCAGTCTTCATCAAACATGATCAAACGTAAAACATCTCCTGTGGACATAAAATGCAGTTTAACAGAGAGGTTACACCCATCTCCCTTTAATGTGCATGGCGAAATGCACATTTGTCCAAGAGGTTTTGAAGTCTGTCTTTTAAGCCTTCAAGTGGGAAGCAGATACAGTGCAGTAAGAGGCTGGCCCCCTAAACTGATGAAAGTTAACCCTGCCATCGGTCCAAGACAATTCAAAGCTGAGGATAAAAAGGTCTCCTGAGAGAAAAGGAGTTCAGGCCAACTGAACTTAGAAAATACTCTCAGCATGTTTGTGTAGTTAGAAATCAAATCTTCTCCTTCTCCACTGGTCCCTGTTGGAGAAGAAGGAACACTACTATAACTTTCTTCCATAACTTCCAGTTGCATGCCAGGCTGTTTCACAGTCTCATCTCTTGAGCTCATGGTTAGCCTGATGGTGTCATGTCTCTTTGGCCTTTCCTTGTTCATTTTTTTCCCCCTACTGTTGTGAAGATCCTGCTAACTGTAAATGGCTTTAAGTCTTTGCCAAATGTTCATCTTCCTTCAACCTGCCTCAGCGGAGAAACTTGCTTTAGATCTTGTGGGGACCTATAAGGATCATCTACTTCCACTGCCTGACGACTTCAGGGTTGACCAAAAGTTAAATCATGTCAGTAAGGTCATTGCGCAAATGCTTCTTAAATGCTGACAGCCTTGAGGCACTGATCAGAGGGCATAAAGCCCTTCCTAGTTTTCAACCACCATCTCAGTAAGGAAATGTTCCTAAAGTGCAGTCTAGATGTCTTTCAAAGGTGGCTTGTTATTCATCTCATTCTATCAAGCTCAGGAGTCCAAGCTGAATAAGCCAGTGATCATCATAAGGACATTTCAGAAGCTAAATGATGGAGCTGAGCATTTTAATCCAGTTTCCCCCAGAGCCACTGAGCACACAAAGTTAAAGCCAGTTCTGAGACCCAACCTGATACTTATGAGGGTATTCCTCAGTTTCAAGCTCTCAGCTGATATGTTACAATAATACAGCATCTCTACATGCTATTCATAACCAAAGTTTAGATCTTCTTTGTGGTATCTAAAAGCCAGTGAAGGAGGTTCTCTTTTAGATGGTACCACACAAGGAAAAAAAGGTACTCTCCTAAAGCTTTGATGGTCTAGACAGACATAAAAAAAACAGAAAAAAAAAATGATTAGGTTACAAAGTTCGGTCAAAATTAAAATGTTTTGTGGCTATCTGGGATTGGAGTTCTTTTGTGGGAGAGGAGATGAACTAAAGGGAAGAAAAGGAGGACACAGGAAAAGGGAGGACAGAACATAACGAGTAAGTATGGTATGGAGTAAGCGGAGGTGAAAGTTTTCTCACATCTCTTTTCCCCAGCCTAACTGCTATCCATACACATTTATGTTACAGTACTTAAATAAGAGCTGTCAGACCTAACACATTTTTGCCAGAATTATTCATAAAACTGTATGATCACAAGAGAAGAAGGAGTTGTTACTTGGATTAATCTAGTTACTTTTCATTAGCATAGCTGGAATATAATTACTAGCTTCACCCAAGTGACTTAACACAGGTTCTGTTGCAACGATAACAGAGATGTACTTTATTTTTCAAATTTTGTGTGCACTGCCTGAAAGCATAATTTTCTCCCATAATTGACCTGCTAAGCCTCTTTCTTTTCCCCTTTTGTACACAATTAGCATTTCATTTAATATTTAATATTCCAGGTAGATGCCATAAGAGAAACAGGTCCTAAAGTACTAGTCACTAAGAGCCATGTAGGAGAGTTCCTTCATTACTCGTTGTATTTGACACTAATTGCTGTTTGTTGAGGAACCTCAGCGAAACATCATTCTGTCATGTATCTGGATTCTCCCTGCATCGTGTCAATTTGCCATATTTCCTGCTGTTGGTGCCCCACTTCCTAGGGCCAGTTCCCTTGTGACTGGCTCCTCTGCCTACACAGAGGTGTGACTCAGAGGTGGCTGCTGTTTCTTATCCAGCACTGTGCTAAATGTTGTACTGGTGCATTTCTTTAAAGCAAGGCTGTGGGAGGAGCAATTCCTTCCTTCCTCTCCTCGCTTGGGTGGTGCACACACTTTAGCTTTTGCTGGCTCTTACAGGAGTGCTGGAGTACTGTGTGTTTGACAGTGAATCTTACATAATAATTTATATCAATGTTCCTACTTAAGGAACACCACTAAAAGTGCTTTATTCCTTTCCTTGGCTGGCCGAAGGCCAGAAGCTTTAGCTAGATATTAGAAGAAGTAACTAATTGGATGCATTGCAATTACCCAACACAACATGGAAAATGAGTTATTTGAAGGTGTTCATTTTTTACCTGTCTGCTTGTTGAAAAAAATCAAATGAAATCCGTTCAGCTAAACAAATGTCCATTCTGGTACTTCCTCTACCAATATTTTGAATTATTTTAATCTTAGCTAATATTGCTTTTTTGATTCATAAGTAACTTAACCAAGTTGTCTGCAATTAATAGTTCAGGTGGGAGAAAGATAAGTTCCAGGAGACTCTTGCTGGATTGATCACATTTCGAAATCATCAGAAGAAAAACTTACACAAACAATAAGGTAGAAGTCATATTTATTGATAAAAATTAATATATCTGCTATAAAATTTGTAACAGTAATGCAACTGAATATTCATTTTGATGCATAAACCTGAATGTTACATACCAAATACAATACAGTAACACTGGTTTCCTCCCTATTTACATGTTTATGAAAATTGGTATGCAATCCATGTTAAAAGAACTTGTAATGGAGAATAGTTACATTAGAAAAATAATATTCTTGATAAAGCATTCTTGAGGACTCCAATCACATTTTCAGGCCTCTTTCAATAAGGCAAAAATCCCTGGTACAGCATATAACTTAATTTACAAAATACAATAACTTCAGACACATCTTCAAGTTTTCTTTTGGTATGCTTTTCCTCACTGTAAAATTACTCAATTTTCTTACTAAACAGAAAGAATTTTCTATACCAAAACTTAATGAGTTCTACTACATATTACACATACATCGCTGTAGCTTAGCGACCGTAACCGGGCAATCTTTCTCCTTAACTGTTTGCTCAATGAGCTTTTCTTAGATGTAGGACATGTAGTATTTTGAAATCATTATGACTGTGGTATCTTCTCCAGTTTTCATAGGAAACAATCTGTCACATTTTGAAACTTTTTTAAAAAATTTTATTTTATTTTAGGAACTGGTGCACAACTACATTTCCACTCACAAGAGAACGTCACAAATGTAACTAAAATTAGGCTTGGATAACTTTGAAAACATACTACTATGTGCCCAAACCCAAATTTCTTACTTTAATACTTTATAACCCTGCCATGCTCTAGGAATTCTTTTTCTGCATAGCTTCATTACTGGTCACAGTCAGACAGTTTTAATTCCTTCAAAGGCACAAAACTTCCACCTCTTTTCCAGTGTTGCTCCTACACCAGTGAATTCTTGTTTAAACATGCGTGGCAGTCTCATCAAAAGCATTTCTATCTCATTTGCAGAGATCTGAGAAAGAAACAAAAGTAAAATAAAGTGAGAAAGCTGCTCTGTAGATTGGGAAGAGGAAACATTAAGAAGAGAAATAAGGGGAGGGGGTAGGAGAGCAGGGATGAATGCAAGCCAAATGAAAATAGCAAAACATTTTTTTTTAACCTTAGCCTGACATGAATTTCCAGATTCCAAAGCAAGTGCAAATTCCCTGCAGGAATGATTCTGCTCTTGTAAGAGGCATCCCACTGTAAAACAATGACAACTGCTGTGTTGGGGCTGTGGTCCTACTACTACTGCTTCTAAAATGGTGGTCATTAAAAGAACAGCAAGCAAATGTATGGGTGTTGCCTGATATCCACAAGTATTTTAATGGTTTGATAAGGATATTTCTGTTTATTCATATTAGTAGGAACCTTCCATGGTGAAAACTTTTCTTTTTAAAAGAGTATATGAACATAAAATGTGCTAATTATACCTCAGTACACCCAAGGGAGGTGAGAAAATATCTACTGCCTCTTATTTTCCTCTAGAGGTTAGTGCAGCAGAAGGATTAAATGATTTGTTAAAGGTGGCACCAAAAATCAGTGTTGGAGGGAGTCTAAAGCCCCAGAATGATCAGATCTATCTTTTAAGTACTTACATGGCAGTAATGGGTATCTGGTTACTTTTGGGCAATATATATGAGCTTTATACTGAGCCTTCAGCTCTCACGGGTATGCTGACCTTATCATTCCTGTTCAGGTGAAGAATGACAGGCTAACCATGGAAAGTAACTGAAATTAATCTCTGAGATTGCATCTCTGTATTGTGCTATTAGAAAGTAATTTTTTTCTACCAGCAGTTACTTCCAAAATAAACCAGTGAGGTCAAATTTTGCAGCTTGTGTTTATTATGCAGTAATCGTCCCACTGGTAGCTGCAGAGATGGAGACAATGCTCCTTCCATGAAGGTTCTGTTTGCAAGTTAAAAGTTTGATGCTGGCAGCCTCACAGAAGCCAACATGTTACTAATGTGAGTAGAAATTCAAGGACTGAGCCCACAGTCATTCACTAGAAGGGACTGCAGCAGTGCAGGCGGAGAAGGCCAAAGAGCTCAGTGGGCAGAAGCAAAGAGCAGCAGGGCTGGAGCCCAAGGAGTCTGTATTTTAGATGATTGCTTTTATTGCTCAAGAGACAAAGAGCTGCAAGAGTCATCCAGGGAAAAAAGCAGTTGAAACTTAGCCAAACACTGTTTTAAGGAAGGACTTGAGAGATAACTGAGGAGACTGGGCAGACTGAGTGCTGCAAGAACTGGGGGCAAGATAAAGGAAAATGTACACGTGGCAGAGGCACGGAATAGACAACCAGAAGAGGAATGGCTGCAGGTGTGAAGCTCTGGATGCATCAGGTCTTGATAAAACCAGACATTTAAAAAAGAATTGAAATTCACCAGTTTCTCTCTTTCTACCATCCTCATCCCCTACTCCCTGTTCATTGTGGGTGGCAGTGGACTGTAAAACACTAGCAAAACTGAGTTGCCAAGACCTGAAGACAGTGCCTAAGAACTGCGTTATCCTTCCTCACTCATCAGTGAAACCTGTCTTATTTCCAGTGTGCTTCTAGCTCAGGCTGTCCTCTGCTTCTAGCTCTACACTTTTTATAGAAACAGAGGAAGGATCCAAGATCAACCAGAGGCATGAAGCAGGCACGAAAGCAAACCATCAAAGCAGCTGGAAGGTGATCTTAGCTATGGGCTGGAGGGGCTGTTCAGGAACAAAATATTATCAGGATCAAAGGAATTGTGCTGGAAGAAGATCTTGGAAAGCACCAACATACAAATACTGGCAGATGTGGGTCAGACCTGTGGCTGACCACAGGGGGACCCCTGCATCTGCTTAATGTCTCTTGACACCTAGTATCTTGCAGAGCTGCTGTTTAGCACTTAGGGTAGCATTCATCTGATCAAAAGTGGTTATTTCACAGTTGAAGCTTCTCACCTTTGACTTGCTTAATATTCAGTGCAGTGGAATAGGCCCTTCTGGGGCTTGATTTCATCTCATCCTACAGTAGATATTAAAAAGTAAGTCAAAGAATCTTATCCTATGTATTGACTGTGGACTGTACAAACTGATGCATTAAACACTTTGCACACTGTTGCGTGTTGGCCTCACTTCTGTCTTGGCCACAGTTTCCCTGAATTTAGCAGTAAGGCCACCCAATTCCTTTGTGAATTCCTCTCTGCTTCCATGTGGGGACAAAGGACATGTTACATGGTCTACTCATATGTTTGTGAAAGTTTCAGTTCAGCGTGACCCACGACTAACAACTTCACAAAGAATAAGGGGCCATCTCCAAAAACTCAGCACAGTTTGATGGCCCTGGCTACACGGACCTCTTTGCTTTCTTTCTCCTCAGCTATATTTCAGAACTGTGTGTCATAAAATCATCTGCTAGTCTTTGCCATTTAAAGCTCTGCTCTTCTTTGCCATAAAGAATAGCTAAGCAGCATGAGGTGAAGACCTCAACACAAGCACGTGCACTGTAATTTGCAAATGGATAAAGACTGCAAACCCCCAAGCCCCATATCCTATTATCTTTCTAATGGAAACGCATGAAGAGCTTAACCTGCAGTAAAGAATAATACAATATTTCTATAGAGAAAACAGATTTTGATTAATTTTTTTTACCCTAGAGTCCAGCTGCTGCATATAAGACCAAAGATATTCTATATTGGCTCCAAAAGGGTGGACGTGAAGAAATGTGGATATGATACCTGTATTAAAAAAAAATGCACACAAAGTATTAAAACAACTTCAGACACTGTACCATTAAAATAGGAAAAATAATTTTGAATAGTCTGTTCTTGCAGGTTTTTCAGTATGAATTATGATTCTTATTTTTCTTACACAACTCAATAAACATAACAAAATGGCACATTTTTAATACAGTCATAGTAACATGCTAAATACAATAGCTCATCTTCAGGAATGACAGCAGTTAGCAAGTAAGTGACCAGGATAATATACTGATGAATAAAGGAATTTCTAAACAAAGCCTTGCTGGAAGCGTTTCAGCTACCAATTTTATGCTTGATTTACCAATTTGAAATTGTGGATATTGTAATGGTAAAATTATTGCCTTTTTCCCCTTCACTGGATGCTCTGTTGTGAAAATGTTTCATATAATTGTGTCAGAAACCTCACTCCCTCAAATTTTTCTGGTAATAACCATGCTGATGCTGGTTATGAAAAGTGTTTAATCCATATTACCCCTAACTGCTGCTGAAGAAAACACAAATCCTTTCTGACATATTTTACTTTCTCCTAAAAGAGAGCCTGTTCTGTCTATCTTCATTGTTATTTTCAGGATAATTATAGAAGGTATGAGAACAAAAGTGGCTTAGGAGGAGTCAGGATCTAAGTCTAGAGATTTTTTCTGCAGTGAAAATCAAGTGACAGCATTAATAATGATGACCAGTGAAAACAAGGTTTGGAGCATCAGTATTACTATTAGAGGCACTATCCATTTTCTCCTGTTCTAAACAAACAGTGAAAATAGAAAATGGCATGTGTGTTACTCGATGTTTGGGGAGAGTTGAACTGTAAGAATCAGAACAAATATTTTCAACTCTCTTTGGATGGGTTTCTTAGCTGAACCACCCTAGGGGAAATTTCTTATACTTAAATCATAAACACCAGGATTAAAAATGCTAACAAATGACAAAAATGGGTCACTGTATCTTGTGTACTGCAGGCCATACTGCTTTCTCGATGCTGAATGAATTAGGATAATCTTGGATTTCATTTTTCCCCAAGTACTGGCCATGGTTGAAACTGATAAGCAATATTTAACTCATTATAGACTGGCTTTGCAAAGAACACCTTTTTATTTCCCTCATTTTTTGAATAGCATTTACAGACTTCTGGCCCTGCATAAGGAGTGGTGTGTATTTAACTTTATATTATAGTGAGTCCCAGCAGCAGTTACCTTCTTTGTGCTGTGGATGACTATAAAGAACCACACAAGAGCTTTAGAAGCAAAAGCCAAGACCATCACACTTGGTTGGGCTGAATGGAAATCCAGTTTGTGCTCCCCTCATGTATTACTAGTGTCATTGCATTTGTTATGCAGTTCCCAAGACTTTTCAATTCAGAATGTTCAAAGATAGCTCTTTCATATATTGTAAATAATAAGTAATTTTAAAATATTTTGTAGTTACTGACTGAAGTTCCATGCTAACTTTTTTAGTAATTTTTATTTTCTTTTATGCTCTTTGCCTCTAAGACAATATTGTATTTTTTAAAATATAGACAAAGTTAGTGAATGGATGGAGGCAAGGCCCATTTTTCCCTTATAACACCTGAGCATGCCCCATATGAAGAGATAACATGAAATCCGTCTTGAGGAATCTTTTGCCTTTGAGCTGTAACAATGAGCCAGTTGTGGGGGTATTATGACCAGTAATATCTGAACAGAGCTTATTCAGTTTATCTGAGTGTGTTACTGAACACCTGTGACACTGCCACCACTTCTTTCAGTCAAATAATGAGTGACCTATAAAAAAAAGGATGTTATTCTGTTCTTAAAATCTCATCCTTGCTGTCCTTCTCACAGAATAATTTTTGAACAGATCAAGTACTGTCTGCTGCAATTAAAAGTTTCAGATTTTATTATAACAAGCAGAATTCAACCACTTCATACATTTCTGTACAACCCACTGTTCTGCATCTCACCAGTCACAGAGAATTCGTGTACTAAGCCCTTTAAACATTTAAATACATTCTTCACTTTCAAATGACCTTCCCAGTCTAAATGGAATCCATGAATTGCTGAATCTGTGCCTTAACAATAAACCAGCAACTTTCCTGGTGCTTAGGTTATGGAAATGATTTGCATTTAAACAAATTAAGGTAGTGTTGGAACTATCACCTACCAGGATACTGCTGATTTTGTGAAAAGACCAAACCAAAGAAATTAAACCTGTTCTTTGAGGGCAACATTTCTGTTGCCATGCCAAAGGGTACACTTGCCTTCAGGCAGCACGAAAACCTGCCCCACTGAAAACAACTGCAAAATATGCACAGGTATAAATGGGGCATGTTCCCTCCAAGGGTAGCATGGGTACAGCCAGTTCTGTGTGGCTAAATGCCTGATACCAGTTAACTGCCCCACTGCCTATAAGCTTTAGCTTCAGGCCCTCTTTAAGGGTTTGTTTTAAAGATTTTATTCTAGGTAAAGGATGTGACAGTCCTTGTGGTATTCCTTATAAATATTCATAGTGCTAATTCCCTCACCTAATGTCAAAAGCATAAATCTGGCTTGCTTAATACATGCAGTATACATATTTTTGCTTGGTAGTTTGCTAATATTATTTCCATACCCTTCTTCTTCACCACTTGGTCTAATAATCATATAAGAAGCCATACAATTCTAGGCTGCTAAATCTTCATGAAAATACAGTCTTCATGGATTCATGCTGCAAGTCTAAACACAGATCCTGAAAGTTTTTCACACCTGAAATTCTTTCATTACACTCTGCAGAATTGTTCAGAAAGGCAAATTTCACTTGTATTTTAGGATTTCTCCTACTAAAAGCCATTTCGAATACAGATAAAAAAGCTTTTTTTTTTTTTCTTACTTTTATTAGCACAAAGTTGTGGGTAAACACATGCAAAACAGGAACCTGTTAAAAGGCATTTTGTTCTCAAAAATCTTCTCTGGGGTTATCTTACCTATTAATAGTGCCTCTTTCTCTGATTTTAGACCCGGGCTTCGTTTCTCTGAGTTTTTTTCTCTGTCTTGGTTGACCAATGCTACTGTCAATACATTGATTTCCTATAAAGTTTAAAAAAACAAACAGGTGGTCATGCAGATTTAATTTACTTCAATTAAATGTGTATGCTTCCTTTCAACTCTATAAAAAAATCATTAATTCACATCTAAAGACAAGACAATCATAAATAATTGATTTGTTTGCAGAATATTAAGATACATTTTGAGCTACCTTTATGCCAAGAGCTGCCAAGAAGAGAAATTTTGCTTGTGGAGTAAGTAATAACTTTGTTGCTAGTGCTTCTTCATTATAACAGCTTCAGAAATTGTGCCGTAAATTGTGGGGATGGTCAGAAAACTCACATTTTGCAACTATTAAAGCTGTAAACCAAGACTGCCTCTAGGGAACATGGAAGGAAAACATTCAGCTACAGCCATAAGAGTAAATTCAGCAGTCACTGGCAATGTTTCTAGACAACCTACTACAACAACGTCTACTGGACCACAACCATCTAGCCTGTTACACTCTTTGACCAGTGCCTAGCATGTCATCAGTGCCATCCCAGACAACTCTCAGGCACGTTTTGGGGGTCAGTACATTTCAAGAAGACCATTTTTCCAGCAACCAGGTGGCCTGAACCATCCAAATCTCAGCCGAGTGATCACATGTCAGACGCTCCATCAGAAGTACCCAGGCAGTTGTGTGACACAGACTGCTCTTATCCTGGTTATATGTGAAGTAAACAAATTGTCTCCATTTCCAAGGTATGCAAGTGAAGTGTATTGCACAATATTCAAGCACATACGTGGGCTGTTTCCGTGGAGCAACTGACAATGCAATAACTTGTTCCTCGGTGAGGCAATGACACACTGCTGCATGTGCTCTGTGAAATGCTCAGCAGTTCCAAGACAGACCTCAGAGGCAGAGGGCACGGGGCTGGAGACATGATGGCATGAGGTGAGACTGTGAAGGAATGGTGCTCTTGTTCTGTTTGAGGGTAAGCAGCTGGAGGTTGCATGGGACTGGGCAGCCTTAAATACAAGCAGATTTGTGTTATTCTGTGTAATGATGTGGCCCATTTAGAACATGCCCTTGGGGTGATGTCTTGCTCCAAAATTCTTGGCAAGCATTTCTGGCAATAAAAGAGGGACACTGGGCTTGGCTTGCTCTAAGGCATTTCTGAAGGTGTGAATAATACATGCTAAAATAAGCAAAAAGTCCAAAATATATCAAATATGCCTCCTTATAGATGACTAAAGGATTCACAACCTGTGAGACTGGTAAGAAGAATCAGGAACTTCCTCGTTTTCAGCTGAAAAAATGAAAAAAACCAAACCAAAACAAAAAAGCCAACAAACGACACAACACACAGAGAAAAAAAACCCAAAAACAAAACAGTGATGTACTCTGTGCTCTTTAGAGGCTGGCTCCAAGGAGCAGCTGCCGGGATAGGCAGTGCCTGATGGCTCAGATGCATCATGGGTTCAAATGTTCCCTTGTGTTGTGAAGAGGAACAAATTTCCATGCCAGCTAAGAAACTCTATGTGCATATGAGTCACATACATGCATATGTGTATTCTCAGTCCCCAGCAACAAGGGTCTCTGAAGGAAGAGTGAGACCCATTGAGTCATCTGGGGGTTTGCTGCATGTCTCCTGGCCAGAGATCTATGCGTAGTTGCGGACATGTAAGCTAGTCAGCCTTTTTAGTTAGTAGAAATGAAATATCTTTTTAGTTGTGTATTTTAGTTTAGGAAGTCTGCAGTTCCAAGAGTTGGCAGTGATCCCCCCTTAAAATAATGGTGTTTCTGAGTGCTCTGGCACTTACATCACCTTGACATTAACACTCCAGTAGTGTTGTAAGTCCCGGGGCACATTACAGCAGCAGTAGAATGCCCTACGTTGTCCAGTACTGTTGATTCCCCTCCTGACAGAGCCAAAGGCTAATGCAAATACTGATCTACTGCTCGCCATGACATCAAAGAACAGTGAAAGAAAACCCAAGCAAGGAACAGAAATAAGAGAAGTGTTTACATGAATTTCTCCAACAGGGCAGTAATGACAAGGGGGTTACAGATCAGAACAGAGCTGGATGACAGATTTCGTGATGCTGCAGCAGATGAGCAGGGCAGCATATGCGACCAGAGCTTGTACAGGTTAAGATGTAACTTTGACTCCATCAGAGATAGAAAAGCAGTCTAAAAATAGCAATTCCTGAGAGGAGAAGGAGAGAGCAGAGATGTGCATTTGATATAACAGGCCCCAGACCCAGCACACTAGTAGTTTCAGGTGGGATTAGAAGTTCTGTCAAGCAGTGATGTAGAGAAAGAAACTATAATCCCATCGGGAGCAACGAACAGATGGATTCTCATTTAATGCCTAGATTTGAGCCTGTGCAGAACATTTTGCATGATTTATAGGACAGTGTAAATGGATGCTAAAGGAAATCACATCAAGTCTTCCTTAGCTGTATCTTCATACAGAGGATAAAAGAGTAAAAAATTGTTTATGGGGGAGCCCGAGGAAATGAGTGGCAAAGATAGATACTCGGCAAACCACTGGCTTTAGAAGAAGTTTGTGGGTCTTGCAGGTTTGAAAAGGAGAGGTTTCTGCCATCCAAAACTACTTGCCTCATAGAAGATGATAAATTAGACCTCTCTGATATATTCAGCTGCCAAAGGAAGTCTGCATTGGCCATGAGAAAATCCACGATGTGCATAGTCACATGAAGGATTCAGTAGTAATGCTGCTATGAATTAACAGTGATTTCAGAGAAATGGAATAGTTGTGTCTAAAAAATTAGTGTGAAATTCACCTAGAAACTGAGCTAATTATAGTGTAAGTGAAAACCTTAGGAATCTGACTACACACTGCAGATACAAATCTGGTACCTCTGAAGCCTCTACAACAAATCTTCATGTAGTTAATTTGCACTTTTTTAGAGGCACTACTTATGTCAACCCAGAGAAACAAGAATTTTAAGAGTACAAAGGTGAATGAAGCAATATGTAATTGGAAAAAAAGTTAGGTCACCTCTCTGACATGAGAAAAAGCTACAGATCACCAGATGCCCGAGGAAAATTACTTAATATATACCACATTACAGTATTTCCTTTCTTTCCTGGAGACCATTCTTTATTTGGAAAATTATATTTTCTGAGGCCCTAAGCAGTCTCCTTCAGCACGTTTCATTATAAAAGGAATATTTTGCTACCATCTGTCAGTTACTGCATTAAAGGACAAGAACACAGCTGAGCACGTGCAATCCAGTACTGATTAGAAATGAACTGACCTTGCAAGAACTCAATGCATTTATGTGGAAGGCTTAATCCAGGTTAAATCACACCTGGAATCATTAGGGAGCTGGCCCTATTTATTATCCACAAATTATGTCAAGTATGGGAAAACATGGACCAATTTGATGATGACACCTCGAGCTGCTCAGTGTGAATGAAACTATTTTGTGTGATGCTCTTACTGTTGTCATCTTAGAGCTTTTCCTTGCAAATCACACTTTCATCCATCAGCAGATGATGAAAAGACATGAATTTCCCTCATAGGATTAACAGACTATGATTCTGCAAACATTCCTTGGGACCAACATTTTATTCAGAGCTCCCTGATTTAGAACCAGGGAGGGAGAGAAGAGAGTCTTTCTGGAAAACTTTCAGGAGAACTTGCTGGATTAAACAGAGGACAGCACATAACAATTTTATCACATGGACTATTCGTTTCCACAAGCAGATCTCCGACATCACCACTGATATGGAGCTGACAGCTGCGAAGAGTCATGTATGGCAGTTTTGCACATGGATATATAATGTCTGGTTGTGAGGTGAGAGGAGAGTTTGGTTTGCATCATTCGCTCATGTATCCTGGCTTCTTTTAGAAGAAAATGCAGAAGCATGGGCAAGTGGATTGCTCCAAAAGGTGCCTGGTCTCGCTGCCCAACATGGCCCACCACAGAGCAGCTGGGTCCTGCACTGGAGACACAGCAAACAAGAGAGTGACTCCAGAGAGAAATGCACTTTCCAGAGAGAGACACTAAAGCCCTGAAGAGTAGAAGAGAAGTGGTGACTTCCTACAGAAGATAGTCACAGATCCTATGAAAACGAAAGGCTAGCTCTGCATTCCAGGGCTCTAGCAGATCAGAAAGCCCCAGATATTTAGGCTGGATGACTCGGGTCTTTCACTCCTTCATTAGTTTCTTTTTTCCCCTGTGGGAAAGTAGGATATTAAATAAAGAGTTCTCAATCTAGATATCATTAATCCTCTTCAGGTCAGTCTTGCACCAGTGCAAAAAAGGCAGACAGAATATAAAATATCTGCTCTTGCCTGGAGTTTCTCTCCTTAGCAGAAAAGTTTCTCTTTACCCTAAAATGTACTGTAATCCTGAAAACATATGCTATCCAGCACCCTTAAAGATGGGGGGAATGAGGACTTGCTCCCCATAAACACTGAGTAAGAGCCAAACAGGGCCTGCACAGTAGCTGCCCTGCCTGGAAACTCTTCTTGCCAGAGTACAGTTCCACATCACCCGTTGTTCAGGACTCTGCTTGAAAAGTAGAATATGGGATTTAATGAATGTGACATTGAAGACCAGGATGCAGTGGCAAATATGCAAAGAGATGAAATATTCACTCTCTGGGTAATCCAAATATTTGATAATTACCTTTAAATCTAGAGGGAATGGTGACTGCTTGCATACTGTCTTCAAAGACCTCATTCTCTTTGTTTTAGTATACAGGATTCTGCAGAGGGTGAGGGAGTAAAAATAATATTGTGTCTTTTGAAAGGCCATAAGCCTCTGGAAGAGTTTGCAGGATATGTTGGCATTTTTACTATATGTAAAATGCCAATTGTCTGAGGCATTAAAACAGTAGCAGAATAAGATTTTTGTCACAGCAGGCATATGACAGAGCCTCTACTGAATGTTGTTAGATGTAAGGGATATACCACGCTTTCTCATCAGTCAGGGGATTTATGAGACAAAACGAGTAGGAGGAGAAAAAAACTATCTATCTGAAACATAAGCAAAAAACAGCAGGCCAGAGAGATGCTGTAAGCTTGGAAATAAAAGGTAATTTTATGATTTTCATAGAAGAAAAAGCCATGCACATGTGATACCAAACCTGCAGTCCTTAAAGTCTTGAAAGGCATAATTCGGGTGTGTCTACCCAAACTATTTATTGAGGACCAGACAGGTTTGACTGCAAACTTGGGTAGAAACTGGCATGTGACATGAAGACTGTATTTATCTAATTTATTTTCATTTATCTGTGGACCTCCTAAAGACTGGTATAGTTGGGTTTGCTTTGCTGTCTTTCGAGAAATGTACTGAAGACCCACATCTGAAAATTTAATCTTGTTGTTTTAATCTGAATGAAGCCTAATTCAATCTCCAATCAAGTGAATGGAAGCCTTGCAATAGTTTCAATGCACATCAAGTCAGGCATCTTAAATTTATGGGGACATGCAAGTTTGAGATACAGGACAACTTCTGTCAGCTTAACATGGTTGTCAGTTGAAAATGGGCTACTGCCCTTGTCTATGTTCTTATCCACAGTGAATTCAAAATGATTCAGTCCAAGTTGAGCCAAACTACAGTGGAAGAGCTTATTTAAATTTAACTTAAATCACATTTCCTTGCAAATGTGGCAAAGTATGAGTGCACTCACAGACAGTGATTGTGACTCAGATGATCACAGAATCACAAAATCATGCAGATGACCTTGGAACGTCTCTAGTCTAACCTCCTGCTCCACGCAGGATCAGCTGCAGTGTCAGAGCTCACGGATGTGCAAAGAAAAGGGTAATAGTCCAATGGCTGGATAAGCCCCAGCAGTTTCTCTGCCAAATCCCAGTCCTGCACCGTTATCAACAGATGGGTGCCTCCACCCCCCGCAGAAGGGATTTTACAACCACCATCATTTACTCCATCCTCATGATACTTGTGATTAACGTCGTATCTCCACAAACACAAAGGAGGATGGAGGCAGACAGGGAAAGTCTGATAACCTAATGAGAGAAGGCAGAATCCCCTGACCTAGCTCCTCCCAGGGCTGTCACAGGAAAGCATCAGCCCTAGGGGTTGAACGTGACACCTAGCAACTCTCCAAAACAACTCATCCAAAACAGTCTGAGGGGAGCACTGCCACTAGGAATATGGGACTTGTTAGGGGATGTAGGAGAAGAGCATTGTGGGTTGTACAAAAGTCAGTTGAGTGCCCTTAGCAGGGAAAGAAAATGCAGGAAAAGGGAAGGACCGTGGTGGTTTGGGAGGGGATAAAAGGGACTGTTTGCATGTAAACAGGTTGCTAGCCAGTTGGCTGGCCATTCTAGGCCCTGATCAGTGTATTACACTGATTTAACTCAATTTCTCTTTTCCTGGGTAAGGGACGTTCTATTCTGTACGCATGGGGTCTGTGAGGGGGTCTGAGCACAGCAGCTGGAGTGGGATCAGTAATCAGAGAGCCATGTGTCTGGGGCACTGCAGTTAGAGACACCAGGAGGTCCAAGCCACCAACTAGGGACGCCATAGGGTCTGGGGAATGACTAAAGGACCAGCTTGTGTGTGTATGTGAGAGGCAGGAACCAGTCATTGGACGGACTGAAGGTCAAAATCCAGTTTCTGGAGGGATTCACATTGTATACGTGTGTAAGTCTGCACATGTATTTCCCGTTAATGGACCTTCATCCTGATCAGCCAGGAAGGAGAGCAAAATGAGGCTGTTTGTGTACTTCAGTACTGTTTATGTTTATGAATGCTGAGTTTGTGTTGCTCTGTGTGGCTATGTGTATATGTATACATGAGATCCATGTGTTGTATACGTGTGTTTGTGCACATGCCTGTGGGGAATACATGCTCAGTGTAGTTGCAGGTTGGTCACATAGAGGTTTGACTACCTCAGCAGGCTGCAGAATTCAGCATCTCTCAAAAGCAGCAATACTTGATTTGGGCCAAATATCTCTAATTCTTTACTTAATGGAGCTTGTTACCCTTCACAGACTACTTAGGGCACTGTGCTGTGATGTGTGAAAATGTGTCTGAGTGTTTGAACTCTGAAAGTAATTTAAAATTCTCCATGAACATTGCATGTGTTACACATCTCTTCTTTCAGCATGTTCTGTTACAGTGACTGTTTCTGATTCTGTGCTGACTACTCCTCTAAAAATACTCTAATGACTAGAAAATTGCTCATAATCTTTGATTAATATAATTGTTTTGTTACTGCAAATGAATTATCTTGTGCTAGCGAATTGACTACTTCCTAGAAAGATTATATTTTACATGGTCCTGGCTCCCCATAGCCTAAGAACTGATTTTAGTAAAGTGGGTAGCATTAAGGTAGATGGCTTTGTGACACACTGTCTACATGCAGAGAGGTTTCTTGGCCTTTTCTATGTGTATTGGGATAACTCAGTTTACAGTTGCATCACATATGAAAAGAATAAGGCAAGGAATGAGGCATCCAACCATCTGCCCATAACCAGAGCTCTCATAAGCAACTAGTGCTACTGTTAGAGTTAGCAGAGGTTAACAGTTCAGAAAAAAAACGCCTTTGTTTTTTGGTACTTTTTTCCAGGGTCTCACAGGATCCTTCTCTTTCTACTATCTATCAACTGATGCAGAAGGACATATTTGCCATATGCTGCACTGCTGGTGAATATAACCGGTCTATCATTAGAAATGATAGACACCAGGTGTCATCTTTTCATTCAGATCAAGCCTAAACTCGGTAACTTTTTTTGTGCTATGCAAGAACCTAGTGCTGGTTTTGTCAACAAGCAACAGCACATTGTAATTACTTTTAAAGTACACTCATATAGAAATTTACTTTTAAAATACACTAATCTAAAATTTACCACTATTGTAATTTTAAGAGTGCACTGCTATCAACAGATGAATGGTTGACAACTTGAAAAATTATCTGGTGTTAAAGTTATAGGAACAACAACATGGAAAAATTAGAACAGTGAATGTAAGACTTTGTGAATGAAAAACTTCAAATGGATGGATCTAAGACTTGTTTGTCTGATGTAGCCTACATGATAGAAGTGTTTTTGGGACTGAAGATTAGTTGTATTATGGTGCTCTTGACATCCTATTTTCCTGATCCATTTGCAGAGAGATGCTTTTAACTTTTTCATTACAAAGCTTTTACTATTATAACTTTCACCTGCTGAGTTTAGGCAACTAGCAATAATCTGAAAATGCTTTCCTCATTGTATATGAGTGCATTTATTTTATGGGAATGTACATATGCAAAATACGGATGACTAATATGAAAGTTACTTCATGCTTATTTTCAAAAGTATGTTCAGGTTGCTTCATTTTCTAAAGCTGGATTTATGTGTAGGTTCCTGATGACTTAACACAGATGTTTATGTGATGTGAAGCTGGTTGCTTTGCAAGGGAAGAGGTAATTGTCATTTTGCACACTTTGTATTAGGGAATCACAGCAGACAAATGGCTGTCTGAATGAAAGCATCGCCTGCCCACCAGCTTTGCTGAAGTCATTGTAGAAGGGGATATTTCATGTTTACTTGAGATTGAGAATTTGTGAAAACCCTTTCAAATGGCCTTTAGCACAAATATTGCTCTAGCAATCTGTAGACTGATGCACTTCTAAAAGAAAAGTTAAAGTGAGAAATAAAAAAAGGTGGTTCGTTTCCCTTCTGGGACTTGTAGAAGTTTTGAAAATGTCTTTGTTGAAATAAAAGGAAGTAGCAGGCAGGGGAAAACAACCTTAAATGTTTTATGAGAGTTAATGGTTTTCATCATGGATTTGTATTTGAAAGATATTAACTTCAGGTATCTGAAAACCCTGAGCAACCCTTAATATTCACAGGAATCTCCACATCTGAATATACAAAAATTACTTAAAACAAACACTTTGGAGTTCTCATTCCTTTGGAGTGGATCTTGATGATGAACTCTTTCTGAGGGCATGTTCCCGAGAGGGACTTGGGGATGTTGTTTGATGAGAAGCTCAGCATGACCCAGCAGTGTGTGCTCCCAGGCCAGAAAGCCAAGTGTAACCTGGGCTGCACAAGCAGTGCGGCCAGCAGGACAAGGGAGGGAGTGCTATGCTCTGCTCTGGGATCTTCAACATAAGAAGGACATGGACCTGCTGGAGCAAGTCCAGAGGAGGACCATGAAGATGATCAGAGGGTTGGAGCACCTCTCCTGTACAGACAGGCCGAGGCAGTTGGAATTGTTCAGCCTGATGAACAGAAAGCTCTGTGGGAAGACCTTGGAGCATCTTCATGTACTACCAGGGCTACAAGAGAGCTAGAGAGAGACTTTTCACATGAGCATGTTGGAGTAGGATGAAGGGGAATGGCTTTAAACTGAAAGAGGGCGGGTTTAGATCAGATGCAAGGAAAAAATTCTTTATTGTGAGGGTGGTGAGACACTGGCACATGTTGCCTAGAGAGCCTGTGGATGCCTCATCCCTAGAAGTATTCAAGGGCAGGCTGGATGGGGCTTTGAGCAACCTGGTCTGGTGAAAGGTGTCCCTTTCCACTGCAAATCATTCTATGATTCTATGATTCTATGAAGAGTGGCTCCTGGGGATACTGAAGTTCCTTTCTCACTTCTGTCACTTTTTTCTGTTGGTTGGAAGGAATGTGAATGTGGTGTACAACCCCCAGGACTGCAGGAGAAGGCTTGTGGCTGAATCAGAGGTGGCCCATCATCCTTCAGGTAGTTGCGGGGGAGCCTGAGTGCTCTGACAAGCCAATCTGCCTTGTACACTGTGTGGGTTAAGCACACAGCTGCATATGTATAAGGCTGAATGTTATTCCTCACCAGAAATGACAGGATGACTCCTGTAAGTGTGTGCAGTGTAAATACTTGGGGAAAATGCTTGGGGATGAAAGGCTGCACATAATGATCAGATATTATTAAAATGTCAGGTAGCTCTGGGCACTGAAGAACAGTGTCCCTGTGGAGCTCATATGAAATTTAAAGTCAAAAAACTTTTGTGATTTGCTGAGTGGGTGGCTGAATGGGTTTTATCATTGTATCTCAGAGTTCTCTTTCTCCTCCCTCAGATGACGGGAATTCACTGCAATCAAAAGCCAAGTTACTCTAACACTCTTAATTAGGGACAAGGGAAGCGGTGTGATTTCTTGCTGCACATTAACAAAAGGGTTATTGCTGCTGCCCGGATCCGCTTCAGGTAGCACATTCTGTGTCAAAATGTACCTTGGTCTACTCCCTGTTTGCTCCCTTTAGGGTTCAATAATGGCTGAAACCTCAGAGGCTGTGACTTAGCCAGCAGAGACATCTGCACCATGCTAATGAAACCCTTCCTGTCTTCTAACCTGCTGAACCAGAGCTGGGGTAGCAAGGCGGGGGGACTCAGGGAGACTTGATCTACCAGTGCGTAAGAACTTCTGAAGGCTGAGCAGGCTCTTTGATAGCATCCTAAACAGCCCGTTAAACTCCTGTTAATTTTCAGGCCTTATGGTATTGAATTCAGGAGGTGGTCATTCCTCATGCCTGCTGCACTAAGTAGGAAAGCTGCTGATCTGTGAGTGGTCATAGCTGCTTGAATCTGTCATATTTCATGTGCTTTAAATTCAAGGAAATAAGAAGAAATGAGTGATGAAAGGGCTACAATGAAATGCCTGGAATGCAACAGTCAGGGAGTAGAAAGAGGCACAGCCTCTCCTCACCCCCTGGTCCTGGCCCCACCAGGACAGAGGAATCTGAATACAGACAGTAAATGGATCTCTCTAATTCCTGAGGGCTTTACACCCCACTCCAGTCAGGGTACAGGGTCCTTGCACCTTCTTCTAATGACATAACACACCCATGATGAAAAACCAAACCCTACATCTCTCTCTCTTCATCCTCATCCCTGCACTGCACCATTATTCCCTCTTGTTCTCTTGAGACAATCCACTCACAAAGGGGAAAAGTTACAAAAAAAATGGGCTGGAGTGTGCACATAAGACCATGCTCCTCTCTAGAAATGCAGCTTCGAAGCTTCTCAGGGCAGAGAAACCAATCCCACTTTCTGGCATCCCCTGCAGGGGGAATATTTGCCTGGCTTGTTGCAAAAGTTGGTCTCGCTTAAGACCTGTCTTGTCTGTGACAAAGATTATCAGTGATTAACCATATTCTGTAAAAAGAGAAGACGTAGTTAGGATTAACATCACTTTCAGTGTAGCATAAAGTGAGTAATTCAATGAAATGCTTGAAATATTTCAACCTTGATTTCAATCCCTGCCCAGTCAGGGACCATCTGGTCATCTGGTAGCTGCTTCAAAAGCAGGTACAGAGAGAAAAATTAAAACAAGGATCAACATTAAATGTAAGATGCTTGGTTGAACTCAAGAAATGCTCTGATAACAGCTTCAAACATTCAAATGGAAAAATGGATCCGTACTTAATATTATTGATTTCATATCTGGAGAAAACCCCATAGAATATTGTGTCCAAGCTGTGGAAAATGCTAACTGAAGGCAGACAGACAAATGAGGTCAAAGTCAGTGCTTTGTTCAAACAATGAAACTCAAACAGAACAAAAAAATGGTAAAATGCTTGTTTCATTAAAAATTCAAAATCATTCAAAATCAGTTTTGTTCAAACAATGAAACTCAATCAGAACAAAAAACTGGTAAAATGCTTGTGGTGAAATCAGTTTCATTAATAAAATATTAATTTTATTATGTGTTGGTGATAATGAAGTAACCCTAAAAATCTTCTGGCTTTTTAACCTGATGGGAATTTGATTATTAACTTACAACAGTGTCAAGACTTTATCATGCAGTTGCAATCTGGGCATTCAAAATGCATCTGTGACCATGATCCATCTCGCTTTGGTCTGAACTTGGAGCACGGATACTCTTCATTACCATTTTACAGCACTTTTGCAAAGGGTAGGAGTTATTCAAAGCAGATATCTAAGGAAGGCAGATAGCTGTCAAGGGAGAGCAGCAAACTCCTAGAAGATTACTGAGTACTCCTAAAAGGAGACTTACATAAAAGAAATCTGCCTTTCTCCTTTAACAATAGAGTGATACCAGAGATGTTAAACCTCCCACCCAAAAAACTGAGGCTACGTAACTGTATTTGCATGCAGTGCCCTATCTATACTGAAATCAGCAGTGAGCAAAAGGAGATCTTTGATCAAAACACAGAAAGCCACTGAACTTGAAGAAATGGTGGAAGAATAAATTGTCTTTCTGGAGTTAGTCACAAAACACAGGATCAGCATTTTCAGTTTGCAAAATGGTCTCTACTGGAGCACGCCACCCAAGCAAGATTATTTTTTCGTGTTGGGACTATTCAGGTGCCAAGACTCTGGGAACATCCTGGAAGAGGATTAAATCTGAAATTATGATTGTCCATCGGTCATTATTTTCTCTTCAATTAAGACAGAGATGTGAATGAAATATCATTATATGCCGCAATGAGGAGGAAATTAAAAGGGTGGCAGATTAGAAGCAAGAAGCAATCTCTTTCTAACCACAGGGCTGAAGGAAATAAGGTCAGTGACAGCACCTCTGGCAGTCCTGGGTGTTGAAGTCTCTGTTAACACCAGCCCAGTGTCTTGGGCTCTATGTACTGCTTGAGCCCAATATTTGGCCTTTCCTGTCACAGAGTATAGCTGGGAAATGTCAACAGCCATAACAAATATTACTGCATGTACCTGGCAAGCCACTCATGAAACACCCTTATGACTCCGTACAGAGCCTTGTAAGATGGTTTTGCTTTCTGGAAATAACAGATGTACTGGCAATACACTGAAATTCTGGTGCCCCCTGCCCCCGCAGATTTGACTGTGAAAAGCCATGCAGGGAATGTGGCATTGCAATTGCTCCAGCCTCTTAGTCAACCTAGTTAATTCTCCTGAAAAAAAACATGAGAAAAAAAAAAAAAAAAGAAGGTCAATTTATAGGTTGGGAACCTATAAATTACTTCAGGAGGGATGTTTTCCTTTTTCCAAAATTGTCCAGATCCTTGTTTCCCTTTCAGGATGGTCTCACACAATGGACATGTAAAAGGCACAACAGGATAGGCTTGAGTATATATTTTCTGCTTTTTGCTAAGAAAAAATATTTCCAGTAGCAACATTTTCTAACGTAAAATATGATGCAGGCTAGTGCCATCAGGAGAAATCCTGAGGACTGCAGAAACTAATCTTTTTAAGATTACAGTATGGGCTTTCTTGATACTTATGCAGTGTGCCTAAAGTTTCTCCTCTCCTTTCTAGGAGCCTGATTTTCTTCAGAGTAAGTAATCTAAATATGCCATAGTGTGAAGATTAGATTGTGTGTTCAGTATACAGACATACATTGCCATTTTTCCTTACCAACACCTCACACTATTGCTTGGCCTGTAGAGGTATTTAATTTGCTGATTTCAACCTGTCAACTGTAACAAATACCTCTTAATCCCATTATATGCATCACAGTTCACTAACAACCACGTAGGAGCCACCAAGCCTTCTTCTCTTTGATCATCCCTGATTTGCACAGTGGCCAGGGGCAAGAACCATGGAATCTGCTGAGAATATAGGTGGTGAGACAACCTGCAAGGCACAACACCTAAGCGCTACATATTTGATATAAACGACAATTGTTTAAAAGGTATCTCAGTTTCCATTTTATAAAGTTCATTGTTGTAGCAAATGCTTTAACATCAGTTCTTTCCTTCTGTTTCTCTATGTCCATTCGTACTGCTATGCTTTTTCTGATTTCATGGTGGCATTATTGTTGGATACAGAGCTGTGACCGTGACTCAATAATTGTAACTGTCTGGACTACTTCTTTGCCCTTAATTTAGGTATTGACTTTTTCCTTAAGAGTCATATATTGCTATGAGATCAGCATGGGAAGAGCTCATGGAAAAGAGAGGCAGAAAGTAGAGTTTCTATCCTATGGAAAATTCAGGCATTTAAAGAACTCCTACAACTACAAACTGGATCAAAATACTACATTTTGACAAATTTACGTTTAACCGAAGGTTCTGAAATATATTTTTTTACATATCTGGGAATGATGTACTGAAGCACTCTCCTTGCACAATCAAAATGTTTCCTTTTAAGCCTACTTCAAGCTTTATATTATATAAAAATAAAACTTTCAAGCTATTCTGTTTATCCAGTTACATATGAGCCAGAATGATAAAAGTTGAAGCATTCAGGTAATTTTCCTTTAAAACATTTCAATACTGCAGAAGATTGTTTCATCCACATTTCTGGTGAGGAAGCAAGTTCTTTTAGAGAGTTTCTAGGCCATACATTTATATATTCCTTTAGGAAACCTGCAAGCAACTATTGTACAATGACCGGTTTTTAGGCAGCATATATGAGTACTTCAAGATCATCACTGGATAATTGTATTTTTGGTTTGCCAACAGAATCTTTCAAAGGAGCAATGGGACGCTGTGCAGACAGACTGCAGTTGCAGATTTGTTGGAGCTATCAGACAATATTGAATGTCTCCCGCCCAAATGCTGAGAGCTATGAGGCTCTATTGACTTCACTGCAGAAATGGACCTTAATGAATGAGTTTCAGAAAAGGATTAAAAAAAGAAGGACAGCATTTCCTTATGAAAAGCAGTTCACAAAATCTGAGCCTTCCATTCAGGTTTAAAATAAAACTGTTTTCCTGGCTGAGCCATTAAATAACACATGGAGACTAAAATAGATGTTAAAATATATTAGTGTTCAAACTGTTGATAGTTCTCTTGTCTGGGAGGAAAATATTGTATATAATCAGTTTTAATTTTCATACATTCATGACAAAGCACAAGACTGCATGGTTTGGATGACAAATACAGCAGGAAAGTTTCCCTTTTTTTCTCTCTCCCCTTATAGAAATTGCTATTTTGACTGCAATCATTAAGGGAATAAGAGAAGCTCTTTTTTTTTGGCAGCAGGTTTTAAAAACATGACCTTAACAGTCCTTTCATGTTGTTGGACAAAATAATTATTCAATGAATTAATTTAGTCCTCTTGTGCAAATTAACTGTTTCCAAATTATACACCTATATAAATCATTCCACTGAGAACTGAAATATTGCCAGACTTGCCCAACTGCAAGGTGGCAGCCACAGAAACAAATGGTATAACTTTGTAGCTTGAGTAATCCTGGACAGGACACTGAGGAAAAGCATTTCTTTTGCAGTCGTTTCCATGGTATCTTTAACACCCACATACAGCAAGTAGGACATTGGTTGTTAAAGTCTCATCCAAATAAATCCTACAAAGTAAATTGCATGGAACCCAATTTATCTACCTTGAAATGAAGTTTGCTGGGATTTGAACCTGTGGCTTCAAGAAAAAAACAGGCACTTCAAACATGATGTACAAATCATTCAGCCATTCTATCAGCTTTAAGACATAAATTTCAGACCATACACATGCATATATCTAAATCTGTACATAGACAGCTGTACCTACATTTGCTTGAGATTCATCATGCCCATTGATTTCTGCTAATTCCTTGGCGCTTTTTAACTGCAAAGAGTGAGCAAAAAACAGAACAAAACAAGCATATTACTTGAGTATTTCACACAGTTATCTTTGATTTATTTGAAAGAACATTTTATAAAGCTTCCAATGAGAAAAACAGATGGAGCATATAATTCTAATGAGTTTTTGCTCAAACCATTTCGAAACTAACACACTTAGGGCTTGATAGGTTGGCAAAAAGAAAAAAAAAATAAGATTGGGTCATTATTTTTTAAATAATAAGATTAGAAAGTAGTTTCAAGGCATAAAAAGTGTACAGAACTTGCTCTCAAGAATAATAAACTGTTTAATTTCCCACTGTTGTTGCTATTAATTTCAACTTTACAATGTTTGCAAGTTGCTACTAGCTAAATAGTGTTTTGCTAACAATTACTTTTGAATGATATATTTTGAGTGTTTAAGGTGCCAAAGTGCTACTATATGTTGTCTTTCTGAGGAAGCATCTAAATAACTCCTGGCTCCTGGATATGATGGAAAAGGGGGTGAGGAGAAGGACAGACCTTTTATTTAACCAGTGTCAGGAAGAACTGAGGAGACACTGCAAATATATGACCTGAAGCAAAATTTTCTTTCCCTCCTGAATTAGCTTTTTGGGGAAAATCCAGGATTACACTGGGGATTGTAAAGATGACTCTCAAGAGATTTTAGGAAAGTCCTAGCTCACATCTTGAGCCACAGTGAAATATGCTGTTGTTCATCCTGTGACTGAGCAAACAGAGCAAGGAACAGACACAGCAGCTCTCCTGAGCCTATAAGCCATGGAGGTTTGTACACTTGAATGAAGCTCCCAGAACCATTCGCTCTTTAGCTAAAGCTCTGAAGACTCATGCTTTTATTCTAACTTAATTCAGAATAGATATCTCGGTGCTGGGGGGGAGGGATGGGGAACAATAAACAGAAGTTTCCTCAGAATTCCTTGTTTTTTGCCAAAGAAGCTGGGCCTGATATAACTGTTGATGCTACAGCTGTGGCTCTGACTGACAACAGTCCTAAAATCTGGGTGAAATGGAACTCTGTTATGTATCGATTAGATGTCCGTCTCAGAAGCGTTGGTGAACTACTATTCTAGGGCAGCTAGGTTACTTCCATCATATTTTTGCTAAGTGGCAGCAACAGCCGAACTGAGTGTGATTCAGTTTCCAACTTGTCAGAGTTTCCAATTTGACTCTTAAAGTAAGCAGGCCATGATCTGTTCATACCTTGTTATACAGGGCTATAAACTGCACCAGTTCAGGAACTGCCGTTCAAGCCACTAAACCAGTCCTGATGGAGAGGGAAGGGGACAACAATTCCTGATAAAGTAGTACAGAGGATAGCTGGGGACTGCAAGTTCATCAGGTGTCCTGGTTCAATTCACTGAAGCTCATCTTTCAATACCCTTGAAATGTCAGCAATTTATACTAACAGCAGGCCGGTGCCTTTCCAATAAAGGCTACATGTTTTCCCTACACTGAAAAAAACACCATCCTATGAAATCACCTCACTGTGTGGATGGCTGGTAGGAACGACCTGAGATAGCCACTTCCAGGCAAGCACCAGAATTAGGTATTTCTGCATCACAGTGTGATGGAAAGAGCTGTTTCCTGATTCTGCCAATTCTTCATTATAAAAATTCACCTCACATGAGCAGCCCTGTTGGGTTCAGCTGAATTACTCATCTGAATATGAATTACTCCTCTGCATGCCAGTGCCACATCCTGAGCACTCGAGGAATGCTGCTCATCACTTACCTTTTGCCTTTCCTTTTCCAGGTTGATAAAATGCCATCACCCCTTGGTGACTGCTGGCTCCTTGTCAACGCTTTGCATGTGTTCTTCTGGTGACACACCACTCTCCCATCAGCCACACGTGCGTTTGACAGGAGAGTGGGCTCAGCCTCTAGCCTACATTGGTCTGGCAGGCTTTCACCTCACCATGGTTTCCCACCATCCCGGCCCTGGCACTGCTTCACCAGTTAATATAATGCAGAGAGGATGCTTGAGCCTTTCCATCTCTTTTGAAAAGTGTCTTCCAACACTTTTCAGAGTGTTTTTTCCACACTCTGAAAAGGATGCCAGAGCTCAGGCAAGAAGGTGCTTGCATCCATGTCTAGACTAGGACCACTGCGGTAAGAGATGGAGGTGAACTAGTGGACATAATGGTGGAAAACTGGAGGGTAGAAAGTGTTCAGCTGCATTGCCAAAGACTAAAGGGATGAAGTCTCTTTTTTTTCCAATATTGTTTTTTTTTTCTAAATTAATATTTAAATTATATTCCTCTCTCACATGCTAAATAGAAAAATGTTGGAATAGGAAGCTCAGAAAAAATATACAATATTGGAAAAACAGGACTTGCCTTACCCTGTAGGCTGACTCCATCGCAGGTCGGTGGCAAGTGTGATGTTACCAGCAGAGAGTTTGCTGAGGCAACACACTGAGTCAGTGCCAGTAACAAACAAGGGCCTACCTAGAAGGAGAAGGGATGAGGAGTCAGAAGTCTCTGATAAATCTAATGCTATGGTGTGGTAGCTCTGAGTTAAACAAGTGGACACGAATCCCTCAGACAACCAGAGCTGACGGTCAGGTGCTGGATTTGATCCAGAAGCCTTTTGACTACAGCAGTGCAAAATGGTCCACAAGCAAACAGGACCTCTCCCAGCAGGTCATCCCAGACTGGATGTAGCTGGGTCAGTGAATGGAGCAACCATGCTCGGACACAGCTGCACCTCTTTGTGCAAACACGTCCTCAAATGAGGCAAGGTGGGATCCCTCTGCCAACTTGGGATGAAAAGGCAGTTTTTAGCAAACCTATCACAAAAACAAGCCATACAGTCAAGGCTGGAGTCCTGCACTATTTATTTTTGAAATAAAATAAATACCTGGCTCAGCTGAATGATTTTCAATACCCATTGTGGATAAAACACACAGACAAGCTGAGGTGCTTGTAAAGGAAAGATGTGAGCCTTGGCAAGTGGGGGGCCATTACTGCTATGGCTTCTGCTGTTCTGGAGAGTTTTCGAACTTGTTCAGGGTTCTTGGAGAAGCACACTGGCTGCCTAGCACTCTTTAGGAATTCTGGTTACTTACAGTCTTGGCCTTAGGCATGTTTCAGAGCTAATTCACAAGAGAAATGCAGATCCATCCTGCCTTTTTTCCAACTACTGTTTCGCCTGTCTGCCTAGCATGAGTGCACATTTGATTTGCAATTAGTAGGAGTCTGCAGAGATTCAGAAGTCTGCCCTGGTGGTCCCTGCTGGGCCTCATATTGCAAGATCTTTCTATATGTTTTTGCAGCATTTAATTGTTACAAAGCCAGAAAATAACTTCACGCAATTTCCATTCTTTCTCATTGCATTTTTTGTATTATGCTCTTGCATCAGCTCTCCTTTAAGTTGTCTCTGTAACCATAAATGCTAAGAACATGTATCTGAATATAAAAGCTTCCAGAAACTAAATTATATTTGTCACTAGATATGTTCAAAGACAAATGTTAAATGTGAAAAAATGTTACAGCTTTTGTAACAAGCATTAAAAAAATCTGAAATAAGCATAATTTAGTTTTCCCAGTATGTACATTAAATGTATACATTTGTCTGATGACATATTCAGACACATATGCTGCAAAATCTTGAACAAAAGAACCATCAGCACTTTGAATCTCTGCAACCTTAGCAATCCAGATCCCATGGACTTTAAACTGCGAACACTTAACTAAATCATTAAATATTTTAGCTCAAAGTTTATGCAGAAAGGATTAAAATAAGGTCTCAAAGCAGAGACTGTGGCTGTGCCACACAGGTGGGGATTTGCAATTTCAGTGTATCCAAGCCATGTGGTCTCTCAAGACATGTATTTGCGCACACTGTGCTTGCACACAATGCACCGTTTCTTCTCTAGATTTCCAGAATTAGGACCAGACTTTCTTTTTGCTGTGAAAGAATCCATCTTACCATGCTTATAAAACAATGCTATCAAATATACTTCTCAATGTCGTAGAACGCCTTAGAATCAAAGAAGGTGTGATAATCAGATTTACAGAGATTTGCTTCTCACTGCTTAAATAAGTGCACTAACTACTATTTTAATGCCATTATGATAATGCCATTATTTTACATACTCATATAAAAATGAATTGCACAGGAAAGGCCAATACCTTTTTTTTTTTTGAATACTAATCTTAAAAGGAAGAAATGTTTTGTTTCAGGTATATTTAACTCACTCAACATTTTTTGTAAAGTCAGAGTGAAAACACACCTCACTGGTATCTATGTAGAATACATAGGAGAAAATGTTATTCATTACATGAATTTCAATATTGGATAGTATAAAATAAGGGTCTCTTTTCACTCTGTTTTCTCAAACTCTCTGTTAGTCTAATCAGAACAGACATACAGGTCACATAAGGTTATGTCTTGCTCACAGCATATTACATGGTCAGAATCCTGTGGATTTTGGAGGTGAAGCCATGAGACTTCCATCCTCTTAGCGTGCCTAAGCCAGCATTTTTCTCCTGCCAAACCACTCACCTGTTCCTGCAGGACTTTAAGCATTGCTTGAGTATGTGTTTGTTCTTCCTTTGCTTGCTCCAGTTCAGATTTCTTGTTATTTAATTCTTCCTGTATGCTCAACAATTGCTGCACAAAGAAAAGAAGTTTCTGGTTAGCATCGTCTGGAATCCAAAGCAGTTTTAAACCCTCAGTTTGATAAATCCTCATTTCAAACAATGTTTTGCAGTCTGCTCCTACATTTATTGTTGTTGCATAATCTGCTGTGTCTAAATGGACCAGAGGTAAATTATTTTCATCTGCATCTCCTTCTGCAGCAGTGCTCCACGAGTAATACATCTGTTAATGTGCATTAAGCTATTTATTAAATTAAAGTAGAAACTCCTGCTACATCACCCACAGAGCGACTGTCACATTCATCTGAACCAAAATCTTATTTGTAGAAGTATATGCAGTGGTTTTAATAATACTGGGGTAAACACTTTGGTACATAAATAATTTAAAAGCACAGCCCTTTAATACAATTAGTCATTGGCCCACAGCCATTTTCATTCTATGCAAAGCAATATTCTGGAAAGCTTTCAGACTGACTTGCCAAGAAGACAAAAGCTTTCTTTTTTTTTTCTCTTGTGCTGTGATATTTTATTAGATCAGGAAGACTGATGCCCTACAATCAATATATCAGCCAGGAAGACTCCTAATCTACTGTCAAAACAAAAAGCTATGACCAAAATCTATTTTTATGAAGAGAATTCTGGGATGGAGGAGCATATTTAAAAGCCCACGTCTCCGGGTCCTGGCTAGCATAGATTTGGTTCTGCATAGATTTATTGTGACTGTCAAGAACAGGTCAGTAGATTTAATTAATTCTGAAGCAGTTATGTATTTTTATATTGATGTGAAGAACGTTAGACACTGCTGAAGAGCAAGAGCAGACAAACACAAGGTTAAAAAAGAAGTCTATGGTATATTCCCTTAGTGATCAACAAAGAAAACTGTGTTCTGCTGGGGCAACATATAGCTTGTAAGCACACTTCTTTTTAAGGACTAATTGAATGACTAATTCCTTTACTAGCATGCATTGCTGATCTAAACATGTACCTACATCTAAAGCTTAGTTTATGGTTGTGCTTAGGGCTGGTAACAGACTCAAACTGATGCTGCAGGTGTTCAGCATCTTTGTAAGTAACAAACAACAAACCTAGAAAAAGTCCTTCTTCCACTGCACTGGAAGTCCCAGGCATCAAAGGACATGGTGTCAGTATTGTTTTCAGAGCAGCTTGGAAATAGGTGACATTTTGGGGACTTGTGGAGTTATTGGTAGTGTATTTCTGTGTAAGTGAACATCAGTATGATAGATTAATTCAGCCACTGAAGTAAAAATACGTGTGGGTATATGTCTGATTATACCTCACACACTGCAGTCCAACTGGGTTAGTTAGCTTTTTGATGGATCTTGCCACCTGGACTGCTTCCCTGGGAGCCTTCAAGAGACATTCTGGTATATGTATTCACTGTACCACAGCACAAGAGCATTTCAAATTTCGAGACTTTTCCATGAAATAACTAGGTCTCTTCCACTGAGGCCCAACCAACTTTTGTGTAGGAAGCTCTACTTTGGCATTTCTTGACCAGGGTTGTGTTCATCTTGCCTGTTGGCAAGTAGTACTGAAAATGTACTTCTTACATTTTCAAATGATACACTGAATTTGTATATATTGTCATAGGTCACACACTGATACCTATGTAGGTCCCCAGAAGGGATCATTATGGAATCACAGAATCACAGAATATGCCAAGTTGGAAAGGACCCACGAGGATCATTGAATCCAAATCCTGACCCTGCACATGGCCATCCCTAAGAGTCACACTATGTGCCTGAGAGTATGATCCAAAAGCTTTTTAAACTCTGTCAGGCTTGGTGCTGTGACCACTCCCCTGGGGAGCCTGTTTCAGCGCCCAACCACCCTCTGTGTGAAGAACCTTTTTTCTAATATCCAACCTAAACCTCTCCTGACACATCTTCTGGCCATGTCCTTGGGTCCTGTCACTGGTCACCACAGAGAGGAGATCAGTGCCTGCTCCTCCTCTTCCACACAGGAATTAGTTGTAGACTGCAATGAGATCTCCCCTCAGTCTCCTCTTCTCCAGGCTGAACAGAGCAAGTGACCTCAGCTGCTTCTCCTACAGCTTCCCCTCAAGGCCCTTCACCATCTTTGTTGCCCTCCTTTGGACAGCCTCTAATAGCTTAATATCTTTCTTAAATTCTGGTGCCCAAAACTGCACACAATCTTCCAGGTGAGGCTGCCCCACTGCAGAGCAGAGTGGGACAATCCCCTTCCTTGACTGACCAGCTGGAGATGCTTTGCCTGATGCCCCCCAGGACACGGTTGGCCCTCACGGCTGCCAGGGAGCTGCTGACTCAGATTCAAGTTGCCATCGACCAGGACCTCCAGGTTTCTTTCCATGGCACTGCTTTTCAGCATCTCATTCCCCTGCCTGTATGAACATCTGAGGTTGCCCCAACCCAGGTGCAGAATCTGGCACTTTCCCTTGTTGAACTTCATATGGCTGGTGATTTCCCAGCCCTCTAATTTGTCAAGGTCTCTCTGTAGGTCCTCCCTGCCATCAAGGGAGTCAACAGCTCCTCCAAGTTTTGTATTGTCTGCAAACTTGCTTAGTAACCCCGTTTAGTTACCCCATGTAAACTCACGTTACAACAGACCATTAGTTTCACCTAGGGTAGCTCTAGCTGGTGTCTGCAATTTTGAAAGAATGGACTCCAGGACTCAGAAGAGAAGCAGAGGTCAGAAGATACTAGAAATTTGGCATAAACCCTTTCAAGGGTCACTAACTGAAACACCTGAGGTTTGAGAAGCAGATGTGTCACCTAGCAGCAGGTGGTGAAATATCCTGTCTTTTGCAGCTGCAACCTGTTTGACCTTACACACTTGGACATGGCAAAGGGTTGTTATTAGAAAGGAGCCTTTGCCCCCGTTTCAGAGTCTTCTCCGAGCAGTTATGTCTCACTAGTGTGGCCAGACTACCTTTATCCTGGTTCAGAGATTTTACTCCAGTTTCTGGGAGAAACCCTAGAGACCATCATTCTGAACAACACAAATTCCCATCTGGAAGATCCCAAGTGAATTTTCAGTCTATTGTGACCCTGAATAGTCTTTTCAATATTGAATGCCTGTTATAAAGGGGAAACCAAGTTTGACTTATGGGTCGAACTCATTATACAACTGAACTGCTATTTCCTTCCCCATCCTACCCACCCCCTCCCCATGGTTCTTCCATGGTCATGTTTGACATATCGCAGATCAGCTCACAAACTTTCACTCTTTTATTTTCACATCTCCCACTGTAATTTAGTCTAATTATATACCTCTTCCTTTGATCCTGACTTTTCCTGTTCTGTGTTTAAGGCAATTTTTCCAAAACTGTCCGAGCATGGGAGGAATTGGTGTGGAAGACACTGAGAGCATGAGAGAGAGAGATGTGATGCTCTGCATCTTTGTTCTTGGCTCTGGACCAGCGAGGAACAGGAATCCCAGGAAAATATCCAACATGTTCAGTTTCCCTGGGGTAAGAGAGTGTGCAGTCTCACTGCAGTATGAGCTATAAAGTGCTTGATATGAGACAAAATCTTCCTGCAGTCCTAGTGGTTAAACTGTCAGCTATTGAAGGCTTACTGTGTGTACAAAAGCTCATACTTTCAAAGGGTCCTATTTTCACAGGGGTGGAAAGCAGAGTATCTTTAACTAAGGTACCATATTCCCAGTCATACATAAGGTTTTTCATTCACAGAACTGGGACCTTCCCATCCAAACCTCAAAGATAATAAAATTATTTAAAATTTGTAGCTGTCCCTTGGGGGTGTAACTTTCTTTTTCTCTCCCTCATATTTACCTCTAAAAGCTGCAGAACCTGCTAATTTTGCATGGGTCAGGTTTTGGTATTTCTTTTTCCCGACTGGTTGATGCTGGCACCAAGAAGTTGTAACGAGGAGTTATATGTGCCAAACAGCATATTTTTCCCTTCTAGTCTTATTTTGGAAAATGAAGAAATAGATTCAAATGGAAAAAAAATTAGCCTAGGACAGATGAACAGCCTGAAAAATTTCAGCACAAATACCTGATGTTTGGCAAAGTTAGAAGAAATGGGAAGAGGATCTTACGCTAGCAGGAATGAGACAAGTTTCATAACAGGGACTGCTGTCATGCCTGCTTATAAACAGACAGCCTCTCCATAAAGGTTATAATGAATGATGCCAAGATGATGGTATTAATTATTCAGGATTACCTTGTTTTTTATATATATGTGCTTCCTAAAAATTGATCCTATAGGTGTTTCTTCTGCCCTTCAGATTGCTTGCAAGTATATACCAGAATCAATCAAAATAAAAAAATTATTCTTGGTTTTAATGTTTGTGCTGTCTGATACTGTTCCACCTGCTTTGCCATCTCACCCAGCCTTTCTGCCAGTTTCCCCCTGCGCCCACTTAGCCACGCAGCTACGGCCACCACAGCCATACAAGTGCCCCTTTTTCCCACCTTGTCTCACGTTTCTGGCTATTTCCTTTAATATATCCCCAGCTTTGTGACACAGCCATGGCATTCAGGCAGCAGTTCCCCAGGGTCCTCAGGCAAAGGAGTGATTCCATGGTTACACAGCCAGGAAATACCTGGCTCATTCTTCTGGTGTCTTCCATGTCCTTTGTGTGCAATTCTTTGGGTCTCTGAGGGTGCCCTGCAATTTGTGCAAGTGTCTTTTCCCTGAGCCAAAATGCAAGTGTCAGGAAGCAGCAAACCATGTCACAGCATCATCGCAGCTCCATTGATCCTTGAGAGAGACACATGCAGAGCTCCACCAGTACCAGTCTGGAAGCTCAGCTGGTCTACATGCAACCAAAAGCATTTGTCATCATGGCTGCCAGGTTGACCCTAGGAGATGAAGCTGTGTAGTAGGACCAGATCAGACTGGTAGACATCACTAATATCCTCTTACTGGTATTCCCAGAGAGGAGATGGGAAAGCAGAAAAGAATTAACCTCTTGTTTGTCTATCCAGATCAATCAATGCATTTTAGATCATCCCCAAAAATGCAAGACATTGTTTCCAATGGCAACTCTGGAACTGCTCTGTGTAGAAATGGTAAATATCACTTTCCTGTATTAAGCTTCCTTCATTCATGAGGACCAAATCCTCCCTGTTAGCTAATTTCATTTGTGGGGGGAGAAGAGGGTATGTGTTTTATTCTGTTCCTGGTTTGTTTTTTTTTCACACACTCCCACCTCGCACCTCTGGCTGAATGTCTGCCAGAGACAGTTCAGTACCACCCATATTGCACAGATCTCAAAAGTGCAGACAGAAAATTACCATCTTAAACCAATCTTCGCAGCTTCTGAAACATTAAATATAGATGGCATTATTGAAGCCAGCTGAATTACTCAGGCTGTGTACAATGCAGTACCAGTGTGGCCAAGAATGCTAACAACTGAACAACACATACTGCCTTAGAATATATGAGGAGCCCTAAAGGGAAAGTAATAGCTTGCTGTTGTGTACCACTGTGCAGCCATGAAATACTCCTTCTCTTTCCACTCCTCCTCCCTGTCCACAGTTCTTCATTGCTCCTCAAAAGGCAGTGTACATTTGAATATAAATTATGGACATATCTAGAAGTGTAGTCACACCCCAAGCCTAGTAGGACAGACAAGGATCGCAGAAGGAATGCATGATTTCCAGCATGAAACCATCAACTTTGCATGCAAACAAAAATGAGGCAGATCAGAAGCAACAACAGGGCCTGAGGCTGTACTTAGGATACTGTAAAGCTGACAGAATAATGAAAAAGAAAATCAGTATTTGCCACAAGTTTAGCAGGTATATTGCTGAATGGTCCAGCCCCTTCTATTTTGTTTATGATTTCTCTACAGCTGCTTGAAATGAAGCATGAAAAGGTTACAAAGACCTTAAAGAAAGGGCAGTAAAGAAGAGCAGACAAAAGAACACCTCTGAGGTGTGAGCTCTGACTTTGAACACAGGTTCAGCAGGCAGTTTCAGCAAACCCATCCTATTCAGCCACAGCAAGGATGCAAAGGCTCTCCCATTTATGGAGTAGTTGCAGAGTGTCCAGAAATGATCTGCAGCAGACTCTTCTGAAATTAGTGTATCAATCAAAGAGGGATGGTCTTACACAGCCCAAATGAACCAACTCAGTTGAATGGTTGTCTTAGACACCCAGTGAACTCAGGCAAACTGAGTTTCTATCCATATAATGTGTGAGTGTAGCATACTCCTATTACTCTCCACTTACTACCTATAGGAAAGATATCCCTATACAGGAAAAATGGGGATATCTGATTAATTAGGAGCCTAAAAGAAAGGTGAAACTTACATGTCTTATATAGGCAGGCTGTACCACAATCAAGGATACCTTTTCTCAGTTCCAATGAAACCAAGGCACTCGTATAAAACAGTAACCCAGGAAAGCAGTTCTCATGTGTGCAAAAAGTGAAGTGCTTTCCCCTAAACTACACTAGAATCAGAGATCACAAGCAGTGAAATGCCTGCAGAGTTACCTAAAAATTAAAGCACTCACTTATGATAGCATTTTCTGAGGGTTTATTATATTTTTTGCTATTTCCTCAAGTAAAACCTTGCTCTGTCTTTTCTAACTTTATTTTATACAAAGAAAAAGAAGTTTGATTTGGAAGAGGACAAAAATCAGCAAGGAAAATAAGTGTTTCAAAATTCTTAGAAGTTGTTCACAAATATGAAGAAGGATAGTAAGTATTTCCTTAGCTAGAAAGAAAAGAAATAATGAATTAAAATGAAATCAACCAATTGCAAAATAAAAATACAAATCCCTCTCCTACTACTCCCATGGACTGTCTGGAAGAGTGTTTTCTCTTTTTGTAAGACAGACAGGATTTCATATCACAAATGGCCAGCACATGGCAGGCTTGAATAATGAGAAAGTGACTTCCCAGCTGAGCAAATATGCATTAGTAACAAGATGCTGATGAGGCCTGACAAATCACCAAGGAAACAGGAGAATGTGAAAGACAAGTCAAAGAAGCTTTAGAAATGAGCCCTCAAGGAAGTTAACCATGTTGCAGCAAAGCATCATTAAAATAAAGAGTATGATTGTGGATTTTTTTTAAAGGGATTAAAAAACCCACAATCTAATAGTGCAATATTTCTCATCCCTCCCACCACTCAGGGATTGGCTGTGCCCCTGGATATGTGGATGGTATTATTTGGATGGATCATGGGGTTTGCAGTGACGAAAGAGGGCTGGTGAAGAGCTGCATGTAGATCAACAGCCCAGCTCCTGTTTGATGGGCATTCACCTGCAATGTGAGTCTTCCTGGCTCTCTGGCCAGAGGCAAAGATCATGCTGAACATGTTAGCTCCGAAGTTTAACTGCCTTGGAGGGGGCCAGGGAGTGGACACACACCTGACTGGTGAGTGCCTATGGTCGCACTAAAGATGAACTCTGTCCAGCTGCTTCTTAGGGAGATGTTTGCCATGCTTCCCTTCCCCTGCTATTAGATTGATTGCAGAGGTCCTACAGATTTACAGTACTCGGAGTAGTTGCAGGCAGGCCTGTATCCTAAGAAACATGTCAAATGAGAAAACAGACAGATGGACACAGACACACTGAAACAACCTAAAGGGAGGTTACAGAGAAGGTGGAGTCAGCCTTGTCCTGAATGGGGGTTGAGGACAAATAGAAACATTTTTATTACATCTAAAGAAAATATTCCAAAGTGAGGGTGGCCAACCACTTGGACAAGGGCTCAGAGAAGCTATGGACTCTCCATCCTTGGGGGTACAGAGACCATAGCTAGACAAGGTCCTGAGTAAAACTGAGACAACTCCAGAGATGCCCCTGTTCTGAGCAGAGGTGTACACGACCTCTAGATGTACCTTCTGACTTCAGTTTTTCCAGGATTCTAGACCTAATAGATATCAGAAAATTAGCTCTCAGTTTCTTTTGTTTCTATGAGGCATAGCAATTCAGGCACACCAGCTTCAAGAGGCAGTGTTAAGGCTTGGGCAGCAGACTAAAGGAGAACATGGATGGTGAAATGAATGGCTTAAGAGACACTCTACAGCTTTCCTCTGCCAAGTAATTTTCAAGTATATCTCTTACTGCTCAAGAAAGACAAGCTTTCTTCCGTCATCTATGGACTTTTGCAGCAAATGAGAAATAGACCCAAGTCCTTAGGAACCTTACTTAGAGCTAGCATCAGGGATCCCTTTATGGGATCTGTCTTTCAAAGCAAATTACCCAAGGTCTTTAATTTTGATTGTGGCCCGTGGAGGGGAGAAGTCTGACTGAAGTCATTGCACCTCATCAATAAAGCTCCCTCCTACCTTTGCTAAATGAGATGATTGGAATATTACAGAGCCCTTGACTTTACTGGCAATAGGTGAGTGGATAGGTGGGCTTACAGTTTTCTCTGATCCCAATCAAAGCAAGCAGGCAGATCCCAGATGAGCATCACGTTCCCTCTGCCCTCATATCTGTTCTACAGGGCACCTCATATGATGCACAGTCAAAAGAAGACATGATCATCCATTCATCATCCTCTTCTCCAACCTTTGACCAGTACTGCCCATTGTGGATACTTCCTCACCAGTTAATGGTACTTGGACTCTTCATTCATGGGACTGCAAACGAGCAGGATAGAGCATGCCCTTTTCTCAACAAACAAAATTAGACCTTTTAAATTTTGATTTTCTAGTCAAGAAAAATATTTTGTTTTGAAGGAGAATAAAAATTTAATTAGAAAAATGACATTATGGAGGAGAATCAATTTACCCAGTGTAATTTCTAATGAAATACAATTCCTAAAATGGAAACAGTGTTCTAGTACTGATAGCATCAAACACATTTGGAAACTCTAATCAGCAAGCCAATTCTAGTATTTAGGATCTTTTAAAAAATTCATGTAAGATCACTGGACCGTAAAACTTACGAGATTTTTCCTTCACCACCACTAGACTATACAAGCATGCTAATCGAGATATTAGTTGATTTCTTTCATATTTTAAGTAAAGTGTGTGTGCCCAATTATTTTTCTATGAAGGGTTTATTCTTGCTGCCAATCTCAGTTTAGCTTTAGCAGCACTAGCAGGAAAAAAGATGCTACCCTCCTCCCTCTAGAACAGCTGTCGGGAATAAGGTGCTTAAAGTATCTGTGGGCCCTTATTTACACTTCCCTAATATTATTGAAGTGGTGGTCGCAGGTGTGGGACATCAAACACTACCTTCAATAAAGGAAGGTTCTTAAACAGAGAAGAGAAGCCATTTGGCAGATCATGTAAATAAATAGCACTTAATTGCCAGCTGCTCTTGGTTTTTTTTAATATAATCAGAAAGAGTAACTGTTTTCGGGAAGTTTAAACATGGACAGTACTGTACAGAGTCCTGAAAAGCATAAGAGAACAGTGATAACACTTATGGGAGCATTTCTCTCTCTCCTGGGAGATGACATATTTCTTAAACAGTTTTCAAGTATCAGCCACTGGGTGAGAGAAGAGACAGGCCTGGAAGCCAACACCTGGACATTGGGCCCAGTCCCTCGCACTCAGCTTGTATCCGTTCCCCATAATGTTATCCGTATTACCATTACTACTCCAGTGTCACTTTCATAGGAAAAAAACACGATCTAACTGGAATTCATACTGCAAGAGTAGTAACTAAAAACATTTCCCACTAATTATTCTGGCCTGTTTATTCAGCAGGTAAAACACAAATACAAGGGATAATTTTTTTTGTTTCTTATACCTACTCTTCTTTAATACTGCATTTGGAGAAGAATCAGTTTACAGTTGTGTTTAGGTACATTGGGTGGGTTATATCCTGAACAGGTGTTTGGTGAGCAAGACATAGATGGAATAAAAAAAAAAGACTACAAATCTCCTCTGCACTTAGGCTATATTAATAAATATAGCCATAACATGCTCAATCTATTCAACAATGATGTTAATTTCAGCGCTAAACTGCTGCTAGAACCTCTATATTTAAAGGTAAATGGTTGTTATAATGGTCATGGCACTCACACAGCACCAGATTCAGCAATTTTCAGCCAACAGCATCTGTGTCTGTGACTTCTGACATTTCAGGAAGTTTGTATGTGACAGAAAGGAATGGCTATGACTTAACAATACGTGTGAAGGATCTGAGAGCTGCAGACCTCAATGCCAACTAAGGCTTATTGGAACTGAATAGCTAGTATATTGGTTAAAAGATTGATGAGGAAAAAAGCCCTCATGATGTCCCACCCTACTATCTCTTGCAACCTGCTGCACAGAAATGTGTGTTTTGTCTCCGCTCCCAGTGAAAGAGTGTGGACCATGGGAATAGTAAGTTCTTATATTACATGTATGAGAAAAAGCTATGAAAAAGGGGAGGAAAGTCCTGAGCAATGTCATCTTTTTTTCTAGAAAAAAACTTCTGCTAGCTCTGTGAGGACATCTGAAAATGGACTGGTTCTGCTCCAGTGGCTGGGAATGGTAGAAATCCAATGTATTTCAAAGGCACCATGGTGAGGTCAACACTAGCTCCTCTGGCTTTTCTACTCAGAGCAGTTACTGTATTTTAGGGGTACATGATTTTGCTTAAAAAGCTGATCACTCTTGTGCCATTTCACTGAGACAAAAGAGTCTTAATCCATCTCTCACTGATGGCACTGTGGAAACTGTGTGCACCTCACAGTCCTCATCATCAAATTTTTACCATGGCCATCCTCCTTTGAGGGAGCAGTGAGTCTAAGGAGCGTGCTGTAATGCACTCCAGCAGCTCTTCTCACCCTCCCAGCCACAACAGTGAGGTGTATCACAGACCAAACTGTCCTACTCTGGATTAACACTGAAAGCCTGAAATAAGTTTACGTTGGATATAAGGAAAAATTTGTCCAACGAAAGGGTGGTCAAGCATTGGAACACGCTGCCCAGGGAAGTGATGGAGTCACCATCCCTGGAGATATTTAAAAGATGTGTAGATGGGGTGCTTAGGGTGGACTGGACAGTATTGGGTTAATGGTTGGACTTGATGATCTTAAAGGTTTTATGGTTGCTAGTCACCTGGCATTTATCAAAGCCTTTTAAAAAAGGTGTATAAGTCTCAGGTGCATGTGCTATTTATTTTACATGCTAAATGCTTAGTAAACTGCAGAAGCTAGTCCTCGGTAGGTAGGAAATGTCAGGAGCAATGTGGCCTTTGCAGAAAGACCTTGAGTTGCATACTGAACAGCAAGGACAGGAAAGGTATTGAATAGGTGATGATTAACTGTGTACTCTCTGCCTGCGGCACTGAACAGGGAAGGGTCTCTGAGGTATACAAAGCGAAAGGCACAGGCAGTGGTTCTGGCAGTTACTGGCTTCTGAGTGTTCAGGTTCACAATCTGCATTGAGATTCAAGTGAAACTGGAATTGTTTGGGGAGAAAAAAGAAGACAAGACAAAAGTGGATTTTCGTCATGCTTCATCAGAGTGACACCCATATGGGTCATCTGTTGGGCCAGAACATGCTCAGTCTCCTGCTGGGATATGCAGAGCTAACCAAGCCGACGGCACCTGTAGCAGTGTATCAGCCTTCACGTCAGCCTTATCCCCCACAACTGTTCCATTGGCTCTTTGCTTTCACCTCGAGCACTAATTTTAAGAGAGGCACTGCTGTGCATCCCCTGCTCATGCAATAACCCCATGGCTAGGCTTTAATGCATCACCGCCAATGAAGGGGAGCTTGTGCTGTCACTGTGTGTTAGGAGTTTGATCCCAAGCTCAGCCAATGAATCAGGCCCCTTAGGTGATGGGGGCAACAAGGTGCCTCTTAAATGTCCCCGATACACCCCAGCATGTGCAACAGCAGAGCTGTAGGCACTTGTTTACATTTCCGGAAGATAGCATAGATGGAAGTATGATTTAAATGAGGATTTCTGAATGATAGCCTCGCCTGCAGGAGCTTAAATTCAGCCCATCATGCTCAGGAAATTATGAGAGGAAAGAATGTTATCACACATTTCCATAATGCAATGAAGTACCAGGCAGAACTACCCATATATTGGCAAAAGTACCAGTTCAGGAATCAGTACAGCTATGCAAGCATGGCCCCATACCTTGGCCAGTTAAGCCTGACAAAAAAGGTAGAGCTAACTTGTTAAATTAGAGAGTTATGCTAAAGGAGGTGTGCTCTGTAGACTTAGGACTACCTTGAGGCTTAAAACATTGCACTGATGGCTGTGCTATGGAAGTGGTTCAGGAACAACTCTGTATGACCACTAAAAATCTAAAATTTACTTGGACATATGCTAATGAGTGTCATCTCCTATGTGGCAAACCAACATTTTTCAAAGGCTTGCTAACATTATTCATTTCAGACAGATTTTATAGAGGATCTGGAAACCACATCATTAATTCAATAGAGACTCACTGTCAAATTCTGAGCCCTTGTTTCAAAGCATAAAGGTGGCAAGTGCATTTCCTCAATAATCGTATTCGATGGACAATACACAATAAAAGTATTTTTTTCCTGTTTTTTTCTTGGAATGGTAGAAAGATTTTGTTGGGAATTTTTTTTTAAAGAATTCTGCTTGCTATTCCACATAGAATGTGCTTAACTCAATGGTTACAATTTGTAGAAATTATATATCCACTGAAAACTGAGCCTTATAATTGCAAGAGTTAAGCAACACTACTAAGTGATATTTTCTGTGTTATCTATAGTCATGTATCTGGTAAAACATTTCAGACAGAGACAAGGTTAAAAAAAATTCTTACAGCTGTGCTGTGAAGTGTTGTAAAAATAGTTACAACTAAAACATCCTTTCCTGTATTTCCTTTCTCTAATACAGACTTTGTCAGAGAATACCAAACACTGCTGGAAAAAGAGCCATTCAAAAAGTGATCATCTTGGTATGTGTGTTCTCATATAGAAATAAATTGAAGGCAATACCACCTATGCAGCAATGACAAGTTAATTCAATTTCCATCTCAAAATCAGGTAAAGTGTATCTCATTTGTTACCATGGATACAAGACATTATTTCCATTTGTTTGAGATCTCACAGTGGGTAGGAAATTAAACTGTGACACAGTTTTACAGATGAAGTTGACTAAAACCCCTGTAAGTTCAATGTCATTAGTCCAAAGGATTTTCTTTTTTTTAGACATAGTAAATAAAGAGGTTGCTGCTACTGCCCATAAGGTATACTTCATCAGCAAACATCTGTGTGATTTTGCTGATGCTACTTTGGATCAGTGGGAGTGATGGAAGAGAAAATAAACATTCATTTCATCAGTCCTGCAAATGTAGGAAAGAATCCTGAAAAACATCCAGATGGTAGTAGTACATTAAAAATACATTGGTGTTGTGTTATTTGCTATTGTTTGGCATCAAATATCTTTACAAAAAAAGTCTTGATTCTGAAAATGTATCCACTTTTTCTCAGATAATTATGCTTTTTGGGCTGCAGCTCAAATCACTTGTTCTCTAGTTTTCAGAGTTAGAAGAAGTGTAAGAAAAAGTGGGTGAAAATGAAAAGAAGAAGGAAAAATATATTTTTTAATACTTATATATATGAAGGGTTCAGGAACTCAATGGTGTTCAGTTTACCTTGTCTGAAATGAATTTTAATATATACAAAAGGATAAAAGGGAATACAGGTCTTCTTGTTAAATTATTTATATTCAAGTTCCGGATATATATTTAATATTTCATAGTGAGACTGATTTCCATAGATGCTGAGCACCTGCTATACTAATGGATTTCAGCTAAGGTTGTCATCTTTCAACATTTACAAAACCAAGCTGAGATAAAACTGAGTCTACCTAAATCAAAGGTTTATTTCTAAATATTCACACATGAATTGCATGAAAATCACAAAGGTTATGGAATGTCATGACTATGGCTAATTACTGAAACCCAAAACCATCATCCACCTGCTTAACTGACTGATAATTTCCCACCAAATATTCTGAACTCCACCTCCCATGATTCTGTGTTGCTGCTCTCCTCAGCATATTGTCAGACTGGATTATCTGCAGTGTCTTCTTCAGCTCCTTGGGCCATCTCTAATCATATCCCATTGGGAGTAAGTAGGTCTGACCCTGAGACGGCAAAACTAGAAAAATTGCGAACCTCAGAGCAGAACTGTCACGAATATAGAAACTCTCAGAGGAATAGGGACTACAGTGTCCATGGCTAGCTGAACAGAGTCACTGTTACTGATGTGCATTATTGACATTTGCTTGAGGTTCAACAGAAATCTATTTATATTCTAAAGACTTGATTAGTCTTCATCCACAACCCCAGGTAGGAAACTATAATAATGCAAAATGGGTGTTAGGACTCTAGCATTTTTATTTAGTAGCATTTTATGCCCACTTTTCACTAACTTTAATAGAGAATAAGCACCAGGATGAAATATAGCACAATCTTTATATATGCTATGTTAAATTTAATAAAACCAGTGATATTTAAATATCCATTTACATTAGGATAAGACTACGAACAGACCTCAAACCTATCTATAGTATACGGAAACCTCTAGTATTTCTCACTTAATTCTGAAGTTTGGGAAAGATTTTACTCCTGAATTATCAATTACTTATTTTCTAATTTTTAAATATTTTGTTCAGAATTATTCCACTATACAATAAATCACCCTAATTTTGTAAAACTCTGCAGGCTTAAAAGGGCTTATGTTCACAGAAATGTATGTGTAGGTGTATCTGTGCCTAATTAGATGCTGCTATTGTTGGTCTATGTTTGGCCCAGCCACCTGTGGTTTGTACTTTTCCTGCCAAGTTACGGGAAAACAAGGCCTGATAAACGAGAACTTCGTCCTTGAAGGCAGCACTTTGTATAAACTCAAATTAATTGGTATCTCACTATTGGCTGATGGCCTTCCAAGGGTATTTGAAGGAGAAAGTGAAGAGGAGGAGGATGAAGTAAACCCCCAGACCCATTAAGGGAAGACCCTCCAAGGTGCATCACGCAGGCGTGGGGAAATTCTAATGCACACAAGCGTGTGCAGAAGGGGCACCACTGACATAACAGAGGAGGGACCGAGGGCCTCTGGCTGGGCTGTGCTGGCCACACCTGCCCAGGTAGACGTCACTGGCAAATTGGATAAAAGAGCAGGTGGCTCGTGCTCAGGGGGCTCACGCTTCACACGAAGGACCACGCTGCCTTTTGCGGGGACGCCCGCGATGTGTGAGCCGGACCCTCCGAGGACGCAGCTGCTATAGAGAATCCTTGGTATTCGGAGATGGTAAGATAACCTCGTAAGTTACACCTGGGTGTTTGTGGGATTTTACTGAGGGCTTATTTTCTCTTCTTTTTTCTGTCTATCATTTTCTTGTTTTGTTGGCCACCTCTTTGTAGTAAATATTGGGGTTTTTGAGGTTTCAGCGGTGTTTTGGTTTCAGTCCCGGCATCCCTTTGAACCCTCCCTGGAACAGTAGGGTTGTCTTGTGCTCTGCTGTTTGGTGTTAGTTGGGATTTGCAGACTTGCTGGATTCCATGGGTACCATGATAGCCATGCAATTCCTAACCCAATTGGCAGCTCATATGCCAATGAATATCTCCTGGGTTTTGTCATACAAAAGCAGCTTAGTAGGTACAGCCTGTCCCCTTCTGGAATCTAATAACTGGGGGTGACAAGGAGTGCATGCGCAGCTTCAGGGGAGAGATGAAGGAAGCAAAATTAACTTGTGCAATGCCATCTCAAGAAGCTCCATTCTAGATGGGAGCACAATCCAGTGTTTCTGCCACTGGCAGAAACTGCCCTTTGAGCCACTGCCCTTGCATTTTGCCACGTACCAGCTGAACAAGTGCCTGGACAGGGAAGGTGCTATACACATGCATGTTGAATGAGGGTGCTCATGTGTTAGTGGACGTCAGACAAAGCAGTGGGAGCAGTCTGGATGTACTTGCTAAGACCTGCCCCGCAGAATGTCAGGAGCACACTAACAAATAGGGGATAATACTTATGATAAACCGACACCTCTTGCCCCTGCAGGGACACGCTACAGTTTCTCTCTGAATGATGTCAGAGAAAAAGCTTTGCTGCTGCACTAAGCCATTTAAAAAACTGGCTGAATGAAAAGGTTACGTCCATGGGTCAGCATAAATGATAAGAGCTCAGGAGATAGCACTGATGCTGCTAACCATTTGCAAGTTAGCAGCAGAGTAGTCTGGACAAGCTGGAGATGTCTCAGTCATCCTCAAACAAGAGCAGAAAGAAAGATACAGATGAATGCAAATGAAGGCACCACAGAACGTTGACTATGATACACTGGACAAAATTTTTAACTTTTGTGCAAAACTAGGGCCAATTGGATTAAGAGAGGAGAACAATAGAGTAATTTTCTCCTAACTAGCAAATGCATAAGAAGGTTTCTTGAATGATAAGTGGGTTTACAGTTTATGAATTCCCAAAATGACTATCCCTAAATATATCCCCAAATCCTCCTTCCCTTTCCCCTATCTAACACGCTTAAGGTTTTTGACTCTGAAAAGAAATCAGGACCTTAATGAATAATAGTCTTGAGTACAGCACAGCCCCATGGTACCACTTTCCTAAAATAGAAGGCCTGTTCTTCTCTTCCTTAGCAATACCTGCTGCATGCCTTGCATTGTCTGCTGTAGGAACTGCAGCTGCTGGTCCTTCGTAAGGCTTTCTTCTGTTCGAAAGAGCTGTCCCTTCTCCTGTTTCAGGAGCTCCACTTCATTCCTATAAGCATCCAGCTGCCATCGAAGACTATCGTTCTCTTCCTTGAGCGCATACGCTTGGGCAGCTAGAGCTAAGAGAAAATGAAAATGTGAAGAAATCAGTAAAACGGATTGTTTCCTTACAAATAATATGAAGGACATTGTCTGGGGAGATGACAATATAGCTGAAAGCCAGTGAGACATTTCGGAGCTGAGACAAGACCCAGCAGAGCTGAAAATGATTAGGTTCTGGCAAAGACTGTTGCTGGGAAGTTATTTTCTGGGATGGAAGAAGCCATAAAGTGACCCTGGATAATTCAAATGCTACTTGCAATCTGCCTGCTAAATTTAGGCTTACAGAAGAAACTGGCATGTCGTTCAAGGGCAAGGCACCAACCAACTTTACAACGTTTTCCCAGTGATGTTATAGGAATTGATACAGCCATTTAGTATTTATACTAGTGTAGTGGCCAGATGTTCCAATCAGGCCTGTGCTAAGGAATTTTCCAAATGTAAAGTTGCTGGATTTAGTCCCACGAGAGAGGAAACACAGATATTTCTCTCCATCCCTCAATGAACTACTTCGTAGCAACAGTTATGAGGAACCATTTAGACAGGAAAATGATGTAATAGAGTAAAATTATATAAAATGCAAATGATGAAAAAACATGTTGGCACTACAAGAACATTACTACATTAAAGGCATTGAAAGACACTTAAGTCATTTCCTTAGGAAGCTCCATTTGGCCCCTTTTCAATTTAGAATGGCATTTTTATTATCATAACTGATAGCAGGTGTTTGTGAAGAAATCGATTAGTATGCAGGGATGGAAATTACATTTGCCAAATGACTTGCACAGTCTGCAATATAAGCTAAAATTTGTGTAGCAAAAGGCAGAAGGCTATAAAGCATGTAGTAGGAACATTATTTAAATAAATTATCTGAACATAAATACATATAGGGAAGGGTGGCATTCATTAATTAGGGATGTGGTTATCATCCCACAGAAGAACCCACTCCTAGTAGTATTTCTACTTGGCAGTAGCAGTGGTCATTTGGCATAGCAAACTGCCATACTGTACTATTTTCCTTCTTGGAACCTGGTAACACAACAACATTACAGAGCAGCTGTAATTAAAAAACAACAATCTACTATAGCCAATTCTATCAACATTTGGTAAATGAAGCACAGAACTGATTTACATTCCTGATTAAATGATTTCAGACTTGGTATCACAGAATTCTTTCTTGCCCACCTACAACAGCAATATGGTTAAACTCCAAATTATACGAAAATGTATATTAACTCCATTTAATGTTAGGCACCTCTCGACTAGACCTTCCACAGATAAAGAGTCCCCTGTTCCCCGTAGATAACATGATTCAGCACATTCGTGAAATTATACCAGCATTTAAATAGAATGTCACAATATTTCAATAGCAATAAAAATGTTTTATCTTTGATAGGACAAATCTACCTTGATCTCAGATCATTTTTACTGATTTTAAATTAGTACAACTGCATTATTCAAAATAAAGTACAGTTAGCTACTAGTCAAATATAGACATGGATTGGTTACTGTGCTTATTTTGGATATTTCACAGAATCTCTCTGGAAGATTTAGCAACAGTAACAGTATTGCTACATCAAATTAAATTGTTCTGAAAAGCATGCAATCATCCTTCCATGACAAAATTTACCCTCAAGAAATTGCACTGATGAATCTAATAGGCAAATAAGAGAATGAAATAGTTTTTTAATTTTTTTTATCTTTGTAAGAGCAAATAAGCTATAATAAAAAAGGAGAAAAAAAACAAAACAAAAGAAGGAAAAGGAGGCCAAGCAAATAGAAACCTCAATCTAACAAAAAGTCAAGTAAAAATTAAACAGTTTGTGTTGGAATGGACCTCTAAAGATGATTTAGTACAATTCCCCTGCTATGGACACCTTTCACCAGATCAAGTTTTTTAAAGTCCCATCCAACCTGATCTTGAACACTTTCAGGAATGCGGCATCCCCAGCTTCTCTGGGTAACCTGTGCCAGTGTCTCACCACCCTTATCCTAAAATATCCTACAACATTTCTTCCTTAGGTCCAATCTAAATCTGTCATTTCTATTCTTTTCTACCAATTCAACTCTCACACCTTTTTTTTTTAATTATTTTTTTTTTAATACTAAATTGTAGCTAGAAACTGCCTACCTTTCTGCTCTCTGAGAACAGTAAAATAGAGACCATCGTGCATGTACTCAAGATTTTACGGTAGCTCGGGAGCAGTAACTCACCATCATCTATTCCAGTTCTTAAAAAACTTCTGAGAGCAGCTGTACAGGTGAAGGGCATAAGGCTTCTGTATTTCCCCAGTGAAATGTGGGTTGTGACCCAGATTCAGCTGAGGTTCAGACTGCCCTACCTGTAAAGGCTGCTTGACTATTTTCTGGGTCACAGTATAGCCCAACTGGAAAACTCCTCCTCCTTTTCATTCTCCTAGGTGAGTTCAGGCTATTAAGTGCAACTACAGACAGCAAGAGATGCCTGGTATGGGGGCAGCAAAAGAGGGGAAATGAAAAGGGCCACAATGTCTCACAAAAGCAAGTAATCTGTAGATAATGAACCTATAACAGTTTAAAAAAATAACTACTCCAAATGGAACAAGTCACAATACATAGAAGCAATGAAGGTCACTGTCCATTTTCCTTGTAGGAATACAATACAGCTTTTTTTACTGCTAAAACCCCCAGAGATGCATCTCTGAATGCCATTATTTTATGTTGTTATTTAAAAATTACATTTAGTATATCATAATAAAATCTATATGACAACAATTACATTGCAGTGCTACCAAGAAGTTCCATTCAAGAATGGTGCCCTGCTATTTTCTGCAAAGACCAGAAGACAAAGGCTGTGCTACAATCTATTTTAATTCAAAATGGAAACATCCTGAACGACCTAAAGTGGGAGAATAAGAATATAGGAGAGGTAAGCTTGTGATGTTAGGCAGGATTCTCTGTGTAGGTGTACTGTGCCTTATCAACATTATTACACACTTAGGTGATCCTCCTAACCATTCACAGTAAGCAACTAACAACAGAGTCCAAGGTAGAAATATATCTTTAAATAAGGAAAACGCAACACATATAGCAACAGTGTAACAGAATATTAAATCATCACAAAATTTAAATGAATTAATTATAGGTAGGAGTCCACAAATGGTATGACATTAAACACATGTAATTTAAAAGTACAAATAGTTGGTTCCTAACATTTGCAGACATTAGCAGAAAAGGAGAATAAGTCAAAGAAAGACATCTGATGGACCCCAGGCTGTCCAGCTTATTCAACACTAGGTAACTGTTTCAAACAATATCAGAAACATTCTTTGTGTTCACCTAACAGAACTATAAGTTTAAGATATTCACATTTGAGTGCAATAAGATTGCAACTTTAGATATTCACATTTGAGTGCAGTAAGTCTGAATTCAGATCATCTCTTTTGATTCCAAGCCAATATCTATTATATAAAAACCCACTATAATTTATTTTAATTACATTGCATTTATATTTATTATATAATACATAAAGAAAGGCATTTCATTTAATATTAAAACAAAAATAGAGGAGAATTTGAAGGGGAGGGAATCTGCATTTTAAAAAGTAAATTTTTTCAAATTTTGCACATATTTTTGCTAAGAGCAGATTGACAAAGCTGATGAAGGTAGTTTTAGTTGAAAAAGAGAACAAGTTCGCTCATCTCAAGCCATTTCAAGTTTAGTAGTTCAGATATTCATCTACAAAATCCCTTTGTGAGGCAGGCTAAAAAGCATCTTAGGATAAAAAGACAATGAATGCTGAAAACATTTACAGAAGAACTATATACAAGGAAGCTATATCAAAAGAAAACTCTGACAACAATCCCAGGTAGCTGCCTGTGCTGCAAGTAGAAGAAAATATTCCTATCTAAACAAACACAGCTGGAAATCAGCTCAATATTTGCTTTACAGCATTTTCACTGAGGGATGCAAAATGATACCTGCCAGCCTCAGAGAAGCAGCTGAAGGAAGATGAGACATATATAAGTGGGTAAAACCTTCCCATTGATATTTCAAAGACTTCCAAGAAGTTAGTGTGAATTCTTTGTGCTGAGGTAGAAGTGTTATATACAATTTGGCAACAGCCTCAGAGGGAAGATAGACTCCATTCAGTGGTCCCAGGCTAGATCCAAATCAAAATGACACCATTTTTAAAACAAGAAGTGTCTGGGTGATGAGAAATCCACTAAAGTCTAAGGGCATGCTCATCAAAGGATGTCTCAGAAGAAAGAAGCAATTAACTTTATTTTTCTAAGGCATCTGTCTTGGATACTTAGGAGAGTGCTTTCTGTTTGACTAGTACTGATCTGTACCTTTTACTTTTAGCTGGTACTTGGTGACTACATTTAACCTAATACATAATAACATCCACTGGAGCCAAAGTAGAGTAAGTTTTCACAGGTGATACAAGGTAATTATAGTCTTTTATGACCCATCATGTCATAGTGTCCAGGAAATAAAGTTATCTCTGAATGTATGTATTTATTGAGGACATTAGGGAGAATTCAAAATTTTCTACCAGTTCTAGTAATGCACACCTGCACTGTGTATTTATCATTAGATGATGCCCTATTAACATTATAGTTAACGCAAATGACAGTCTACTAATTCACATACTGGGGACACACTGAGTTTAAAAGCATAGGCAGTAGGTTATATCAAGAGTCTGAAGAAATCTGAAAGTAGTATCTGAAAAACAAAAGAGCAAACACTAAAAACAGTAACAGAAAATCTGCCTGTAAATTCAGAGTACAGGCTTTCCGTAGGTCCTCCTAGCAGAAATTTTTCTATAGGTTTGATTTCCTATAGATTATTCCAAATTTGTATAGAAGTAGATCATAAAAATGAGAACTTCTCTAATGTTTGTCTACCTTCAGACTTCTGGTCTAACCTCTTCAGCAGGATTTTTCAGAGTTTTTGAACTTTAGCTGGTGTACTGATATAGTGAGGTGGATGAAAGCAAAGAAAGAGCACACTCCCAAACCTTCCTGACATGTGAGTTCTACTAAAGCCATTATCCTGATTTCTTAACTTGTAAATAATGCTCCTTTTGATAACAGACACAAGAAAAGCATCAAAACCTGTCAAAATAATGGATATCATGGTAATTTTTTTTTCATCACTGCCATTGCAGAGCATTTTCAATGTCAAAAAAAAGCCATCTTGCAAGACCCAACTACTTCTTCAAAGAGTTTTCAGTTTGAGGGACTGAACAAATGAGAGTGGAGAGAAATAAGGACACAACTATAAATACAAACAATAAAACTTATCCCTGGCCTCTAGCTAACCTGCTTGTTTTTCAAACAGGTGAACTGTGAAGCAGTACAACCAAGGGAAATTCATCAAGGAAAATTGTTTCTGGAGAACCTGGAAGGGCACGAATTGTGATTTAATGCTGTAGAAAACAGGGTAAGTTATGCAATAATGGCATTTGTCATTGGTAAGAAAGGCAGTCTTTGCAGAAATAGAGTGTGGATGGTCTTAGGAGATACAGTGAGTGGCATCCCTTCCCATGGCAGGGGGTTTGGAACTAGATGATCTTTAAGGTCCCTTCCATCACAAACAATTCTATAATTCTGTGATTATAACTAGATGGGACCACTGGACCCTCATTCATTTTTACTCTCTAAGGCTCTACTTAGTGCTCCAGCCCACAGGAAATTTAATTTTGTGCTAGACGTGTGTGGGAAGGTTGGGTTTGCAGGAGGTCTGCGAGGTGGTGGGAAGGAAAGCACAGCCCTCCTTGCAGATGGCAAGCTGGATGGCCTTTGTTGTGGAGGGACACACTGAGCAACTTTGAGAAATGTTAACCTATATCTCCAGTGCAAACTGTCACAGCTGACTCTCTCTCTGTATTCTCTAATAGTTGTCAGCTTCTGGCAGAATGAGTCAAGACCATTATTACCTGTAACTGCCCAGCTATAGATCCATGTATCTCACACATGACTTTTGTAAACGCTACCATAAAAACTAAACTCTGAGAAGTGGTTTTAGTTAGATGTGCTCTGTGCACAGTTCAAAGGCATTTGGGAAAGCAACTATGATGGGATCTTCAAAGAAGCTTTCTGGAAGAGTAAGACTAAGGTGCACCTTGTTCACTTCGAAGCGTCTTCTCAGCCCACTTTACAACAACATCAGGATCCTGAGTCATCCAATATTTAAAGTGGTTTTAATCCATTGACTTGAGTTCCCAGAGGACACTTTCTTTTCTTTACGGACAGTTACTAAATACCTGATCACCAGCATAAACAGTGCTCAGATGCCAGTGATGAGTGCACAGAACTATGTCTGATATTAGCGGACAAAAGCAACATTGTTCCTATATTGCATTCTTTAACAGATTGTTTTCTCTTGTTCTGACAAAAATAGACTATACTACTTGACTTTTTTTTTTTTAAACCCTTTGGTTAAAGCTTGAAAACAGCTAGCTAACAATCCTGAATAAACTCTAAACCCAGAATCAGAATGGTATAAAAATAAATAATTTGGGGCAATTACAAGCTAACCTAGCCATGAACAGTTTTTTCTTTCCCCCTTCAGACATAATGCAACCAAACAATGAAGCAATTTTCACATTATTTTCAAATGCTAAGCACACTTTACTTGAATGTCTCAGTACCTGCAAATTTAAACTCCGAGGGCACTAATTATCCTATATGAGGAGGGTTTATTGTCATTAATATTAGTGGGAGTTAGGCCCCACACACTGGGAGGGAGATTTACTCTTTTGTAAAACCCATTTTATTCAGGTGCAGTTGCATCAAAGTCCTTCCCTTACTGTGCAGCCTATGTTCAGTGCAGAGAAGCTCATTATACCAGTTACACTCATGATGATACCAGATGTTCAAATTGAATACTTACAAGAATTATTTGCAGGCTTCCTATTCACATAAAACTTGCTGGCCAATTAGTAAATGGAAGTATGCTGCTAAAAAAAAAAAAAAGAAAAAAAAAAAAAAGAAAAGAAAAAAAAAGAAAAAAAAAGAAAAAAAAAGAAGAAAAAAAAGGAAAGAAAGAAAAAAGGAAGGAAGCCTATAAGAAGATGGAGAGTGACTTTTTAAAAGGGCATGTAGTGATAAGACAAGAGAGAATGGCTTCAAATCGAGAGAAGGTCTAGATTAGATATTAGGAAAAAATTCTTTACTGCGAGGGTGGTGAGGTACTGGAACAAGTTGACTAGAGAAGCTGTGGATGCCCCATCCCTGGAAGTAATCAAGGTCAGGTTAGATGGAGCTTTGAGCAACCTGATATAGTGACAGATGTTCCTGCCCATGGCAGGGGGTTGGAATTAGATTATCTCTAAGATTCCTTCCAGCACAAGCCATTCTTTGATTCTATGACTCTATGATTCTATGAAAAGTTGCATCACTTTTTAACTGCAGTTTTATCCATCCCATACAGTAGAGATCGCTGTGACATTTGAGAAACCATGGCATTTCTCTGAAGAGATTTTCTAAGTTTATAAAACTTCTTCCTGCTTAGAAGACTTCAGCAGTATCACTGCTCTTTCCTAGGTTTACTACACATGTGGCTCACTAGTAATTTATGAAGGCTTATTATTTCTTGTGTAATGAAGCATATCTTTTTGCAAATAGCAGAGAAGGTGTAAGGAAAGGGAGGGCCGATTATCGTCCAGCTGGGACTAGTAACAAAAAGTTGTAGGCAAATGCTCATTATGCAGTGGACTAAAAATTCCACAGAGAGCACTGCCACCAACTCCTGTGGTGTTATGATGAGTCCCATGATATCTGACACTTTATTTTAAGCCCTAGAGAGATCATTAACTGAAAACCTCTGCTTTGGGTTTCTGGAATAGTGGCTTGCAAACTTTCTAGACTGTGGATCAGTATCGGCTCTTCCTATTTCACCACGCTCTCACAAACTGACTTTTAATTAAAAACACTAGCAAGGTAATTTAATCTTGCTGTTTTAGCCCATCCAAGGAATAAAGATACAGATTACTTACTACAGTCTTGCAAGTGATTATTGACTCCAGTGATCAGTTTGGGAATATTGATCTAGATCTCACGGCCGCAGAAAACAATGATCCAACTTTCTCCAAACAGCTGCAAAGATGGAATGCTAATTTCCTGCTTTAAGCCAATCTTTCTACTCCTGTCTTTATATCTTTGTCTCTTTTACCTCTGTACTGGTTCTGTTTAGTCCAGCTCCTCCTTCAGCTCTAAATGTATGAGTCCATCTAGTTGTTCATTTGTTATTCCCACTTACCTGACATTTCCAGATGTTTCCCTCACTCATACTCATTTTGCAGTACATTCTCCAGTCCCCTGTTGCCCAGTCCCAGGTAAACTGCAGCACTAACTGTTTTGGACTTTTCCTACAAAGCTGTCACATCACATTACTGAGAGGAATATTTAGAATTTGGAAGAGACCACCTTGTTACAACAATATCAAAGCCTGACACATTTTAGGTCTATTTTACTTGACAGCATCTCTTTAGAGAACAGGAATTTATATAGCTTGTAAATGATATTTTGACAGTTGCTAGCTAATCTGCCCCATTGAGACCAGTTTCTCCAGGTTACCTCTTTAAAGCAAAGGTCCCTTTTTAACCCTACATTTTGGGCTGCACTTCTTCTACTGCCACCCATGATATGCACTAAGCCCAACTGAGTTGGCATATGTATAAGGTGAGACAGGAAGGAGAAGAGTTGACTCTACTGTGATGGAGGGACTTTAGTTGAGTTGGTTATGAAGCAAGCCATCACAGGAACATATAGGTGTATAACTTTGATTAAAAATAGAAGCAATTCTCAGATATTTTAAAAATCCAGTAAAGACACTTCTCTGCTTATTAGTGTATTTGGTTTGTTATGAGGTAAATTTTTCTGATACTTGATGTTTACTGATAACTGCTGCTCAGTTAAATATAATTAATCAAGTATTGAATCTCTTTTAGTGGTTCTGCTTTTTTTCCTAATTGAGAAATAGGACTATTGCAGCACTTTTACAGAGACTGTCCTTTAAAGATTCTAGCAAAGAAGTTTCTTTTTCCTCTAATCAATACTAAAAAAATCACTGTGTTCCTGTAACACTAAAAATGATCAGAGGAAATCTTAGTCTTGAGGGGGAAGGAATATGTTCACTCAAATAAGAAAAGTGCTGGTTACTAGGGAGATATCAAGTGGCATTGATGACCATATCCCACATCAGTAATGAAAAATGCTACTTGTATTAATGGCCCTTTCCAACAGACATTTGAACTCTGCATAGCAGAAGAGATGCTGATGAATGCTGTTTCGTATGCTATGCTTATTCTATATATATTGCATAAATGGATTGTATGTATGTGTGTACATAGGATACATAAGTCACTTGGGATATTCAAGTATTATTGTACATAGGTGGCCCACTGACGGATACTTCTTAGGAGTCAAAATGCTTGCTATGTTTTTACTCAGGCTTAAACAGTAAATACTGGCATTTACAAGACGCATGGCTGCATCACTGCTGTTGGCAGTTGAACTAGGAATTGCATTCAGGCCCAGCACCCCTGCAACAACTCAAAAAAAATAATCTGTAGGATTTATGAAGAAAATGCCATTGCTACTTGGAAACAAACTTGACAGTGTGCATGTGAATCCCTCAATTTGTCACATTCATTAGGGAAGAAAGGGTTCATGGGAGAGGTTTAAATGACTGTAGTGGGTTGAATTGTTCTGATTTATAATAGGCAAATTTTTTTCATAAATGTAAAGTGCTTTCTATAAATGTGACAATAAACCACTTTTCTACAGAATTCTACTGCACCTTAAATTGCAGGAGAGCATTTATCCATCTACCTCTCTGACCTTGTACTGGATTGGAGGGCTGAGTTAATTTTTCCTTTAAAATTGTGCATAATACTGAAATACTTGCTCAGTTACTTCCACCTTAGATAAAAATGGATCTTAAATATGAGAATACATTTTTACCCCTTTATACCTTAGAAGGCATAAGCAAATGATGGCATGAAGCTTCTAATTTTTTGAGTCTTACATTCAGAGACAGCATTACTTGAGCTTTTTATCCCTTATGTGAACGGAAGGAAGTTCAGAAGAGCTGTATCTGCAAGCCAAAACCTCCTTTTCTCCCCTCCATTCTGCCTTCAGAATATTCAGTATATGCAAGTAGAGACCACTGTGCTTTTCCACAATTTATCATGTTTAGTAGTAATTTTCTCAGCTTCTGACAAATGAAATGTGTTGCAAACTTGCAGATGAGAGGGTTCTACAGAGCTTAGTTAGGTACTTCCGGGCCTTTCAGAAACAGAAATTTTATTGAAATTTGCAAAAAGTGTGTAACTTTGAAGAGATAAGCGTGAAATATTCCTTGTACCAGACTTTCTGAAGCAAGCCACAAATTTGGAATTCTTATCTGTGGGTGTTGAGCAGGACATGAGTGCAAACACTGATCGGCAGGGAGTAGCTCGTGGGATCAAGGTCTAACAGCACAGACATCTCAAAATCTTTCAACAAAACATGATGAGACAGATGACTACCTCATAATAGAACAACATAAGGAGAGTTATTGCTTTTTATCATGTACTTCCTTGACAGTTAAAAATGCTCACGTCTCCAGAGCTCAGACAAATTTAGGAGGGAAGACAGTCTGTATCTGACACATGACAAAGAAGCAATGAAGAAACTGGTGTCATGAACTAGCAGCCACCCAAGTATCTTCAAAGACATATGTGGATGATACGTGAGATGGGCACTTGGCAGCCGTAGAAGCAGCCCAGCAATCACCAGATACAAGTGCTGTAAAGACATGCTTGCACAATTCTGGAACTTCATGAAATGTGCAATGCATCAAATATTTGGAAGGACAAATAAATAAACAAAAAAGCTGCAAACTATTTTGCCCATTGAAGGGCAAACAAAAAAAAGCAATTAGAATTCCTAACTAAAAAAACCCAAACCAAACCAAAAACACGACCAAAAAAATGAACCACCTTTCTGAATGCTGGTGTTCATGGAGTCACATGCTGAAATTAACCAGAGAACTGGAATAAAATGGTATGTTACATAGTTCTTCAGTCTGCCATTTCAAATCCTTGAGGACAGTTCTTTGTTTTCTCTTCTCTCTGCCATAAATCTAAACCCACGTAAGACTAAAAGAAGATCACTCACCTTCAAGCAGCTTTGAATCCACTTGGCTTTCAACTTTACCAAATCCTACAACATATTGGTCACGAAAATGCTATACTATTGATATGCGTCATTAGCAAGAAGCTTCTTTTCCTGAGCTGGCCTTTAAAGCTAAATGAAAGAGCAGGATATCCTGAAGCTCCTCTTAATCCAAGGTTCATTCACCAAAGTAAAAGGGCATCACTAACTAGCAGTAGTTTGGGGATTTCTGTGGCCACCCAACTTCAAGAACAAACTCTGCTGAGTGTGTTTTTAACTCCTGGCATGCAACCATGTCACAGACTGCCAGTCAGCTGGACATACAAGGAAGAAGCTTCATGCTTTGAAAAGGAAGCTTTAAATGCTTTGGAAGCTTCAGCCAACCAGTCATGTCATTATGTCTCATGACATAATGACACTCCCCAAACCTGCAATTATGAGCTTAGACACTTGTACTGATATTGGAAGAGACTATGCTTTCTGATCATTATCTCCTCTGACATGTTAGCAATGGCTGATGATTCTTGGATATAATGATGGATAAGAAGGCTCCTAAATCTCCACCTCAAGCAGTATCTGCAAGCTTCTCTAATGTGCTGGGGTGAAAATGGCTTCTAAAAACAACAGGGCGTAAAGGGCAGCACAGTTGAGAAAATGTAAAACCAAGATCTTACTTTAAACACTAATAGAAATGATCTTTCAGAGAGTTATTCAGAGAGTTCTTGGAGGTCAGAAATAGTGTTAGGCTAAAGCAACTCTTGAAGGAATCTGTTCATTGTGCTCTGTTCAGAATCAACTGCCTTCACTGTTATAAATAGGGCTCATTCTCTTGAAGACTAAATATGAAAGAAAAAGCACAAAAGTTTTATATTGGAGAGGGCACTATAAGAAAGGTCACTTTATAGAAAGCATGAAAGGTAATTTGGAGAAGAATGCTAATACCAGCTATATCAGATTGTGAGGAAGCTGAAAACAGCATATGTTCTAATATTGTCTTTTATTGATTTTGCTGCCAACATCCCACTTCAACAATTTTACAGCTGCACTTCAGGATTCTTAATGGAGGGGGATGGAGAAAATCAATATACAGAGCTTGCTTCTGCTCCCATTGAAGTCAAAACGAGTTTCATTATTAACTGCAATGAGCAGAGGGCAGAGTTCAGACTGTTTCATCACTTTGTGTTTGTTTATTCTTTCCCTTTTTATTTAACCTCCTAAGGGGCAATGCGTATTTTTACCCTATATTTTACAAAAGTCCCATTTAAGTAGGGCAATCCTCTATCAAACGGTAAGTTTACACATTCAGAAATGACGCCCTGCTTTATGAAACCTAATGAAAAATTATGGCCTGTATCCTGAACTGGGAAAGTTATAATAAAAGATATAGGATTTGAAATAAATTCTAATAACAAAATAATTTCTTTCTTTAAAATGTTTTCATTTCGATATAAAGCAAATAAAAGCAGTTTAGCTGTCACTGACTCATAAAATATGACTTTCAATATGCATTGTTTTCTCTATTACAAATAGATGGGATGCACCTGAATCTTTTCACCATTATTTTAATGCTATTTACACAAAATGAAATATGCTTAAATTATCTTCAAAAATTATAAGCATCATCTTGATTCCAAAAACATGCTGTTAATTTTGTTCTAGCATGAATGCAAAACATATTTTAACATGCTGTCAAAACGAGACACTAAGAATGTCAATAAAATAACACTAAAATAAATGTAAATTTAGATTGCTGTCACAAGTGCCCGCTTGGTTTTGTGAAGATGTTAGGTTGCTATAGCATTTTCCATAGCAACTTTGCATCTTATTACATAAATAATCCCTCAGTGTCCTTAAAGCTTACTAAAAACAGGATTAAATCTATTCCCAAATGTAATGATCCTGCATAAAACCTTATCAGTATGAAATACCCAGAAAACATGACAAAATGTAATCTAGATAATAGTATTTCTGGCAGTTGAAAAGCATCAAAGTGCAACAGACTTGTTTCGTAGTAAACAGGACATCCTCCTAAACCCCATATTAGGAAATGCCTTTGAAGTGTCTGTTTCCTCTAAAATTTGGAAGTTAGATTAACTTCTTCACTGCTGCATCCACAGGACTGCATAGATCTTCATCCCAGACTCTATGTGTTGTACATGGTCCAGAGGAACCGGCCCAGGACCTGGGACAGGACAAGGCTGTTTTTATTCCCCAGGGAAGATGGGCTGGGCAACTACATTCAGGCCTGATTTATCAGGATTTTTCTGTTAAATTCAGCTGCACAAGAAGCATTATTAGAGCCAAATGGACTTAAAACCGGGGGCATAAAACTAGACCCCTGCCTACATTCTTCCTGAACTTCAGGCTGTTTTTGTAAAAGCTGTGGGAAAAATGGAATGCATTTTATGGCATGAAATTGGAGCCTGCCTGATGATAACAGCTCTGAACTGACATAATGTGGAAGACACTAGAGCAGACTTTCCCCGTCATAGAGGGAGTAGTCATCTTGTGCTGCTTTCTAGTGATCATCCCTGATGGTCCCAGGGAGCAAAGCTGATTGTTTGCTATGTCCAGAGCATTTCCATTCAAAGGGAAGTTACTCTGCCCACAGAGCTCAAAGGGGTTGTTCAGCTGTCTTCTCTGGCCAGAGAGGGGGCTGTGTCAGTGCAGAGACAATTCAGAGCTTCACATTTTAAATACCTTCTTTTCTTTGAGATTGCTTCTAAAACCTGGTTGATAGCTTCTGTTAACAGGGTTTATTTTCCTCTTCATATGTCTTTCTACGCTTATCAGGCTGATTATGACACCAGTAGCTGATGGCTTTGAAATGGTACCAATTTATTTGAGGGAAAAAAAGCTATGCTAGCCCATTAATTTTTAAAGCAAATACATGTTGTTATTTTATGTTATCTTTATCAATAAGTGTTTAAAATTAAAATGGGCTAAGTATGGGTTTGTTAAATACCAATATCACTTTCACAAAATCTGACAGCAAAAAGCTATGAGATGGAGAGGTAATAACAGAAAAATAAATCAGGCTTTTGTTTAAAACAAAATCTCCTATAAACCCAAAAGGTTAGACTTACAAGAAGGGAGGGGAGAAATATCTGATGCCTGTGATCAGGAGGAAGAAGAAGAGGATCTGACATAAGATCTGCCTTGACACTTACCAAGTTGGAAAAAGAGAAAATGAGAAAGGTCAGCTCCACGCAGCAGGGGCTCAGCAATTTCTATTCAAAGTTTTAACAATCCATATAAAGCTGTCATGGGTTAGCCCCTGTGCTTTTTGCACCATATTTATCAACCCATAAATTTTGCTAATAAGTAGGAAGAGTTTGCACAGACAAAACAGATCTCCTTGAAATGGGGATTAATACTGAGATTTATTGCTACACAATCAGAACTAAGGGAAAATACTTATATATACAATAACTCTAACTAGTTTTCCTGTAATAACAAACATACTTATGTACAAATACCACTCCTTCTTCTCTTCCTCAAAAACAGTCCAGAGGAAGAAAGAGAAGGGAAGAAAAAAAAAAAGTCTTTAAGGTAACAGTTCTAAACCATCTCAGTTTGAATCTCTCTCTCCATCGGAATGCAAGGAGGTTTGCCTCCCACCTCTCTAGCCGCCTGTCCATGGCCACTGAGGGTTTAACCATGTCACCACTACGGGATCTGGGGCTCCATGGAGTTTCTTCCACGAGGAGTTTCAGGGGGTTTCCTTGGACTCACCACCCCTCGCCAGGATTACAGGGGTTCTGGGTTTCTTTGGCTCAGTCCACACCCTAGAACACTCTCTGATGCTGTGCTCTGCTGCTTGTAGCTTCTTCTCTTTTCCCTCCTGGAATTCTTCTGACTTTCTGCTTCTGGCCAGACACCCAATCTTGGCTCTCGCCGCAGCTGGTTACTCCAACTTCACCACCGCTCTCCCACTCGCCATTACACCCGGTCCAGGGCTCGCACTGGGCCCCTCATACGGGGGGGCTTCGTGTAAGGCTCATCCTTTGGACAAAGTCCCAAGGTCGTCAGAGGCTCAGCCCCTCAAAGGAGAATTCACTCAGCTTCTCTACCATTCTGTGGCTGCAATTCCTCTGCAGCTTGCTACATACAGTTTTTAGGTGATCCAATCTTGGCCCCAAGCCATCTCTGCCCTCCCGGGCTATCCAGGCCTCTGGGGGAAGAACCCACACGAAAGTCTCTTCACTCCAAATCATTTCCACAGATGGCAGGGGTTTTAGTTTTAAAGTCTTTTCCCCTGCTGGAGGGAGAGGAGGGGGGGGCTCCCCCACGCTTCTGCACTCCCTCCTTTTCACGGACCTTGGAGTTTCTGCCTTATCTCAAGTTCTTCTCTGCTCTCCACCAGCTGAAGTTTCTTCTGTAACATTTCAGCTGAGCAGCTTTTCTCTGGGGTTTCTTCTCCACTCTGCTACATGCCTCGGCCAGAGGCCTCAGTGCCATGCCTGCCCCCAGCCCAAGGCCAGGGGAGGAGGGGCTCGGCCCCCACTGGAGGAGGCCTTGCTGCCTCACTCACGACATGGCTCTGAATTTCTTTCTGCCCCACACACAACTACAACCCCTCTTTTCCGGTTTAAGTTAAATATGTAATTTGTTGAGACGTCAGAGAAGTCCCCAATTGGCTACCTAGCCGGAATTACACCTGCAATCAACCATTTTCTACTCTAACACTGAGGGGAATGGGCTAAACCATGACAAAAGCTTTCCTACCGGTTTAATCCACCTATAAGACGCAGCTTCTATTCCACACGTGTATCACTGCATTCACAAAAGCCTTAGAGAAAGCAAAACAAGGATTAAATTGAAGAGAAAAGATGAATAAGCATCACACAGATCACTTTGCTGTTGTTTCAGGCTTTCCTTGAAAACTTGCGAGGCTTGCAACTTTAAAGATAGGTTTACAAACAATATCCCAAAGTCTGTTTTATGCTGTGTGGATCAACGTGTGATTTTCAAATACTGACTTTCACAAGGCCTTATACTATTTGTGAGATGGACTACCCACTATTCAGCCTGTCTCTTATGACAAGTGACTTAGCTGATGCTGCCAACAGGACAGATCAGTTCAGGAGAGCAGTAAAGATCCAGGCTACCAGATCTTTAATTCGAGAGAGAAAAGCTTCAGTGTTTGACACCTATTTTAGGTATGTTTGAAAATTCTGTCTGTCATGGGTTCAGGTGGTTGAATTTTTGGTAATAGGGGGCCATAGAAATTATTTCAGTTAGAAGCTGCTAGAAGCTTTTGCTGTTCTATGAAAAAGCCAATGATAGCCAGCTCCAGGATGAACTTCCTACCATTGAGCCAATTAGATGCGCTTCTGTGTATCAACATATTTAAGAACACAGGAAAAGAAGGTTTGCGTTGCAAAAGAAATTCCAGGCCGGAGGAAAGCAGAGGCGAACATGGGATAGCAATGTAGACTCCAAGGTCAGTGTAGTGGGGGGGGGAGGAGGGGGCCTCCCTCTCCCCCTCCAGCAGGGGAAAGACTTAAAGCTGAGACCCCTGCTGCCTGTGGAAGGAGAGTGAGGAGACCCCCATGCAGCTCATGGAGGAGCCTACACTGGAGCAGGTTGATGCATGAGGAAGCTGTGAACCCTGTGGGAGGCCTAAGATGAAACAGAGTCCTGCAGGAGACCCGTGGCCCATGGAGAGAGAAACCTACTCTGGAGCAAGTTGTCCCGAGTAGGACTTGTAGTCCTGGTGGGGGATCCACGCTGGTGCAGCTTATTTGTGACCCGAAGGGAGAGCAGAGTATGGAAGAACTGTTGCCCAAGGGTGAACTCACGCTGGAGAAGTCCATCAAGGACTGTCTCCCATGGGAAGGGACCCCACAGGAAACAGAGGGAGGACTCAAAGCCATTATTCCCCTGTAAGGCCGTGGCGAAGACTATGGTGAAGCAAGATGTCCCCTTGCAGTCCATAGAAGACCATCGGAGTGGAGCAGTGACCGGACTGCACCCCCACGGAGAAGTGACCCCCCAAGACAGTGAATTGAGAAGAGCTCCTTTCTAAGAGATGGATTTTGACGGCGGCGAAGGCAGCCGCTGACTGTGACTTCCCCTCCCGCCCCATACCGTCTGCCTGCGTTGCATGGGGGAGGACATAGGCCTTGGAACGAAGGATGGGAGAAGATGTTGTGTTTTAAGACTATTTTATTATTTTACTCTTATTCTGTTAGCGATAAATTCAGCTTTTGGTTTAAGTTTGTTAGCAATAAATTTAAGTTCTATTTCCTTTGAGTCTGTTTTGCCTGTCATCAGCAAGTGACTTCTCCCAGCTCTTACCTTTACTCAGGAATGCTTTAACTTTTTTTCCTCTCCTCTGAGAAGACCACAGGAAGGAAGAGGAGGGAAGCGAATGCAGTAGTTTTTAGTGGTGCTCGGCGTCTAGCACCAGCATCTAGCTCAGAAAGATTTAGTACCATAACTCAGATCAAACTACCAAGAAAAGCAAAGGCTAGACAGCAACCAAATCACTACACTGTCTTAGAGCATGTCCTTCCTAACTTGCAAAGCAGAGCCGATCTTAACATGTTCAAACTGGGTTTGTACTACATAACTTGCAATTTATTATTTGTGCACTGTTCCTTTGATGTTATTAAGCTACTTCATAATGGGTAATACAATGGTAGGGAAATGTTCCAGGAGCCCAATGAGTAGGCTATTGCAAATCTGTTGAACTGGAGAGAGCCCTGTACCAAGAAACTTATTCACCTGGACAGAACAGTCAGTGGCTGAAAGGAAGAATCGTTGCCTCCACCTGATTGTAGGGAACTGAGACAATACAAGTTCACTGATAATCCAGGCAGGAGGCATGAAGTGGAGCTGTACTTTGGCCTAGAGCTCTGGGATCCCAGTCAAAAGCCTGAATCAGACAACCATCCTTCCTGCATTCTTCTGCAAGTACAGTGCATTTCTTTCTTTTCTGCAGTGCCAGCCACAGTCTCTCGCTGAAGTTGGAGTTGCTAGAATTAATGGCACATCCATCAATGTGAACTGCAAAAGTAAGAGATTAACCCACCTCTCCTTACAGTAGAATTACAGCTTTATGCCCTCTAGGCATAAACCAAACTTCAGCTCTTCTCTACAACCCACATCTCCACTAATTCTTAAAATTACTTTGGAGGCTTTTACATGTGGTTCCTTTCTCCCAGTGCCAGCAGGTGGGAGAAGAAGCATCCATAAATCCTGATCATTCTGAAGATTTTTGTATATCCTCTAGACTCTACCACTGAATCTCTTTTTTGTCCCTTGAGCTAACGCTTCAGTTGCTGCGCCTTGACTTTAAAATATATTAACTGAGTTGCCAATCATCATTATTATTTTTTTCTTAGCAATCTCCCAGCTTTACTTCAGCAGTCCTCTTGTCCCTTTCAAACTCCAAAACCCACATTGTAGAAAAATCACTATTAAAAGACTGAATTTTGAAAAAAAAAAAATAATTAAAGGAGATTCTAAAGTAATAGCTGATCCCACAGGTGAGATTCACTCAGTCTCAGGTCAGCCTTGTGCCAGTTTTCCTTGTAATGCAAAGGACCTTTAGTCTGCGGAACCATGAAGATTTCCTATAAACCAGGTACATAGGATAGTTCAACCAACTTATTGGATTCCCTAGGGAGCTCCTTGGGGTGTCCTTGCAGCAGTTTTAGAGGCTCTCCAACATAACCAAGTAGCGAAGCCTTCCTTTTCCTTGAAGATTAAACTTGAACACTACAAAGTAGGGTAGTGATTAAACCTGGGGAAAATGATCTGTAAAATACCTGGATTAGCAGGTCTTTGGGCAGGAGGCAGTGACAAAGCCCTGCAATGTGGACTAGATGGTAGAAGACAGGTTTATGAGACTGGAGGTCCCAGTTCTCATTCCAACTCTGTCTCAGAGTCACTGATATCAGTAAATCAAGTTAATAAATGACTAGGAGAAGAACAATGTGCAGGTTAAAGAAGAGGATTTGAGTCTAGAATGGAGTGACACAAGTCCCTATTAAGCTGCTTTGCATTGTTGCAAGACCAAATCTTCCCAAACAAACTGTAATTAACAGATTTCTAATAGATCCTATGACTTGATCTCTTGCATGACTTTTAATATCTAGCAGGACTTGAAGAAAAATACAAACTGTTCTCAGTAATAGCTTTTTCATCTTCTACCCCTAATACTCAGATCTTATTGTGTAGTAAAGCTGTAACATTCCTCTGTGTTGTGGTTTCAGCTGGGATAGAGTTAATTTTCTTCCTAGTAGCTGGCAAAGTGCTGTGTTTCGGATTTAGTATGAGAATAATGTTGATAACACACTAATGTTTTAGTTGCTGCTAAATAGTTCTTACTCTAAACCAAGGACCTTTCAGTTTCTGATGCTCTGCCAGCGAGGAGGTGCACAAGAAGCTGGGAAGGAGCATGGCAGGGACAAGTGACCCAAATTAGTCATGAGAATATTCCATATCATAGAGTTGCTGGTCTGCTCAGTATATAAATTGGGAGTAGTTCATCAGGAGAGGCAGATTGCTGCTGTGCATCAGTCAGCAGGTGGTGAGCAATTGTATTTTGCATCACTTCTTTCTCTTGGGTTTTATATCCATCTCTCCTTTTCATTACTACTACTACTACAATTACTACCATTGTTGTTGTTGTTACATTTTGTTCCATTATTAAACTTTTCTTAACCCACAAGTTATTATTTTTTCTGATTCTCCTCCCCATTCCACTGGGCTGGGGGATTGAATGAGCAGCTGAGTCATACTTAGTTGCCAGCTAGGTTAAACCACAACACTGTGAAACCCGAAGTCCAGTAACTCTGCATAAGCATTCAGACACTGAAGTACTTTTTCACAGCCTCAGGTCTTAGAGGTGTTGCACTGTGTTTTGAAATGTTGGGGCTGGAATCCACCCTCTTTTTCTCAGGGTGATGAATAGGTTTCTCTTCAGATATCTGAGAGGAGAGTTTTCGTTCTAACCAGTCTAGCTGTGAGAAGATGCGACACACTCAGAGGAAATTATGCTGAGAGGTTCCTGAAACTACATTTTAATAAGACAGAATGAGGCCTTAGAACCCATTCTAAATTATTGAATTAATTAAGCCTTCTTGTACTAGGGGTGACTTAACCAGGGGAACCAGTGAAAAAAGACCTGACACAGGTGTTGAAGCCTGGGAGGAATCTCTGTCTCTTGTTATAGTACAGCTTTGGGGATGAAAACTTCCCTGAGGTCTTGTTCTTCCTGTCAAGAAGGGCAGGCTGAAAAATAACATCCTCCGTAAAATTGTTGGAATGGCAGAATGGGCAGTCCAGAGCTCTGGAACCATCCAAATCAATTCATCATGTCTCATTGCTTCAGTCACTTTCAGATTTAAATCTTTATGTGTGCATGCTGCACTTGAATTGAAGAGGCACAATACCTTCTTAATGTTATTCAAGCCTTGCTCTTCCCAATATCATATTCCCAACAATATGATATAAGTATTTAGACTAACATTTTAAGAAAAGGAGTTAAAAATAAAGAAAGTGCCAATGTTTTCTTACTGTGAAGAATTGTTTCTTTGTGATAAAAGACTCTTTAAAAGACATTCTTTGTAGAACAGAGGTTACTGTCATTACAAATAGCCACTCCAGTGAGAACAAGTGGTAGTTCTGAAATGACATACTCAAAAAGGGAGAAAAAAAAGAAAAAGAGAAGGCAGCTAACACAAATAGTAACTTTAAAAAAATATTAAGAGAAGGAAGGAAAAATCACTTTTCTGTACATAAAAATAATAGTAAAAAAAAGTCCGTATCTCAGTTTATTTTCATTTACAAATGATTTCTACCCAGTAACTCTTGTGGTTTAACTCCAAGTTCCCTCTATTGTCATTGACAGAAGAACCAAATGCACTTGCTTTAGTTGAGAGTGTAATGTTGAAAGAAGAAAGCTATAACATTAATTTTAGAACTGGATGACTACATATGCAGCAGGATGGATCAACTCCATGGAGGTCAAGAGGATGGTGAATGGTACACTGAACAATGATGGACAAATACTCAAATGGATTCATATTGCTAAATTTTGATTGAGAATGCTACACAGTACTGGGTTTGCTACTGTTATCATTGAGGGAACTCAAGTGCTCACATTGTAACAGTAAAAATACTGAAATTATTTTGGATGGAATGCTGTAAGAATCTCAGATATCAAAACTTTTGATAGAAATGTCTATTTTCATGAAATAAAACCAAACACACTTTCCAGTTTGTGATGTTACAAAAGGAACAACCAGCATAGCCCTAAGCCTGCATATGTTAATCCTGGCTGTATTGATAGGTGTGACAGTTCAAAACATTGTTGCTCCTCTGCCGGCACACAGGCTCTATGTATTTCTGGCTCTACTTTCCTGTTGTTAATTCTAATGACTTTCCTCCATAAGAGTGGACACAGCTAAGGTAAGATGATTATATAGTCATAAAAATTGCTGATTGCAGTGACCTACCGCCTCAGCTCCAAAAGCTCTCCTAGTGTTGTCTGGAAAATCCAAATCCACACAATTAGCCAAGCAAAAATTAAGGCCACCCTTTACAGTTTTTATTGTTGCACTTTTCTTCCAGGAAAAATATTAAATCTCCCTTCAGGAGACAAGTCACGGTAAAAAATGACACTCCTTCCTTTGGTCTTTACTTCTGGAGTCATTTGACCTCACACAACATCTAGTCCCAGGAGGAGCCAAAGAGTTCTTCTCTGTGTAAGCTTGAATCCACACTTTTTGACTGGCGTAATAGGACTTGAAACAGTTTAATATGTTAAATTCTTTCCTTTCTTACTATGGTGCTTGTATGTAAAGGATTAGATTCCAGTCAAGCTTTGGCTTCAGCTTCTGTAAATTTTCTTTCTGTAGATGAGCATCTAAACAAGTAAACCCTTGTTAACTACGCACAAATTTATTAGCCAATGACAAGAAATAGAGCAAAGCATCCATCCAGATCATGTTACCACTTAGGAACTCAGGCAGCTTCTGAGCTGCCCCTGGTGGTAGCAGTGTCCACCCTGGTGTCCACTCTGGATGTATTTCCAGAAGCCTAAAGAAGTTGCTATTCTTTATTCACATTACATGCAACATTGTTCTTTCATCCCTGATACCTACATCTAATGAGTGTCAATTCATATAGAATGCAGTACCATATTGTGAAATAGGTACCCTTAGAAGTGCAGTAACCAAAAAACCTCAGTTAAAATGGTATGGTGTATTTGTTTTAGTGATTAGAGATTATTACGTCTTTGTTGAAAAGAAGGGTAAGGCTTAGAGAATACCGACCAAAGCATAAACTCTACTAGTCTCATAATAAGACATTGTTACAATGATGGAATGAAATAATGTCATGCAAGACTACAGAGAGTGGAGTAAAGAAACAATGCTTCCAGTCAAGGGCAGAACCGGAGAATTTTCATCATTATAGAACATAGCAGGTGACAGACACCTCATAGAGGCAGCTTGCCTCATTCAAATAACCAATTTGTGAGGGTTTAAAATAAGAAACTGTCTTATCTAATCAGATACTAACATGTCACTTCTCATATATAAGTATTTGTTTGCTTTTAATAAAACAACATTTGTATATACTTGACATTATAGAGGGGTTTGGCTTTACCTGAATCATCTACTCTCAGCTTTTTACTGGGATTGTCACCACTGTCATCATCAGACATTTCCATCTCCTCTTCCCGGCGGATTCCCATGAGCTGTTCACTGTGTGCATTTCGGAGCTCCTAAAACCCAAAATTATCTTTTGTCAGTACTAACTTCCAAAAAGTCATTATGTATTATTTAGTATCTGCTTTTAATACTGCTCTGATTTTAATTATACATCATTTATCATTGTAATCATATTTATTTGTGTATGAATATTTAAAACAACAGAAGCACAGGGAATTCTTCCTGTGAAAGAACTGACTTTATCAAAGCTAACACTCAGGGAAAACAAGAGAGAAAGTGACTTTCAATGTCAAGTGATCTTTAGGTCTGCTAAACATAGCAGAATGCTTTAACAGTAGGGACAGTAGTACTTAAAATTGTGAATAAAGCAGACTGATAAAGATATTGTGAGCCTGCTTAAGGTTATATCTAATCCTTGCTTCCCTCTGCCACTTGGGGTATGATTCATTTGGCCAAATGTAGGTGTCTCCATTAAACAAAGTCATATTAACTGCATCCTGAAAGTGCCTCTGCTTATGGCAAAGGGATCTTACGACTGCTGAGAGAGCAGTCAGTGCAGATGGAGCGCTCTATATTGTAGATGCCTAATGCTGGCCAAAGGAATCTCACGCTCTGTCCCTATTGCCCAGATTACCTCAGCTTTAAAAGACCCAGTCCCGTAACACTGTTCTGAGAATCTTTGCATCTCGATCCAAAATGAGTGCCAGCATGGACAGCTCGGTCTCCGGGTGACCACTACAAGGGCAGGCAGGCGGGCAGGCGGGCAGCCCCTGCGCATGTCACCAGGAAAATGATCAGCAGGCACGCAGGCTTTGTAGGAGTCTAGACAGTCTTTGTTCTGGGTAGAAAAGCTGGCGCGGGTGTAGCGACTGGCTTTTTAATGGCAGCACTGAGAAGATTGAGAGGACTCTATTTTGTCCTAATAATCCTGTCAGGTGTAACATGGGGATGCTGCACTGTGATTAGTGTAGGCTTTGTCCGTCTGCAGACAGCTAATTTTTCTGCCAACAAAGAGCTTAATTCCCAAAGAGGTGGTTTGAAATCTTTGAAACAAGGAAGAGTCGGGTGGAAGGAGGAGACAGCATTGAGGAGTCCGACAACTGCTCCGTGCAATTAACAATAAGCTGTCAGAGAGGGATTGCGTGAAAAAAGGGAAGGCGTTTCTCTTGAGCTGCCCCCTTGGTTCATTGGCAGATCTCAAATATCCTGAAAAATCTATCTGTGCCCATTAATCCCAGCAAAGGCAAGGAAGCTAATTAGTGGGCGTTTTACATGAGAATAATTTCAAATTTAAAAAAAAAAGTTATTAAAAGAGTAAATTGTCAATCAGTGTCTCACAAAATCAGAAGCATCTCTGGAAGAAACTGGCAAGTCATTTCGGAATTCCTTATTGCGAAAGGCCACCTGCACCTTTTTCTGGGGAAGTATTACTGAATACATGAGCAGACACCCGCTTATATTTACTCCCTCATTAGAGGACAAATATCCATGATGCATCAATGTCTACATTGTCAGCAAAGTCAATAATTTTCCATGGAGAATGTCTGTGTGTATGAGTGTTTGCTTTGGGTTTGGGTTTCTAGTAAAGCTTTCCTAAATTCAGAAAAAGAGTTAAGGTGATCAAGTAATTAAACAAAACAGCAAACAATATCATGGTTAGGAAGTACAATTTAAATCAAAGATGCCATTTGGTATATTTTTAACATATTTCATACATGAAAAACTGGCATTTCCAAAATATATTCACATGGTTTTGAATTGTTTTAGTTGTCCTCTTCTTAGAAAAACAAAAGGCAATAATATTTGAAAAAATGAGTAGAGAATTAATATTTCTGGAAAGTCCAACTCTTACACATTTCTGTTTATTAAATATTTAGAAACCAGCAAATGAATGTCACACCACATCCCTTTATAGAAAGTTATTTTAAGAAGGGATGGTCAATATAATTAATGAACTAGCAAATCATATTTTCATATTTCTCTAAAAGATAAGACAAACATCAATCCCCAACTGCCCAACTTTCAATTGAACAAAGGTTTTATCCACTACATATACAAAATATTTGTGAATAAAATGCAAAATACAGTTTGTACCAATAAATTATGCTAACATGTTATTTTAAGTGTCCCATTATTGAAGTCATTTCACCATAATAGTACTGATAATAAAGTATTCATTTGATATTCATGTGGGTGTTACATTTAGTTTCATTGGTATTCAACTGTAATTTAGCATTAGTTAATGGACACTTAAAACATTATCCAAATGATTTATATCACAGCACTTTAGTGTTTCTCAAACTAAGTGTACAACACTTATTTTACAAGTGTACTACAAAATAATTAAATAAGTGCACCTTACCTTCTAAAGTTTTTATTCTCAGACAGAGAAAAATCATTTAGAGGACTGTGATAGTAATACTCTGTACTACATGAAGGTAAACCAAGTGTATGTAAATTGCTCATATTAAAAAAAAAAAAAAAGGAAATAGAAAGAAAGAAAACAAAGACAGTGGTACTTACTTTTTAAAATACAGGCTCATAGCGTATATACTGAATTAAAAACGAAAGCTGGATGACCAAAACACAGGATGAGGTCTAGTGCTTCCTTTGCTGCCACTTGCAGCAAGGGGAGTTAGAATCCCATTTCCTCCACTTATGCTTATGACAGTCACACATGCACTGTGTGGTAGTATGATTACATTTATACTGGCTTCTTTGCAAGCATAATACTTAGAATAAGTTATGTATCTACTTTTTTAAAGATAAACATAAAACAAATAGAAAGGAATATGTTGTAATTCTGGACTTAATACACTCAAATAATTATTTAGGAGGGAAATTTTCTATTTTATTTTCACTCAAAGTCATCTTATAATGACCGCAGGATGGCACAATGAAAAAAATCTGTGCTATAGAATATTTTTAAGAACAGATCATGATGACTCTTAAAAAGATATTTTTTTAGGAATAATTCTTAATTTTATCCTTAGTTGAAAATGTTGTTCCTAATTTTACTACTTGAGTTCATTATTTTAGATAGAAAACATAATCTTCCAATGATTTTCCAAATTTTGCATGAAAAATAAAAACCCATTGCTCTCTGTTTTAATGTTATTTAATGACTATTATCATAATGAGAGCAATGGGAGCAATTCATAGTGTAGATGAGACTGTAAACGGCCAATTGATTAACAGCTAAAATGGTAGCTGTAAATATTGCTGAATACACTCTGTCCAGCTATAATCACACTTGTTCTGTGTCAATCCAGCTGTGAGATGATGGATAGAAAGTAAAAATAAAATCACCAACCTCAGAATGCTTTCGCCAAATGTCTATGTTCTTTCGCTGGGCTTTCGAGAAATGGTCCCAAGCTTTTTGTCTGGTAGAAGCGTTGAAAACGGCGACAATCTGCTCAACTTTGGTGAACAAGGAAGTCAAACAAGACAAGCAATTTATGTTGTGATCACTATAGAGAAGCAAAGCAAAGACACTAGGAGTCTATGGATGATGTCATTACTGAAACAACATCATCAATATCCATCCAATGACGTGTCTTTTGTACTTACATTGTATCAATGTTGGAGATGTCTCCCTTCAAGTCTGTCTCCATAACTTTAGTCTACACAACTTACAACTCTGTGCCAAAAAACGTGCATGCAGCTGCTCCCCCCTGATGTCTGCTACAACTCCTTGCGCTGGCACATGCCTTTGCGTGCGTGGCTATAGGGGTGTGACTACAGAAATAACACTCGACACATAAACCTGACACGTGTTCCCCTGCGGCAGCTGTGTACAGATGAGCAGGCTGTACAAACGAAAGTGTGAAAGACAAGCAGGCTCTGCTCTGAAGGGTGACTATCTGATAGTGGGAATTTGTCAGCAGACGGAAAGGGCAAAAGCATACATTAACACTGCATTCTGTGGCTGCAGCTGCTGCTTCTCTGCTATTTAACATAAATGGGCTCACCTGTGGTAGATCATTCTGTCCTGTGTCCATGGCCTATTACGGTTACGTATGTGAACAGACACTTTTTTTTTGTTTTTGTAAAAGATGAAGAAGAGATGTGAAATGGGCTTCCTTCATTCAACTCTAATGCATTTGTTCTGAACCCAAACATCTATATTTAGGTCAATTACCTAGTACAATTAAGATCCTTAAGTTTTTAGCTATTTGTTCATCTCAACTGAAAGAGCTTTTCTCTCAACACTCTTTTCTTTCTCTTCACATCAGTTAGAAGCAACATTGTCTTTCCACAACAGTGACTTGACTAAAAATGGCCAAGATGTAAGTTGCTTTGATCTCAGCACAATTAACTGAAGGACCACCAAGAAATTCAGATTTTCTACAAATGACCTGGGCTGTGCTCCTGAAGGAGCAGCTGTGCCAAACTATGAAAAACTGGAAAATGCTTCAACTCTTTAACAAGATTCTTGGCTATTTACCTCTTTAGATTCCTGGCTTTAGATGTTCTCTGTTTTATAAAGTTGCAGCTTGCAGCAGCCCCCACCCCTGTCACTGAAAAGTGGTGGCAGACGTGCTTTAGCGCCCTCTGATCTGGTCCCTCATTGAGTTGATCAGTATCTGCTCTCTGCCTGTTAAGTCAGAGATGTAGAGAATAACAACCTACCTTTCCTAAAATGGTGAGCTCACCTACTAAAGCAGTTATGTATCTTTCACGTCTAGATCTGAAAATTAACCTCACTCATTTGAATAGGAGCACATTTATTCTACTCTCTGTTTTTTTACTACTTTTGTTGGGTCCTGTAATATTCAGGAAGATTACAATGTTTTGAATCACATATGGAAGTTTTTCTTTCAGGGATAATTTACCTTCTAAAGTCATAGAATTTTCTTTTAAATTAATACATATACGTAGTTTTACTAAAGAATGTGCCTCAAAACTACTGTGGTGATCTGATCCATTTGTAATCCATTCAAATTTTAAAGGTGGATGTGATAATTTCAGCCCATTAGAACTTGCTTGGACTGAAGAGTGGATGTATCAAGAAGTTACACTGTGTATATTTATTCAATTAATTTGAAAAGAATGAAAATGGTAAAGCACTCTATTATTATGTGTATAGAAACTGCAGCTAGAATTTAATTACTATAGTTGTGTTGATGACCCAGGTGCTCAGAAAATTTTGCTTAATTAACAATCTGTTTTCAGTTTGCAAGTGGAAACTCAAGTAGAAAAGATTCACAAAGATATGAGGAAGAGTTGGTTTGCCATTTTCCACTAATAAGTATTAATAAGATCATCTGAATTTTGAAAAACATTTGAACTTTAAAGTGTTTAATTTCCATTATGTGAACAGGTTCTAAGACTTATCAAAAGTCATTATCGGATTATTTCTGAAACTCTCCTCAATGGAAACACAAGCTAGGAAGATGTCGAAGAGTTTTTCTTGTATAACTGCAAGAGACAAAACGAACAGAAGAAGCATCTCCTTCACTTACCTAACTTTTAGGAATTAAAAAACCTATAGGAAGTAGGATAGTATGAGTACAACATGCTAAAAATCAAGGCATTTAAAGAAACTTTATGAAACAGGCAGGTAGGGATAAAAAAAAGGGAAATGTAGAGGAGCATACTAAATTAGTATGTATCAAAGACCAATATCCCAGTATGCTATTCAAAGAATGTATAGCTATTTTAATATTCACAGCTCTCTAGGCTACGAAGTATTGCAAATACCCACAGGTAACATCCAACCTAAAAGGTCTCCACCCATTACATTAGAGCTAAAGAGCAGCCAAGGCCATGGTTTGACAGTACAGGAAAGTGCATTCACATCTTTTTGTACTGCACCAAAATCTGTATTCATGTGTAATGAGACGGCAATTCAATATAAAGCCATTCTGCCAGCTCACATTTGCTCATGTTGCACTAAGATTCGTTTGTTTAGCCATAGACACACAGGAAACCTAAAGCTGGCATAACGCTTGTGCTCTGCGTAATTGGAAGACAAGATACAATACACCTACTCCCGATCAGTAGCAAATTTGTATGGGTAAGTGATCCATCAGCACACAGCCTGTAGGGATGGTAGATTCACCTCTAAGATGAAGCCATGAGAGGTTTATAGTATCTGAGAAACTCTCCAGTTAACTAATTTTTTGTTTATATCTGGGTAAGACTTGGCCAAAGAGAGGCCCCAGATTTTGGATATCTGCAGAATCTGAGTGAAACAGTTGCTCCCAGTCTTGCTGCTGACCATAGTTTTCAGATTATTTCTTGATCTCTAGAAAGAAAGTTCCAAAACTAAATAACAGGTCATATCAATCTCTCTAAGGCACCTTGAACTCCAGGATGCACTGTACTGTCAACTGTGACTGATAAGTAGAATTATTAAGTAACAAGAAATATTCATTGTCAAACATCTGTTACTGAATTCTATGCTATATCAAATTTTCACTGACCATACGCAAAGCTGTTTACTTACTAAATTAGGATTTAAAAAAATGCATTGTTCTGGAAGGGTCCATAACATGTCATTGTTTTTCCTATCAATTTTAACTTACAGGATGTAAGTAACTGCAGCTTTCCTAATGACTTATTCTGTGGCTGGTAATTTCTGTGGCATGTTTCAGACAAAGGATTATTACATAATTGCTTTTCTGCTGTATTATAAATAACTAGAAAGACTCAAACAACTAAGTCTAGAATGATATGCAAGTGTCAATGCAGTGCAACTACAATACACTTTATTAGAGGTGCCAGCTCATAGTAAGTACATTAAAAGAAAGTTTAAACCTAAATTTCTACAGCCATAAAAGATGCTACCAGGATAAGGTATTGTTATCAAGAATAAATGTAAAAACAACCAGAAAAACTAGGAATATCAACAAAAGTGCCTTAAACAATGCTGGCCAAAGTTGCATAGAAGACTGTACTAAAGGGAAAACTAGTATCTCTCCAGGACCAGAGAACATTTGATATAGATTATTTGACAGTTATACTACCAAAGAAGAATAGAAATAAATGAGAACCAAAGCATAGACTCATCTGTAGATTAAGAGGTAGAGAGAACACTTTTAGCCTGCATTATATTTACCAAGCAGGCTATTTTAAATACATGATTGAAGGAAGGCTGAAATTTATCCTTGGGTTCAGGAGATAAGAAGTACTCAATTTTTCCTTTGCTTATTACATTATAAGCTGCCATAAAACTATTTTATAGTATATACAATATATATAATTTATAATTTAAAAAAGAAACAAAACAGAAACTGAAAATAATATCTTAAAATAAAAAGTTTTTTCTGGCAGATAAAATAATTGGATTCCAAGTATAATTTCTCTCCAAATTCCACCAATTAGGGATACAGGATGAAAAGGGCTTTGCAGCAAATTATTGTAAGTGTAAGAGTGGAATATATGGCAATTTAGCTCAGAAAAATTCTATAAGAGTGCGACAGTTGACATGAAAGGTAAAAGAAAAATTCCACCCATAAAATTACAGTGTAAAGAAAACTGTTACAGTAAATGCATAACATGCTTTTCAAATATAGATTCGCAGCACAGGGAGGATATAGAGTTGGCATGGTTTGGGTCAGAAGCCTTGTTGTTGAATTCTGACTAAGCTGCAGTCTGCCAATCGATTTGGCTTTAAGCCCAGCAAACCAAGGAATTACAGTAGTCAAGGCTAGGTGCTGTAGGTCAGTTTTGGATAGGGAAGAGAATATTTTTGGCAACAGTTCTGAAAGGCATTTGGTAATGAACTGAACAGAACTCAGCATTAAGTCCAAGGCTAAAATTGCACATAGGTAAATGACATGACGTGAGTAAGAGACAGATTGCAGAGTAATGAAACATATATTATTTTAACTAATTTGGGCCAAACCCTCAGTCTTTTGTTTATGCTACTGTTTGCTTTCAAAAAAGACTTTGCCTTTCTCACATTTACAGTTGAAAATCTGCAGCCCCTCCCTTTTACTCAGTTCACATGCCACAGAGGGAGAAACAGATGTGATTGCCTTTGACTTGCAGAGGAAAACGTAAAACTTGAAAATACCACCCTGGAGAATCAAAGAGATAATGCAAGGGATGCGTCCTAAAGTAAAGCATATTGCAGGTCATTGACAGCACACATAAGCAAATGCCATTATAGATTTGTATAATGAAGATAAAGATTTTGACAAAATAACTTATCTGCCACAAATAAATGGCATAGTTTTTTACTTTGGTTTTATTGAGTTTTTTTTTAAAAAAAAAAAATAAAAAAAAAATCCAGGGGTATAAAAAAGAAGGTGAATCACAGCTGCAACTCCGTCAGAGTAAAGAAGGCCACTGTTTTGTCTGCATGCTGCCTGGATAGGTTCCTTAAGACATAGTGTTAAGACATAGCATGATAAAGGAGCAAACCACAGGACTTCACTATTATATCCCCAAATTCCACCTTTTTGGACAGACCAAAAGAATGTTGCCTCCAGTGATTTATCTCCCAAATCATTTTGCTGTGTGGGCGGTCAGCTTGCAAGGATGCCATTCCTCACCTGCCCTGCTTCCAACAACTACATCTGTACTAGCGATCAAAACCAGCCAGGGACCATTCTTGTTCCCTGAAACCAGCTGGCACAATATGCCAAGTGCCCCTGCAGCAGCAACCCTTCTCCTTCCAGCAAAAGATGCTTTTCTGGGAAACTACCCGTCCTGTATCAAACTCTAAACTATACCCACAGTGTGTGGGAAAATCCTAGCTGGCCCAGAGCAACAGCTTTTTTACATTTGAACAGTATGGGCAAGCCTGCCCTACCTCAACTTAATTTAATCCTGCAGACAGAGTCAGTGGGGTCATCCTTTACTAGCAGTCTCACCTTTTTTGCTCTCACTTTGATGCAGAGGTGACAGCATTGCAGAGAGAAATTACAAAACCTACCAGAGGAACAAGGATGTTTTGCTCTTCCACCTACCCTGTCTCACCTACCTGAGTACTAGAAAGCATGTCCTCTCCCTAAATTATTTCTACATTTCCCTTTGACTAGGCCTACAGCATCTGAGACCACGAGGAGGTATGCTTGGGTTGATGGTTGAGATTCCTTCCTATTCCATCTCAGACCGGTCCTAGTCCATGTCCTTGTGTGGGTTATTAAAAGGCTGAGCGAATGTCAGTGGTCTACACCTGAGTGATGCAGGAAGAAATACTGTTCTATAATACAATAAGCAGATTCTTCCACATAGACAAAGAACAAAAAAAGTCCTTATACTACAACACATATTATAATCCCTGGTCTCGTAAGAGTACCAAACATTAGTGTCAGCAGCCATTATTTTCCTTTCTTCTCCTTTCGGCTAAGAAACCCAGTGAGGAACAGTGAAAGAAGGAGCATTATGGGGATACTAAAAATGCCCTGTTTTTAGGATTTATACTGAAACCTGCACAGTAACTTGTCTGAGGCATGTATATAAACAATTAGTAGTTCTAGAAATAGAAAAACACTCCCTGTTAAACTTTGAAATAAAAGAAAATGCAATTTGATTAAAGAGAGCCCAGTTTGCCCTGCAAGGTTTTGCTAAAAAAAGCTGTCTCCAATTTAAGCTTTGAAAATCTTTTAGGTTGTGAAATGTCGTTCAATTTACAACAAAGAAACTGACAGCTGGGTGTAACTGCAAGAGCTGGTGCTGTGCCATGTGATGTGTTGTGCTGTGCTGTGCCATGCTGTGCCATGTTGAACTCAACAACACCATCTCACTTTCATGTCATTTCTCAACAAACAGAAGCCTGACAGCAGACCAGCACAACACAATAGGGCAGGTGGAAATGTACAGTACCTGCTCTTTCAATGCCACCATCTCACATTACAGAATGGACTTTATGGACCTTGTGTTGACTATCAGAAAAAAAACTAAGAGAAAGCCCAACTCCCACAATCTCCCTGCCCCCCACTCAAAGTGAATGCTACTTTCTTCGTCAGCTTGAGAAGATTATAATGTACTGCATTTAATTAGCTGTTCTTTTTGTTATTTACGGTTAGGCAGACTTTTATTTTCAGTCCTCAGATTTAAAAATAGCAAAAGTAACAATTATTTTTCGGAGGTCTGTCCAAAAAGAGAACTCTGTAATGAGGGAACATCATGTGACCAAGCCCTGGCATGTCCCATTAAGAGAAGGGACTCTCTCTAAGTAATAATTACAGAGGGATCTTGCAGATTAGAATGTTCCTAGGAGATCGGGAGGGTTATGTTTGTTTTGGGCATAGTACAGTTTCTTTTGCTGAAGAAAAAGAATAGGGAGGTGGATGAGGAGGGTTCAACAGCCATAGCCTCTTCTGGCAATCAAAACAAAAAATCGTCTCAGACATCATATGTGGGAACATTTACTTCTCCATACCTTATGTTACCTTGTCTGCCATGACTTGTCCTCTTTTCTCCTATTTCACTGCCTCCAGTCTCATCTTCCTTCTGTATTTTTGTTCCCTCATTCTGTGTGTGTCCATCTTTCTCTCCCATATAATCTATCCCTTTCCAAAACTCTTTTCCCATTCCCATAACATCTTTGTCATCATCATGAACTACACCTTTTGGGACAAATCCAGTGATTTGACATGAAGCATGACTAGTGCATAATGAAGTAAGTAAGTATTTCAATCGGTCATCATTGCATAGGATTATTCATATTTATAAGGTTTATTCAATCACTTATAAGCAGTTCGAACAGTTTTAGATGTGCAGATCACACGATATGCACAGCCAACTCAGGAACCCTTTCGGGTGGAACCTCCATCTTTCCTTCCTTGCCCCAACGTCATACTCTCTTCTCTTATCCTTTATTTCCATAAAACATGTACAGCTCTGTTCTGTGAAGCATCAGGCCCTTACCTCCATCTCTACTCAGCAAAGCATGTCAAAACCAAGCACACATTTCCATGTGACTAAAGCATATGCTTCTTTGCCTTGAACCCTGTGTCATCATCTAGAAATCTGCAATTCCAGGCAAGTGGCATGAGTTGTCAAAATAGGGCCTTAGACTGAAATCTCTTGGAAGGCAGTTCTTTTATTTTGCTATAAAACACCATGCATATTTAATGGCCTACATTAAAAGGAAAAAAAAAAAGTCTTAAAAATAACAGAAGAAGAGCTTCTGTTGAAATTCTGGCCACGCTTAAATCAATACCAAGATTTGTATTGACTTTAGGTGGAGTGAAAGCTACAGACAATGGAAGGAATACAGAAATTCAAAGAAAATGAAACAAAAAGCAATAAGCTATGTAAAACACTACAAGATGCAACCACAAAAGGTTAAACTGCCAAAAAATGGGGAGGAACTATAAGAATGCAAGGTAAAATATAAATGGAGTCTTTCATCTTTATTCTCTGCCACTGCCAGAGCATCCTGGATAGAAATGCTTTTGAGAACATGTGTACATGAAACAGAAAATGGAAGGACAACTGAGAAAGAATAGAGATACCCAGCTGCCCTTTACTGGACAAATTATCAGTACAGAAACAAGCCAAGAGCACACTGACTAAATGAGCTAATCAAAAGCTCATGGATGGATTGTGGATGTTATTTTGTATGATATTTTTTTTAGAAATGCATCAAGGTAGAAAGTAATAGTGGCAACTAATGACATGAATAATTAATATTTTTATTTGTGTTATAGTGGCTTTCTGTGACACCAACTGAGATCTGGGCTGCAATGTAAAAACACATTATATGACTCAATCTCTTTCACAAAGAGCTTAATGATGACCTAAAAATTGCACATAAAGTAAGCTCATATTTTTGAATTAGTCACTGGCAAATGAAAGAAAGACTGTATGACTGGACAATCAAAGAGCAGGAAAATCCTTTTAAAAGTTGTTATTAATGCAGAGCAATTCAAAGAATACTCAGAAAGCATGATTGTATATAAAAAGCCTGACTGCTAAGAGAATTATAACCAGCATGTTTTCAATAGCTGTAATGAAACTGGCATCATTTTTAGTACTGTGAGAACATACTAAAAAGTGGAAGGATTTCTGGGAGAAAGGACTACAGTATGGAATATAAAGCAAATCAGATAAGACCGTGATTTTAGTAATCATCATCGTATCAATGTAAATTTTAGCTTTTCTAAAGCAAGAGAGCAACGTCTGAAGTGAACGTGTAATGAGAAAAACAAAACAGCTGCCAATCATTTTTTGAAGAAAGCTCAAAAAGGATTTTTAACATTTTCTTATTTTTTTAATATTAAAAATGCAGATTCTATCTGTGAAGGCACTGATAATGTTAAAACAGGTCAAATCATACCCAGAGAGATCAGAGAATGAAAATGAAGAAACATGAAAGGAGGAGAATTTTCTTCAGTTTGTTGAGAATGCTTTTCCCTTCAGGATTATTTAACTTCAATTTTTTTTTTGGGGGGGGGTGGAGGGGGATGAGGTGAGAATTCATATCAGATACCTACCAGCTATTTGATAAAAAGTCAGTGTAGTCTAACACACCACTGAAGTCCTTCGGTAAAAAGAGAGGGAAAACTCAAGGTGACAATTCGGAGGTTCCCAAAGAGGGGCACATGACACACAATCTTGTCCCCAGTCCTTTGATTCTTCTTAATGGACGGGCCTACTGAATCAGCTCAAAGTTGTATCTGGCTTCATATCTTGTTTCACAAATAAGGGCTGAAGACACTCAGCAAAAAATTAAGCAGGTAAACTGCATAATCTCATAATCCATAGAATCACAGACTGGTTTGGCCTTAAAGGGAGCTTAAAGATCATCTAGTTTCAACCCCCTACAAGCTGAAATCCGCCACCAGACCCCATTGCTCAAAGTCCTATTCAATCTGGTCTTGAATGCTTCCAGGGATGGGGCATCCACAACTTCTCTGGGTAATCTGTGTCAGTGTCTCACCACCCTCACTGTAAAAGTTTTCTTCCTAATATCTAAAAAAACCTACTCTTTTTCAATTTAAAGCCATTCCTCCTTGTTCATGGTTAGGCTGGACATCAAGAAGAATTTTTTCACTGAAAGGGTAGTTAAGCATTGGAACAGGCTGCCCCCCTAAGGAGTCAGAATCCCTGAAGTGTTCAAGAAACGACTGGACATGGCAGTTAGTGCTACGGTTTAGTCGGCATGGTGGTGTTCATTCAGAGGTTAGACTCAATGATCTTGGACGTCTTTTCCAACCTTACTGACTCCATGATTCTACGACAAGGAAGTAATCTGCCCAGGGGGTTCTATGATAAAAACCACCCTTTCACTGTTCCCCCACAAGCACAAGAAACTGATTCATAGACCCTGATTCCTATTTCTAAAGTCCGCTGAAGAGTCATTCATTGGTAAAATGGACAAAAATGATCAAATAAGTAGGTGTCATAATCTGCTTAGCACCCAGTCATGGGGTACTTCACTATCATGTCTGTGTAATCTATCCACTTGTATGCTGGGACACTTCCACCACTCTTGAGATATCAAATTAATTTTTGAATATGGGATTTCAGATTTTCACTCACCTATAGGTACTTTTTACAGTGTTGTCAAGGGAGATTGCACTAAATAGTCCAAAATCTCAATAAAACATAGACAAAGTTTACAGTGCATAGAGAAGAAAATCAGAGGAGAAAATTGTAGCTTTGGTGTAGTCTAAAAACTGCCCACAGACTAACACAGATGTCTCTAGGGCTCCCATTTGCCTTAAACATGAGGATCAACACTGGTAAATCTTAGGCTGAAAAAGTGGTTTGGGAGGAAATGAAATTGAGAGGAATGAAAAGTCAGCATCACATTTTACTAATATGTGTAAGCACAGCGGAAGAATTTAGAAATCGGACCACAGACCTATCTGAAATTCTGTAAAGCAACCTGTATTTTAGGCACAGATTCAAATACTGAAGAACTAAGTAATTTAATAAAAAGAAGGAAGGGGACATTTTTCTCTCTTTATCCCTTAAATAACTGAAGAAGCACCATAACAAAACTAAGATTACCTGCAGAACTTAAATCAGGTGCTATAAATTTGTGGTGTGACAGCAGTAATACACTTTATTTCACAGCTTATTCTGGCACAAGCATCTTGGTCAGATAATTAATTCATGTGCTGAACACCTGTCACAAATTTTTAGGTGTAATCTGCTCGGTAATCTTCTAAATACCTCCAGGCACAAAACTGTAGGAGGGATTTCAATACCTGTACTTCTTTAGTAGTTGGGCCATAAGCTGAAATGTTCTGGCCACAGTAATCCTCACTAATAAGAGAGCACTTTCTACTGAGACCCCCACACACAGTGTGTGTGTGCATGTGCACGTGTGTGTGTGTGCATGTGTGCGTGTTCCAGGTGAGTGCACTTGAAGACCATTTTATTTCTTTTTCACTCTCTATTTGTTACTACAATGCTGGTGTTTTTATCTACTCCAAGTTCTTCCCTTATGCTACATTCTTCTGTATCAAGGCTATACACAGTAAGTGGGATTAATCTGCTCTAAACAAGGCATGTAAAAAGTTGAACATCTGGTTCAGAGCTAGGCCCCCTGTGAATTCTCTATGGGCAGCAGAGAAAAAATGACATATCCAAGGGATGATTCATCTCACTGGAAGAGCATCATGAGGTCAGTTTGATGACTCATTCCCTGGAGATTCTTATTTTTCTTTTCTAACTGCAAAGAAATCTCAGAATGGTCAGCTCCAAGTTGGACATCTGACCTAGTTCACAACAGAGTAGTGCCACATTATATTTTAAAAATACTGTAATATTTATATCAAATGGCCACACAGCTGCAGCATTAGCCTAGACTTTTGGATCCTTACTGCAGAACAGCAGAAGTGAGTTTTTGTCATGCTGCAAAATTTAACAGAGCACACACACCTAATGTGGACATCTAGAATATTCAAATATTTCTTCATAAAGCAACTGACACATTGTAACCAATATGCAGGACTGTGGAAAAACAATGGAAAAGGATGCATGAAAAACATTCCTCAGATCAATTAAAATACAGATTAATTCAAATTCCCTTGAAAAAGGGAAGCTCATTTCACAGTCTCTATGCTTAGCAATCTTAGGCATATACATGTGTAAAGCAAAAATATCATCCATCTGTTCTCATCAAGTTTGCAAAGAATTTAAATAAGACACATTAATGGTAATAATGGCCAATGTTTATGATGTTTATAAAATAACCAATGGAGAGCATCTGGAAAGTTTGTAATATTTGTTCCTATAATCCACAAAGTGTAACACCTTTTCCTAAGGATTTTTTTTTCTGACCTCATCCTCCTAGGTCAAATCTGGCAGAAATTTTCTTCTTCAAAGCATTGCTGGGACTCTGAAACTCTGTTTTTGAAGACAGACCTATTTCTGATTTTGTAAGTTCAGCATTCAGTACATGACAAGAGCAAAACAAGATAGCCAAAACTGCAAGTTTCCACCTGAAACTACAGGGATCTCTATTTCCAAAGTGACAGATGTTCTACAACAGTTGGTGACAAATGGGCTAATTTAGACTGATTTAACTAAAGTTCAGCCTGCTGACAATGGGGGATTTTTTTTTTAATGCAGCTGAAGAAGGCATTTCTAAATGCTAGAGCTGGCTGTGGCACACAAAACTGCAGAGGCCCTGGTGTGAACTGAACAGCACGCCATGCGTGTTGCCTGCGTCTCTGTGCCTTACACTGCCTTTTAGATGCTGAGACGGAAGACAATATTGCCTAGCAAATTACCAAGGGAATTAGCTGTCTTTAAAATTTACTCACTGAACAGATGTCCACAGAAATCAAATGTCTTTGGCCCAAAATCGTTCTTCTTAAAGTCAGGCATCTCAGCTCTTAAATTAGAAGGACATATGCCCTGGGGTGACTTGGCCTTCTGAGATGCTGAGCTTACCATAAGATAGGCAGGAAGCTTCAGGGTCTTTTTTCCTAAGCTAGGCAAGTCCATCCAAGCATACGCCTTCAGCCCTAACTTTTGAAGGATGTCCACTGAGAGACCAGAAATATATTGCAGAAAAGCCTTTAGGGCTTATTTTTTTTATGTAAAGAGTAGGGATATGATTCAGAAATTACAATGCAAAAACTGCATTGTCCTCCATCTGGTAAATTGTCTTGGGCTTTTTTCTCAACTTCAGGCTTCACCCTTCTGAATATCATAAAGCCTCTTGCTTGAGCAACCATGAGTAGGCACATTAAAAATCAGCAAAAACTAAATCAATTTTCTTTCTCATTTTTTTATTGCCTTTTCCTTTCTTTTCCCCTTTCTTCTCACATTTTCACCTCTCTTGTCTTTTCTTCTCTTCGCCTCCCTTGCCTTTGAAGAAAACTTCTTGTCAAGCACCCCGATGATTGTTTTATGAGGGAACCTCATTAAGGTAACTTCATAGATTATATTTCTGTGCCAAGGAAATTGCTGCCAGCAGTAGATATTTAAGACAGTTTATCTGCCAAATTATTACTGGCATTGTATCAGTCAAGTAGTCCTGATGCCAGCAGCAGTACAGCATATTATTCTACTATGGAGGTGGCCTGTATGCTGGCTCCTACTGTCTTTTACCTAAACCAAGGTTAAAAATATTACCTAATTGTGCTCTACTCTTTAATTGACCTAGTTAACTAGCTGCAACGCACAAGCTACGTATAGCTTCTCTCAAAAAGCCCATGATCTTTTCTCAGAGCAGTGAGGCTTCTGTCTTGTCCGTTCTTGAATTGTCTACAACAGTAGACATTATGCATAGAGCACGTCTTTGTCTAATAATAAAAAAACTACTGAAACTTTGCTCACCTTGAATAATAAGCTCTTAGGAATGGTCCTTGATCCTCCAAATTGCCATAGAGTATGGAATAGGATATGAAGTAGAATATGACTGCATTGCAACTACTTACCCCCAAACAAAATGATAAAAAAACCACTACCACCACCACCACCACCACTACAACAACACTGGACAAAAAGGGAGTTACTTACATTGAGTGAGGATCCCTGTTAAGGCATTTTTGAAACTCTCCTTGGCTTGCTCCATTTCTTGCTCATGAGCTGCCTTTTCGTTCATGAGCCGGCGGACGTGGCTGTTGGCCGACTGCACCATCGAATAAAACTGGTTTGCAGAGCGACGATTCACCTCGCCTCGCTCAATCCAGGTAAGCAGCACTGTGATGGCCTCTGAAAATTTGCTATCATCTAGAACAATCAAAGCACAGGTTTCAAATTGCAGGCATAAATATCCTGCTGAGAACACATTTTCTGCTCCATGTCACATTAAAATCACCATAAATCCTGCTTGCAGTATATCATTTTGGGCAACTTTTGTGTCCTTTGTTCTATCAGATGTAAGAAGCCAATACAGCCATGTGAAACTACATAAATCTTCCTTCAAGCCTTGTCTTCTCCTTATTTTAATAGCTTTCTCACAACAAAAAGCACCCTCCCCCCCTTTCCTGTGGCCTGAGTCCTTGCTTCCACAGTGTCTCCCTTAAGCCATTCAGTGATATGGAATGACCTTACAGCGGGAGTGAAGAGACCTCTGCGATACTGGACTCACTGATGAAATGAAATGTGTCTGTGTTAATCTGGTCAGCTGAAAGCTCAGTCTTGGAGCTTGGGTGTCCTTTTGTCAACAGAATTCACTAACATTGGGCTCTTAATTAATGAACAATGTTGAGGTTGAACAATTCCTCCTCAAAACACTGATTAATTACAAGGAACTGCTTTGAACAGATGATGTGTCTGTGTTTGTTTTGTATTATTTGTTTTGTATTATTTGTCTATGTTTCGCTTTATATGTTTTTTAAAGGATTCCAGACGAATCCAGGAAAACACCTGGATTAGAGCTTCATGTTTACCATTCAGGTAACAAAAGCTGTATTTCTCTGCAGAAAGATTGCCAAAACTGAAGGCTAGATTTTGTGCACTCCGTCTCCAAGTAATCTTCTTTCCTCTGACAGTGCTCTCAGCTTCCTCAGAAAACTCTTAGCACAGCATCCATTACACTTCAGGCTTCATCAGAATTAAGAGGAAACATTTCCTTTTAAGTCCCGTTTAGGTGAGCTTCAAGAAAATGTTATTACAACAATATCTTCCTGTGGAACCATTTTTGTGCAATTCAATCTCATTTTTTTCACCAGGATTCTACTCTATAAAACTTCCATTTCCCAACAACTCATTTTAAACATCTCTTCGAGTCTTTTCGGTTATATTTCTTTATATATATTTTAGATGGTATGTATATCTTTCTTTAGGAGAAGGTATATGATTATGGTGGGAAGAAGTAGTATAGCTATAACCAACAGACACTTAAAATAAAAATTGGGAAATACTAAAACCAGTCAACTGTGTTACAGAATACAGAAATATGGGACATAGTTTGTAAGACTCTGCTTTCTGTGTACAAAAAATAATGAAATACTAATTCTTAAGTGATGATTTTGGCTTTTATTCTGAATCAGTAATCACTTCCTTAAAAGGTAAGGTGCCTAAAGTGCAGAGAGGACTAACGACACGCTCTGTGCCCACAGCCTCCGAAGAAGAGATTTTTTACATTGCCTGATCTTTAACATCTTATTAACTGAGACATGCTTCCAGCTACAGCACTCAGATTTGCTCTCCACAGCTGAATAGGCATGTTCACCCAAGATCCCTGAAAAAAATTTGCAAAATAAGAGCATCATAACACTCTGTGTACAGTGATGTATCTGTTGTAACTTAACATTAACATGTGATTCATTATCATTATTCATTAAGTAATTGTCCATGAGGAGGAAGAGTCGGATGTGCATCTTTTTATTCGATGTCGTCCCCTTGAATTAGACTCCACTTCAGAGCTTTGCTAGATACCTATGGAGCAGGAATGTATTAAGTGGCTCTGATGGGTGAGGTTGTATGAATTTAGGCCTCGGAAAGCCAAATTTAAACAAGACTCATGCAAAGTCTCCTTATTGCAAGGTTAAGGATAAGGCTCTCCAAAAAACTGCAGGTTGCTGAAATGCATGGGAACTGGATGTCAAATAGCCAATACAGCCAAGAACTCATCCCTGGAACACAATGTTTATTACAATTACAGTAGTAAAGAAGAATAACCTGTAATGGCTTCTGTCAATGTTAGTATGCAATTTCCAACAGTCTGCAGTCAGATCACCCTGTGGATGGCACCAGTCTGTTAACAGCAAACATTGGGCTGATTGTGAGTAGAGAATAACTACAGCAGAATGTTCCACTTTTTATCTTATAGACATTATTATCTAAATCATCACACATAATTTATCACCGAATATTAGAGTACCATTTAGAGTCAATTATCCCATTCAGTCTAGGTCCAGACATGAATAGCAAAGTTGAGAGAAATGATGCAAAGAAGCACCTCCAAAGAGGTACATCGCAATCTGTGAAGAAATAGTGTGCAGATCTAAGCAAAAATGTTTCAGAGATGCATTAGGAAAATCAGTTGCACAGAAACATTCATCGTTTTTCTTGCTTTAATCTCTCCCCAGTACACATTTGTGTGTTGTTTTGCTACAGAGTTTCTATTAAACAAAAACACCCCTTGTTTTGTTGTGTTTCTATCAGGCACAGTAGGTGTCTGTAAGGGATGTTCAGAAACATGCCATCCTTCTGCCACATAGATTCCACCCATTTAAAAGGGCATGCTGAAAACCTTTTTTCAACATGCTATATTTCCAGGGAGCTGCAGATGTCTATGGGACTGTTATAGTTAATTTACAGCTCTGTACTAGCAGGAAAAAATCCTTTCATTGGTAAACATCAGCATCTTCATTGATTACATAATTAGAAGACAAATTCAAAAATGCTAGAGGGTAATATATGCACAACAGGAGCATATTAGTTAATAAAACCTTTTCTCTACAGTTTTAAAATTTCCTTATTTCACCTTCATTTCCAACTTCTATATTCTTGAGTTCACTGCTCAGTGACTGGCATTAGGTAACTCACCATGAATTCATTTTCTTCATCCAGAATACAGTGACTCTTTCTGAGCAATCAGAGGTTCCCTTAGAAAATCAGATTTTTATACCAGATTGTTCATTTATTTTTTAGTTAGTAGATAAATAGTAGAAGAAATGCAGCAACGGAATCTAATTTAAGTAGAGCATGAACTGCCTTATGATTGCAGCCATTCATTTAAAAAATAAAACAAAACAAAACTCCTAATTCTGTTCAAAATTATTCCCTCATGGTAGGAGGCACATAATTATACACTGTTTAAAAACACACTCTTCAAATAAATTCCTTTATATAAGACATGTTCCCATATGTAATTGTTCTTCTAAAATGAACGCACAGTAAATTATTTCTTATATTTAGAGCTTTTTTCTCCTCCAAGTTACAGCATATTTTAAGCAAATATGGTAGGCTTTATAACTTCTGGTTTACTTGTCTATTTAATGGTGAGGTCAGCTGTGGCTCAGAAGTGCCTGCTTCCCTCAACTGGCTGTAAAGGAAGCCTGAGGTGGCCTGCTCATATATAGACATCTCTGCAACAGATGTCTACATTTGGTCATACTAATCCTAACCATTACACAAGTGCATCTGTTCCAGAACACCTACTCAGCATTTGTGCACCTGTGTGTTCTTGTACTTGGGTGTTCAGTTCTAACACAAGCTGAGATGACGCTATGTCATTTTAAGATTACCCATTTATGGAGGATGGTTTGCTGGGTGTCTGTCGATAGAGATTTCCAGGTGCTGCTAGACCCATTCACAGGGCTCTAGAGATGAGATATTTCAAATTCCTCTTACATCAACTAAAGATATTTGACCTTTAAATCCTAGCTCACAACTTAGATGAAATGAAATATAAAGAAAAGAAAATGCATCCCCAGAGCTGCCCAGGAAATTGTTCACAGGGATATTTCTATGAAAAAAGGGAATAATTGTTGACAAATGTTTGGCATTTTTCTGCTTGTAATTTGACCACCTCTAAGCAACCGCAAATGGAATAAACTTTTTAATTGAAAAAGCTATGACAAGAACTGTTGCAAAACAGTTTACTGGGAAAAGGTGTTGGAAACAGGTTTTACTTGCAACTTATGGAGTTTCCCTGGTGTAACACAGGGCAGAATTCAACTCAAAGTAACCTGAAATGTGACTATTTATCTCTCATTTTAAACACCTCCATAAGGTGCTTTCACAACTTCGGTGACGGTGTCTAAGGCCTCAGCCATTAGAAAGGAGATAGACTAATCCATCACTCTGAATTCAGGCATTCAAACACCTTATTACTATCATTTTTACATTTATATATTGCAAATATAGCTAACTTTATATTTCTGTATTTCAACAGTAACATTGTGTGCTGGACTTCTAGCTAGAAGATCAAACACTGGGCTACAGTTGCTTTTAGCCTTGTTACTAGGTTCTCAACCCTGGGCTTTCTCAGATGTTTGAAAATTATCTGAGATAATGCACACAACACTTGGAACGTGTCAAAATCACAGCAACCCTTCTATATTGTTCTAGGGGTCATGGTCCAGAGTCAGCACTATCTCTTGTCCCTAATATTGCTCCCCTAATACACTCTCCCAGCCTTGAGACAGAGCTGTTACTCTTTACCCTAATGACTACACCTAGAAAGCTCCAGTGCTGTCTGTGTATGTTTTGGATCGCATTAATGATCTCATTTTTCTCTGGCCTTCTGTAAGATGCTAAGTTCTGCCCTGACCAGTAGAAATCCAGTTAACGAACACTCCTGTGATCACTGGGAATGACTGTGCTGCAGGGCATGCAGTGAGGCGAAAAGCGTAGTGGGAGACACCCCATCTATTTTGCCTCTGATTGACAGCCTGTCCTGTCAGTCGTAGCAGTGCCATGGGAAGATGTGTTTCCTGTCTCATCACCACCTGCTCAGCAGTACCCCTTTGCTCATGGTTACACTGCCCTCAGGTCTGCCTGGAGCTGCTCAGCTGATCGTACTCCAGTTCCAGTTTGTGAAGCTGGACCCAGTTCAGCTACTATAGGAAGGTGGCATAGTCCAGTTCAGGATGCAAACTTCTTCATTCCATTTAACTGCAGCCAGGGGAGGATGTATGGCCAAAGTTATTGTTAATCTGACTTCCGATTTGGTAATTTATTATAACTATAACTAAGATTTCTAAACTGCAGAGACTGAATTCAACACAAAAAAGAATAAACCACAGCAGGTGACTGCCGTGAGTGAATCAGGTCAGGATAAAGGTTCACTAACCTCCCTCATCAGAAGACTCAGCCCAACTCCCCTGTGCATCAGGAACAATTTGCTTCCCAGCACACACCCTTTCTGGTGCCAAAATGACAACCTATTTTTCTCTCAGCTTAAGAGCTTCCTCTGTACAGACTGCCTGTCACTGACCTAGAAATGTAACTCTTCAGTCTACTACCCTCACCTTCTTTTTTTCCCTGCTCAAATTCCTTATATAATTGTGCCAAGCAACACACATATCAGTCTGTTACTTTCGGGATTAATAACATTTTTAACCCAGTGGCATTGCATAAGTGAGAATCAAGAAATAAAAATCTTACTGCCAAAGGGTTCTTTTAAAGAATGATTAATATCTATCTTACCATTTCTTAAATAGCCTTATCCGTGTGCTATAACCAAGAAACTTTTTCAGTTATGCAATAAATGACTAGTTGACACCAGATTTGACTGAAATATATGTATACATTCACCAAAAGGTATATTAAAAGGTACTCTCTCCCCCCTGTATCATCAAACTCTTTCTTTCTTTCAAATTAAATCACACAAGATTCTTCTAGGGGTAGGTGTTTCATATGAGACACTGAAATCCATTACCTTCTCCTGCTGAAGCCACCATTTCCAATAAAAAGTAATTATGAGGGTATTGAGTTTCCTCCCTATTTCTCAAAATCACAGCACAAACTTTAAGATCAGTGAGCTGCCATTTCCCAGCTCATAGTAATTAACTTGAGTCATTTTGCAGTGTGGTATATTTAACCTAGTGGGTTTACATTAAAACCTTAAAATCTGCATCAATACAATACAGCTTAGGTGAGGGAGGACACTTTTAGCAAAGCACTTAACAGTGAGTGTACTTCTTGTAGGCTTTGGGAGGAAGGTGCCCAGGGAATTGGGTAACCAGGCTGCTGATAGCTGAACCCAACCTTATGCTCTTCTGCCAGCAGACAAAAGTGCCCTTGCACTGTACCTGATCACATCCCCTGTGCGAGGCTCTCAGAGCCAGATGTATTGTGTCACAGCAGATGTCAGCAACATATGGAAGAAGGAAGGAGAAAATGATAATCTAAAACCAGGAAGGGTGAATGAACAGATTTGACGCTAAAGAGTTGAAACGTGTCTGTTGTAGGGCTCTGTCCTGATACACCACCAATAAAAAAAGATTGTGCTAAAAAAAGGTCTGGAGTCTTTCAGCAGCAATTAAACCTGGCATTCACTGGATTTGTTCAGAGGATCTTACTTTGCCTCCCTTTCTGACGTAGCCCTGCACTGAATTCGATCCTCTCTGGGTGAGACTCGCCTCTCTGGATAACCGCACTTTTTCTGCAATGCTCCTCAAGTCTGGCTCTGAAGTACAGGGTGACAATGAAAGCAGCCTGGTTTTCTTCTCAGTGAAATATCCTATTTCCCAAGCAATTAAATGTTGTTTATATTTCAAATTATGTGCAAGAGTTGAGATTCTCAGGCTTATGTTACCTGAATCTTGCACAAGATGCATCCCTGGTTAGTTCATTCTACTGTAACTGCCATCTATTTATTTAAATTTCCAATCTGTGCTCTCTTCGGGGAATAATACAGTGCCTGGCAAAGAAGCAGCTTCCCAATTTTTCAAATTATTTTGTTTTAAATGGAAAACGACAGGAATAACTTCCCTGTGCTCATAAAGAAACACTGGATTTAAAAGGGAGGTAAATTCCAGCATATTGTATATAACTTTCAGATATATATGTCTCCTTTGCTCAAAATACTTTAAAAACTGATATTCAGATGTCTTTGCTAGATGATGGAAATATTTAGCTACCCAGAGCAAATAAGATAGATTTAGTATTTTAAAGGAGCTTATTTACAAGTAGTGATTTCTGAAGATGATACCATTAGGTACAGATATGCTTGAATTAAGAAAACCATAATGTTCGAAATTCTGCTTTGAAACATAAAAGTCATAAGCACACAGATTAATATGTTTTGTTCCAATGCACATGACAGAGTAGCATTCCACTTAAAGGGTTCAGCCCATCTCCAGTTGTGTGATGTTCTGGGCACCACAATATTCAACTGTTCATAAAGCAACCAGGAAAACAGATGTCAGAGCATGCAAATTTGAACCTAAATATCTACTGACACATTTCACTGTGCAGTAATAACGCATCTGATTTAACACTGAGGAATTAAAATCTCAAAGACACACACAAATGTTGCAATAAACCACAAGAAAAGAATATTTTTGTAGTGTAATAGCAGAGGACAAAATAGTCTGCTGGTTTTGTCAAAACAAGAACTCAGGGTCTATTCTCAAAGGCTATTTAAGGAGGCAAATAACATCTACGCTTCACTGTAAATGACCTTGGACTCCCAGAATTCACAGCTATGAATTTATCGAGGTATTTCCTCAAGGAAACACAAATGAGAAGGAGCTCATGTTGTTCTCCATGTTACCTGTCTAGTTGGAATGCTGGAGCTCATTTCATTCTGATAATTGAGGCTCAGGCTAATGACATGAAAGGTGAAGAAAAAAATGTCCACACAATGCCAACAAGGAGTGAGTTATGAAGAATGTAATTTGAAGGACCCTGAAGATCTTAATAAATTAAAAAACCCAAAAACATGGACATACACATAAAACAACACTGTCTGCCACACTCTAAAATGGAAAGTGGTGAAAAATTGCACTGGTCTATAGCTTGACGGGTTTTCCTAATTTCTGAATAAATCAAGCATTCAAACCAAGTTCTTTGCAGATATGAAGGGGTTTGTGGTAGTCCACACGGAGGAGGAAATGGAGAACATGTCATAAAGCCTCATGCTTTTGCAAGTGTACAAGGCCTCACATGCAGTGGGGTCCCAGTCCCGGTGACTAGGCAGTGCATTCTGAGGAATGGGTACTTTTTTTCTGAAGCTCCATACCAGTAGAGAACCTGGCTGAAATTTTATAATGTACTTCTGTTTCCAGCTGGCACAAAAGTTCCTCTGTATTCTCTCACCCACAGTTGACGTTGTACCAGGTCACTTCAGCACGTGAGAGGAATAGGAATATGCTGACAACACTGGGGCAAGAGTTTCTAGCCAAGAGTGGTATGCAAAAAATTTGATTTCTTACTCTTTTGTCGCAGTTTGCAGAAGGTCAAAACAGATATTTCCACCTCTGTTACAGACTCAGTAAATATATAGACCACATTAGGGGAGTGGCTGATGAACCTACTTCATCCCTGCTCACCATCCGATTTCCTTGCTGTCGGGAATTTCCAAGGTTATTTTGACAACAAAAGTTGCTTGGATTCAGACCAGATTGTCTACATCTGTGACTGCAAAGCAGTATCTTGGGACGAGAGATATTTAGCTATTTTGGCTTGCTTTTCAGCTAGTGATGCTCTGTGAACTTCTGGAGGCACTGCAGGAGCTGAAACCTGCATGTTGGGCACCTGCAGCTCTGTTTCATGAGCTGGTAACAGAGCTCAGGAGTCTTTTGAAGTGGGTACCATGGCAAGGTCATGACTTTCCTTAAGAAAACAACTGCAAAGCATCTGCTCAAAAACCAGTCTTTCAAGGTAAATTCTGCCAAGAGCAGATATATTTTGATCGTTCTTTACTTAATGATGAATTGTCCAAGCTTTTGCAGCAATGCAAATCTGGTGATATACACAGACCTGACATTTTGACTAAACACACACACACACACACACACTCTGTGTGTGTGCATGTGTACACATATACATATGTGCATATGTTTATATATGTATGTGTACACACACATATATATATATGCTAACTACAATGAAGTTCATATTTACATTGTGAATGTATGATGATGGTTGGACTCGATCTCAGAGGTCTTTTCCAACCTTAATGATTCTACCATTCTACGACATGAACTGCCCTTTCCTAGAGTTAAAGAATTTTCTCCAGTGTTGCTTTACTTCTTTTTTTAGGATCTCATGTGGTGAATCCACGTGGCCCAAGGGAGGTCATAATGTTTGACACCACTATCTTACAGACACTGGCTAAGATGCCTTAGGGAAGGTAGACCAGTACAATGACTGAACCCCACCTCTGCTTTCTATAGTACCTAACACAGGAGACAACTCAAGCCCAGTAGGAGGAGAGGGGGCTTTTCTGCATTCTCCATCCACAACTATCTGTACAGGTCCAGGACTGGTGCCATAAATCTCACCACAAGCTTTTAAAATTGCAACGTATTCTTTTGCTGCACTTTAATGATTTTTAATCAATAAAAAATAAACCTAATATTTTGTTTTCTTAATTTTTTTAATATTTAATTATGCATGTTTCTGAAAGTTTATTTCCAGAGAAATAGTCATATGCATTGTGTATACATGTCTGTATTGTGCTCAAAATATTTCTATATTAAACTTGTGAATATATGTCAAGCTCTGGTCAAATTTCCCTCAGGAGAACCAAAGATATAAATGCTCAGAATAGATTTTAATTAAGTATGGAAACTTCCCAGAATGAAAAGGAAAACCCTTCTAAATATAGATATCTTAAACATCTTGCAAAAACTCACATTCAGTTGCCCCAGGTAATGAATGACTAGCCATATGGAAGAAATCGTCCAGATTTCTTGCATTTTCTGGCTTAGTTCAGGAAACCTGTAGGCCTTACCACATAAAGAAAAACGTCCCTACGAAAGATTAACTCCTAAAATATTCAACTGAAAACAGATGGATCTAAAACTGTATTGGAAGCTAGGTAAGAATTAAAAATTCTTATATTAGGGCCTCTTTGCTCCTTTTCTCCTGGTCTATCAACCCACCTGGGTTATTATATCAGTCTACCAGTTATTTACTGAATTATTTAATAGAGGAGTGTATATGGTGAGAATGACAGTAAGCCAAACTACTAATATACTGAGGTAGCAGTGACAACTACCAGAAAACAATGCAGTACTCGAAGAGACAGTAGGGTGCATCTCTGCTCCATGCTCCAAGGAGGAAACACTTTGCACTGTCCTTCTTCAGCTCCCCAAACATGTTTCATAGTCAGAACAGAGACCAGTGTGATGACAGCTAGATAGCCTAAGTCTAATCTAGATAATTCTGAAACAGTGGAAAGAATCACAGCTTCTTATGACCTGGCACACAGTAATGTGTTTGACCATCACGGGGGAAAGAATGCCAAGCATAATTGCTAAACACCTAATGAAAACAAATGCAATGCTAAGGGGTGTGAAGAGTTGTTTACTCGTTATTTTTTTTTAATTTTCCAAGAATAATTTGATTTCTTTACTTCTTACTTTCTATGTTCACTATTAAAGATGAATCCTTGAAGTGCAGCCTTGAAAAATACTAACTCAGTAAGTGTACCTAGGAAAAAACCAACCAAGAAAGCAAACACACACCAAAACACAACACTATCTTGCACAAGTAATTCTAAACCTAAAGAGGGAATGAAGGAATGGATAGCATGTGTCAGAGATAAGTTGTACCACTGCATCTGAGGGGCACTTTAAAATGCAGCCTTTGAGGGCAATTTAAATGCCAGGGACAGTCATGCATGTGATGTAGTAATCTATATGTCAAGGACTAAAGATATTTTAAGAATCAGGCCTTAATATGAAGAAGGATGCTCGCAACAGGTTGTCTTATCATGAGAGCATTTCCAAGGTAGTATTTTGAAGGCTGTGTTTTAGCTGTTAAAGCAAAGGGAGACAGACTGATGTCATACCTTTCTAGCTGAGTATCATTACCATTGGCATAGAAATGTCAGAGAAAGCCATTGCAGTGGGGGAAAGCTAACAGGGCAAGTAATGAAATACATTGGAGAGAAACCAGCTCCTCTGCTCTGACTTCTGGATGGCTCCTGCATTTAAGGAATAATAAAATGAGAAGTAAGAAATGCTGCTTACCTTTCAATTTTTCAGCCAGCAAAGCAGCTTCGTGTTCAGAATAATGCATTATTGCTGGAGGTGAAGGAGGGCGCAGTCTGTCTTCTTCCATTTTGCGTCTGTGGCGTTCTTCTCTGGCCAGCATTCTTTGTTTGCATTCCCATTCATAAAAGTCATCTCTTGCCTGAGCAAAATCAACATGAAGGCGACCAGAATCCTTTTTGTCTGTGCTAGATCCTAATCTCATGCGGTAACCTGAAATCAACAAGTAGAACTAACTGTTGCAGGATTTGTTTGCTTAAATTTTTCTTACTTTTTTTTATTCCCCCTCTTCAACTGTAGCCAAGTAAAAATGTACATAAGCGGATTCCCACATATCTATGCAGGATCTATCAATCATCATATTTTCAGAAGAAGATAAACATTCATCCACTCATTTTTCCTCACAGTTTTCTGCACTACCTATCAACACAGTAGATGAACTGAAAAGTTGACCCAAAGGGACAGAATCCGCATTTTTTTTAAAGGTCTCCCAAAATATGTAATATTTCCACATGATGCTCCCAGCCTTTAAAAGTGCAAAGGCCAAGCAAACAAAAGACAGCTACTAAAAAAAGTATCTGTTTCAGTCTGAATGTAGTCCTCCTGGTCCTGCTGAGATCATGTTCGGTTCAGTGTTCTTCTTCGGCCTGCCAAAGGAATTGGAAGTATGGGGAAAGGCTGAATTTTATTAAAACCACGCATGACTACAGGTGAATGTGAAAATTGTGCTACATAAATTACTGTGCCACAAAGAGGGTGGTTTCTTAACTATATTGATGCTAGATCTCAAATTTTGAGCCTTTACAGTTGCAAACACGATATTCCAATTCCCCAGTGAAAATAATCTAGCAGCAAATATAAACCACCTACAAATTAATTGAGTTCATCATTCCTTAAAGTAATTTTTAAAGTATGGACAGATTGATTAGACATTTGGAAGACCCTTTTCAGAAAAAAATAATGAAACCCATTGTGCTTCATCGTTAGGGATATTCTGTATATTCATAACTTGGTCAATGCATCCTATGCTAAAGTTAGCAGACTGCAAAGGTTTAAATCAGGGGCTATGCAGCAGTACAAAAGGGCCCTGCTCTGAACTAAAATCCTTGACTACTGTCAGAGGACAAACAAATCATGCCAAAGCTATAAAGGAGCTTTTTGTGACCATACTTGGTCAACTATTTTTTTCCCAAGTTTTATTTCCAAGCCTGAAAAAATACGCACAGAGCCGTTTGTTTAACTTTTAAAATGCCAATTCAGAGAAAGTGTGAGAAAACACTAAGTAGAAAGCTGCAAACAGAGCCTTCAGATATGGGTAGAATTAATCTACACAGGATATCTATAATTTCTCCATGCCAACCCCCTGCAGTGGACTCAGAAGGAGAACAGCCCAGAAGAGACTTTTCAAGTGATGGGATGCTGCGGAGATGAACTCTGTGCTAAGCTGGCACATATAAGGCTCTTCAGAAACACAAACTTCAACCACTGCGCAGTAACTCCAGGGAGAGGAAACTACTGTTCAAAGTGTCATGAAAAATGGTGTTTGCTGCTTTTAAACAACAATTCAAGAGAACCTACCTTTCAGTCTTGTGGTTTGCCTGTGGTTTAAAGAGCTTCAGCACCTCACCACCACAGTTAAAACTCAGTTCCGAACTCCCTCCAGGAACAGCAAAACTAAGAATTGTGTAGTAGATCAGGCACATCTTTGCAAAAATGTGTATCTCGGCATACTCTGTTTTACTGCTGAAAAACATCCTGCAGTATGAATACAGGGGACTGTCTGTACTACAGCACATGTGAGACAACAGCTTTAAAGTCCCAAGGTGTTGAAGGGAAGAGTTACAGATACGCCATATTCAGTGCAACAAAATAGAAGAGTTTGGGTGACCTTTCAGAGCTGGGCCCTGAACTAATGAGGGCGTAATTATGTGGGTTTATCCACAGAGGTGTAGGCACAAAGGAGTCAGCCAAAAGGGGTCAGTGGTGCAGCTAACCTGATCGCTGCTCCCTGCCAGTCTGATGTGCCAGCTGCATTCCTCAAACAGTGATTTCTCTGTGCCAAAATAGCATTATCAGCAATGTAGAGGACACTGCCAAGGTGCCAGGTCTCGTGAACCTAAAATTAGATCTCCCAGCTGGGCTGTACTTTCCAGGAAGACACAATCTCTCTTCCTCTCCCCCACCCCGTCTTTCGCCTCCATTGGCAGGAGCACACCAAGTATGGGCAGAGACAGAAACACAGCGCTGCAGAATTCAAAACTCTTGTGGTCTTCAAAACCCCTCACATAACTTGAATAAAGAACTAATGAAAAGGCCTGTGCATCTATAAATTGTGTGTGAACCAGCAAAGCTGACTTCTATTAAAGTGACCCTCATTTTTTAAGTAAATGGGGATAATGGAAAAAACTGAACAGTGTGCAATTCAAAACTCAGTACCCTGTGTAGCACTGGACAAATGGTTTCCTTTAAGTAACCAGTTTAAGTGCCTTCAAATTAACAGATTTTTTTTTTTTTTTAATTGGCCACGAATCACACCAAAAAAATCTGACTGCCTATTTAACTCTAAAGACTGAAGGAGGTCAGCCAGTCAGGTTGTTTCCACTAGCACAGAAACTGAGGGCTAATAACTAGTAAGATACAAAGTAGCAAGGGACATAACCGGCTGTATGTGACACGTAGTTTGTGTCTGAGATCCTCGGGAGCTCATCTGCACTGGAAAATTTGAGCCACAAGGCAGCTGGGAGGCTCACACTTTTCCAATATCATGTCTCCTTATTGATGTTTGAGGGTGTTTGAATGTACAAATGAGAGGACCACCTGCCACTGCCTCCCCTTCATGCATGGGCAATGAATTTTTTTTACCCATCTCTTTGCTCGGGACTGCAGCTAGCATTAACTTTGTACCTGGCTTGTCATTTTTAATTTCAGTTTTGCACAGAGTGGCAGAGGAAAAGACTTTGGGAGCTTGCCAAGATCCTCACTTTAAAGGAGTAGAAACAGGAAAAATTAATGAATTACTAAATAAAAATCAAACAGTGCTTTCATATCACAGGTCTAGTGAGAACTCCATGGCTTGACTTACCTTTGAGTATTTTGGGGACCAGCCAATATCTGCTCTCTAACTGGGGATCTAGATCAGAGTGTTAATGATGATCAGAGAGAACTTAAAATAAAACACGTACGTGGTACTATAAAGAAACCCAAAGGGGAAAGTAACAGCATAGGAGAAACACATACATGAGCTTTTGAGGTATAAACAGGTCTGTCTCAAGCCACCTGCTTGTCCCATATTTTCAAGTCCAGGGCCATCAATATTTGCAGATGTTACTGAATTGTCAGCCACGAGAGTAAAGTACATACAGTTTTGGAAAACTGCCTTCTCATGGGCTGGTATGACAATTTTAGAAAGTCTTTTCCTCAGGAGATCAAAATACAACTTTCAGGGCTAAATTAAACCTAGCCTTCCTAAAGTCAACATTTTTGTTACAGTCTTCTACCCATTTCCCAGTTTTTCTTTTCATACATGTTTACTTGGAAATACAAAGGGGGGAAAAATCAGTGATTAAACTATTTGAAGGATTTTATAATCAATTGCACTATTCTGGTGATAAGCATAGGATAAATGCAAAGCTTGATGAGATTTGATGGGGTAGACAGATAAAACTGATAAGGTAGACAAAATTATCATTATATCACAGATATCAAAGGCATGACTTTCCCCTAATATAACACACATACTATATTAACGATAAATCCAATTTGTACATCCCTTTCGTATCTTACAGGGAAAATAAAATACCTTAATGACATGCTTTATTCCCACCATTTAAGAGTCTGTTATGTTTGAGAATGGAACAAAGACTGGTTAAAACACCCCAGTATTTCAGTACAAATTAAACACACCCCTGTCTAGTGCCAGACCTCCCTGCTAGGTGGTGGTGGGGAGTAGTCAATGCTCTCTGTTTCATCTGAAGAGTTCAGTGACCTTGGTAAAAAGAAGTGCAACTTGGCTACAGAGTACCTCTGCATTTCTTCCTCCTCCCTTCCAGTTCCACTGGTTCTTTACCTGATCTGGTCAGAGACACCACTTTGGAAGAATTAAAAGGTGTGGAAGAAAAGACAAATGGGGATGGAGGCTGCAGAACAGACGTAAGAGGAAGCGCTGACAGCAGTGCGACTATGATGAAAGGAAATAAGAAGAAGGAAGGATGGATCAGGAACTTTGAAATAAACCTGCAGAAAATTCAGAATGAGGAAGAATGAGGAAGGGAATCTTTCACTTCCATTTCTACTCGTTTCCCTTATTCTGAATGAGCACTCTAGTGCACTATGAATGAGGACACGTGGCAGCACGTGGCAGCATAGAATTTCCTACCTCTAATAATAAAATCTGGTCTTTTAGGATTTAAGGTAAATGAAATTAAAATAGAACTTGACTTGGAGGGAAGCAAAGGGTGCAGCCAACTGCTGAGAAGCAGAAAACTCAGCTAGAGGGACACTGGCTCTGGCCCAGGGTGGCAACCTGTACATTTCTGAGCTTTTCTTTGCTCTCTCTCTTGCCACTGTTTTGTTTATCATAATACAGTAATACCAGCTCCTACTGAATCTACTGTGCCCCTCTTTTCTATCATTACTTGTGGAGATGGGCCCCCCTGGGCAGAGGCTAGTAAATGTGCTACTGCTTGTGATACCTGTAATCTGTCACAATGAACTACAGCATTTTGGAAGCAATGTGAATACACAAATTAACAAGAAGGCTGGAAATCATGAAGAGAGGATGAAGAGGGAGGAAGAAATGAAGTGAAAATGAAAAACAATAAGAAATAAAAATGGGGGTGGAATGGAAATCTGCAAGACACCTGAAACTATAACAATATTTCAAAAAAATCTTTATATAGACCCTGTAAAACTCATGACTTTCAGTAGTTCTTCAAATAGATACTTAAAGTAAGCAGCCGAGTTAGGAAAAAAACCCAACCAAACAAAAAAAACACAACCCAAAAACTCTAACAAAAACCTTTGTGAAACAAAGAAGTTAGGTTTTTCCTGACAACATATTACAAACGTTTAGATGGTTTCTTTTCTTACTTTCATTCATTTTAAGATTTAGTTGATGGTGATTTGAGAGACAACTTGTTTCTAGCTGTGTGAGCGTCCTATGGACACCTACAGCATGTTGAGATTATGTCCTTACTGCTGAACAGAAGATGGTCAGGCTGGGAGCTCAAACAAAGTATCCCAGACCTGGGAAGCGGAAGTTATCTGCTTCCCAGGCTCAAACCACCTTACACATGACGGGTGGACGTAAGCCAGCCTGTGTCAGCTTGTCTTGGCCAAGGAGCAGTCCCTGAACCTTGTTTATTTAAGAATACCTTGCATATGGGTTGAAAGTGTTACTCTACACTTGCGGGGCAAAACAATGGTTTTGTGTCTCTCCAGGACCCAGAAAGATAGACGAACCAGCATGTGGAGTGGAGACAAATACATATAGGGCATGGTATCCAACTCAGAAAGGTGAAAAAGGACTCAGGAATCCAATCCTGGAACCTTAAGAAAGCAGTGACAGCCACAGAAGCCTAATATGTGAAAGCAGAGTTGTTTCTCATATTTTTTCTTCTTTCTTTTCTTTTTTTTTTTTTTTCCTCCTGTGAGTTACAGGTTTGGGGTTTTTGTNTTTTTGGTTTGGTTTGGTTGTTGTTTTTTTTTTTTTTTTTTTTTGGTCTGTTCCTTTTTTGGAAAATAAAGAGATTCTGAAATTTTATACGAGTTTCTGTAGCACTTGTTGTCCTGGGAGGCAACAGACGTAGCCTACAGATGGGGCTCAGAATCTAACCCATGCAGTAGCTGAATACATGCATGCATAAAGACAGACTTTATTCAGAGTGCACTGCAAATCTATAAAAATATGGCAATGAAATTGCCAGCCTATCAGAGAAATTGGCAGTGGAAAACAGCAGAGTTCCTGGCCTGGTGCCCTCCTCTTTCCACAACCTGTGAGCAGGACTATATAAACCTGTGTAAATCGAAAATAAGATTGTTCTGTAGTGAATTTCAGGATCTGCTACATTGTTGTGGAATGGCAGGAAATTGTTCCGGGGTAAGTAACATACAGAACTGTGCATGAGTTTTAGCAGACACAGAGAAATAACAGAATTGCCCCTTGCCACTCCACACTACAGCCACTGAGTTCAAGAAAGACTTGCTGAGATTAAAGCTAAGAAAATAAGCAAGCATTAGCATCACAAAATACAAATGAGAAGCAGGGAAAATCCATTAAAGAATGTGAAGTACCAGAAAGGTAAATGGCTTTATCAACCATGAACTCTTCCGCAAAACGAATGTGACAAAAATTCTTCTTGCTTTTCCGAATTGCTGTTATATCTCCACACTGCTCAAAGACTTCCTGAATAATTTCCTCCGTTGCGTTCTCTGGTAATCCTCCAACAAACACTGTTTTACACCCAGGAGGTCTCTCTCTTGTTGAAGGTGGTGGAAGATCTAAGTCAAAAGAGAAATCACGTTGGAATACAAAATTTGTCTTTTGATCCATTGGCTCTATTCATCCCCTTAATCAGTTCTGGGCAGCAACAGTTATTTGACATAGTATAGAGGCAGGAGCGAAGGACAAGCAAAATACTTGAATATTGCAAAGATTGTCCAAAATTTATTACTTGAATCTACACCTTCTCAAGCTTTAGGTGGCATTTCACAAATTAATTCCTGCCACTGTAGGTTGTTCTTCAGGACAGACAGTAAGGTCTTAAAGGATCACAAAAAACCAGGAAAATATTCTGTTTCAAAGCAGGGGAGCTTCTGCAACTAATTAGACCCCGAGCACAGATCTCAAGCACTAGTGCAATGCATTCAAGGCCTGAACTTCATCATCTCTGGCTCATTCCCATCACTCGCTGTGCTCACCAAGTGTGTAGGCTCTCCGCAAGCAAGCTCATACTCCGTACACCCGGTGCACTTGGGCTGGACACCTTTCCCTGGTCTTAGCATAATTTCATTTCTGTCTCAGAGTACAGGAGCACAGCAAACAGAAAAACAAAGTGGGAAACACAACGAAGTGACAGCATGATGAAAACGCTCTGCCGGTTATCTGTTTTGTCTTGTTGTGAGATAATGGAGCAGACGCCAGCACAAGGGAAGGATAACCTCACTGTTTACAAGTGCTCATGAGCTGGAGTAGCTAGAAATGCTGTTTTCATGTATATATGGAGAGAGAATGTATACACACTTAAATTGGAAAACTATTACATTTTTGAAGGCTGTATAAAAAATATAAACTGTATTAACACTTCACCTTGTTTATATGTAGATTACTACAGCATTGCTCTAAAAGTAATTCTCTAAGAAGGAATCTGACTAATATGACTTAGCTTTTTGGCCTTTTAACACAGTAAATGGGGTTACAAACCTAAAATGTACATATTAAATTGTGATCTAGATACATGCAAAGACTATTTGCTTCATGCTCTCATTTGACTTCACAGTGATAGGAAAGTCACTGGTTTGATAGTTCTGCAACTAAATTCATGGGGCCAACATACACAAAATCAGGGTTTGTGCCTGAGCTGGTGTCTCAGTGGGAAGAGTTTTCCATTTGCACAGTCACAGAAGGGACAGAAGGAAGCCTGGTCCCTGCTTTCAAAAAGAAGAAGGAACTCATTTGCCATGTTGACTCCCCTGAAAAATGCCAAGAGAGAGGGCGTAGTCCCCTTTTTGCTTCATCTCCCCCAAAGAGGGACTGTAGCTAGTCAGTGTTTGGGTGCAAAGTACTGTGTTCAGGACATGAGCTCAGATTGGTTCCATCTAACTATGGTCACCTGAAAGGGAGCATGGAGAAGAACAGCACCATATAAGCACTATGTTTTGTGACATTCTGATCTACAGGAAAGACAGATTTCTACTATGAGCAGTGGAGATCTTCAGACTCTGTTAGTTTTCTTTAAGTATTCTTCTTTTTAGTACAAGATGCATAGGTTTTTTTACATGACCTTACAGAGATGAATAAGGATGTTCTGATACCATACCATGCTTTACACACAGAATATACCTTAGAAAGAAACACCATACTTGCCTGTAATCTATTTAAAAACCATACTTGCCTGTAATCTATTTAAAACCCATAATTTTTATTAGATAAAAAATTTCCATGCAACCTATTTAAGAAAGCAACATTCTTTCATCAGATCTACTTACTTGGGTTTGGAGGGAAGAGAGTGCAGCTTTTGCAGTGAATTATTTCTTTGACTACAGGCACATCTGTTGGTGGTGGTGGCGGCACTAACCCCATGCCTGGTATCATTGGGTTAATCGGAGTGATTCCAGTCATCATGCTAAGGCTTGGATCAAAGCCTGGTACACAGATTGAATCTGTAAATATATAACATAAAATGCTGGCTTATAAATCTTGAAACTACTTGTTACAAATTTCTTGCACAGACAGTTTCACTTTATGTTGGTTTTTTTTTGTTTGTTTCCCCAAGCATCATTGTTAGAATTAGTAGAAGGGAAAAGGGTAAATGGAAAAAAAGTCACTGGAAGAAAAAATGGAAAAGGCAGAGCAATAGGGAAGAGAAAGGGAAATGGAGAGGGAAAGCGAGAGGGAGGGAAAGAGAGAGGGGGAGGGAGGTGTGTTTCCAGCANGGGGGGGGGGGGGTTTCAAAAAAAAAAAAAAAAAAAAAAAAAAAAAAAGCTATACATAAAGAAGGGAATGTTACGTAATCTAAAATATTAACATGACTGAGTAAACCACAGTACATTAAAGTGTAAAATCATGCACCATGAATATCTGTTATTATCTGGAATGCATTTTCTGTTTCATAATGCTACTGTGGTGTTTACATTGCCTTATGACCAAAGCGTACAAAGAATATAATTTAACATTAATATGTCTTCTCCACCTAATTGTCAGACTACTTTTTCACAACATAGCCTTCTCACTTAAATGACCTTGATTTACAAAGAGTACAGAGAAAGATCCATTTCTGGCTCTGTTATAAAAGTCTAGTTATCCAAGATTTCTAACCATTTTACTCTGGAATATAAATTTTCAGCTGCATAGAATGGGGTTTCTTTGAACCTTGGAATTAATTCCTTCTTGCCCTGTAATTTAATCGGATTAGTAGATTCTCTTCAACACATGTATTATTAACACATACCACTACAGCCTCATAAGTAAAATGAATATTTGGCAAACGTTACTCTTTCTCCCACCTGATCTCTATGCCAAGACTTCCATACGTATTACTTAAAGCTGAAAGATTTACCGGGGAGCACCCGTGCTGTAACACCAAGAATTGTAATAAGCAGATGTTTCAGAGGAACTGAGAGTCAACTTCTGAAATTTGATTTCGTTAAAAACAAGGCTTTGGGTTTCTTGAGGCATAATGAATAAAATATTTTGAGAGACCGATCTCTTTGTTGGCATAACACTGCTGCTATTTGGCATCATGAATTATTTAAAAGAAGAGAGTTACTTTGGTGTTAAACAGATTTTCTACTGAGTTTTCTGGCTAGCAACTGGAAAGTACTTAATGATACATGTAAACGTGGGGTTTGGAAGCTCAGGAGCTTGTTTATTTTGAAGAAGAGAGAGGGAAACAACTCCTTCTCAAGCAGATTATCTATCTATCTACCTATATATATATTTATGAAATTTGAGCTAATTTGTTACAAGGCATGATCAATGGAATGCGACCGGAGGGAGACCAGTTTCTTCATCTTAAATCTGCTGCTGAGAAGCTATGTGGCCCTGGGTCAGCCCTTGGACCTTTCTGTATCTTTATTTCTGCTGCAAAACAGGTACAGTAATATACACTTACTGATGAATATTAGCTCACCATTTTAGAGCACTTTGCAGGTGTAAAGCACTCTGTGGGGGCTGAAAATTAGCATTATTATTCCTGAGAAACATTCATAATCATCTTCTCCAGGAAGGACAACTGAGGATTGAGAACTTAAACTCTAAAAGAGCTCATATCTCTCTCAACTGCACGCTCCCTGCTCTTTACTCACTGACTGTGAGTCTTCACCACCTTCAGGCAGTGCTGTACAACAAGCATAGCAAGTGCACAGCAAGCAAGGATTTGCTTTAGGCTTATTGAACACTAGTATTAATGAAAAGTCATGATATTACTATTACTATTTTTTAATAAGTGGGCTTATGAAAAATTATTTGCTCTGGGTGTGATGCTTTTTTTTTTTTTTTCAGTATCGATGTATATGCACTACTTTTCGGATTAGGCTTTGAAACTTGGAGCCTGTCATTTACTCCATGGGATGCAGTGGTGGTGATATTAAAGATTCATGGTGAATGCTGGGAGCTAAAGTCAGAGGTGAAAGAGCAACATGCAATTCAAAGAAGTCCTTAGGCTATGCTAATAATCTTCATCTCATTTTTAAAAGTTAGACTTCTGACTGTGACAGAAGACCATCATGTGCAGCAGTCTCTGGTTGTGGGTGGAATTCCATCATTGCTACTTTCTGCTAAAGCATCCTGCAGAGCTCAGTGGCACAAAAAGCGGAGCACCACACAAGCACTCAACCCACTGTGTCATACCAGTCCTCTCCTAGGATCAGGAGATACCAAGAGAGGCATTTCGTTTATTCCAGTGGATGTGTTAGGGTCAGCTACAGTCCTAACCAGACATGACATTTCATATTGAATCCAATATCCATAGGAGACCTGCAGCATTCTGAAGCAGGTATACAAAATGATGGACAGAAGGCCAAGTTCTCTCTCTCCTGTATGTACCTTTCAGGCTCCATGTCACAGCCAAGGAAAAATATCACCATCTGCCAACTGCTACAACAAGTTTTATTTAACCATCACTGTTTTCTCCTTATGACTACCACTAGACACACTTCAGCTTCACTACAGGACTAGCAAACTGAAATAATAGCAAATTCTGCCCAAATCACAGACACATGCTCTCACCCAAAGCAAAGATGGCAGGTTTCAATAAGGTACAGTTTTCTGAATATTCCTTTGGCAGTGATGCACATATAGAGAAAAACAAATCTAAGGGAGATAGCAACAAGGAAACTCTGGTGATGGAAAAGAAGAGCTTTTAGATTGCATACTAATCAAAGCAGGTAGAAAATTATTTGCTACTAATTCCTGGCACATTCAAGGAAATGTGACTTTGTAAGTAACTTTACCAGTGTTAAATAAGTATATGGCTTTGTCATCAGTTTCTTTTACAACTGGAATCAATCTACAAGACCTCAAGCAGAGTGCTGGAGTCCAACACTCACGAAATGTCCTTCGAGTTGTGCTGGGACTACATGCCTTCAGAAGGTGACTGTGCTGAGGTATACTGAAGAGTACTTAGTAATTCTTGAAATCTAATTCCACATCTTGCAGGCACTAATCCAAACCCTGCTAAGGTCAATAGCAAGACTACAGAATGCATGAACAGCTTTTAACCCTGGCCAGGTTTACTTTCTCTGTCCTCTTGAATAAGTTGCTTCGGTTTCCCAATGTGTTAAATTGAGAATTAAATACTTTCATACATAGCATGAGCACTAAGAGGACACACGGGTGTTGAGTATTCTGGAAATGAAAACCATTCTCTGAATACTATAAACTATTACCATGCATTGCAGTGATGGAAAATTCAGCTGGTTTTCTGAACAGTGAAGATCCTGTTCAGATCCCTGAAGAAATGAGTGGTGTTTCCACCTACAGAGAAGCTGATGCATGCCACCTTTATATTTCTGACAAACCATGAAAAGAGACTATAGATGGGATGTCGAAATAGTGGTCTGGACTCTGACATGCAGAGAAAAAGGAACTGATAAAGTCACTGGAAAGCAAAGCCAATAAATTTGCCACATCTGTGATAGGATCTAGAAGAATCCCAAGTTTAACTATATTAATGCTATCAAGTGGTGCAATAATAGAAGTTGGATATATAGCTCTTGTCTAGAAACAAGGGATGATCATCCATCAGCACCACCACTGCAGACTGCTCCATGTCCTGGCATAATGCCTATTTGGAGCATGGCCAGGACACCAAAGTTAGCACTGGAGGCAACTCCTGTTGAACTTACTGGGAAGACTATTGGTCTTCAGAATCAGAGAAACTGACAGAGTTATTCAGGATTCAAAAAACATGGGAATCAACCCTGCCCATATATGTTTTTTTTAACAGATCCCTTTAGAGACATAATAAGATTTTGTAGACATGAATATGTTACACTAAATATAGAGATACATTATGTTTATATACAACACATCTGAAGAGTTAAAAAAGCAGTATTTTATGCTTCCAAAAATCACAGAATTATTTTTAAAGGGATCTATATGTATATTTATGCAGCTAGGTAATGGTTTGTGATCTCTTGGAATTATAAAAAATAACTTGGCAGAAGAGAGAAAGTTTTCATTTGAAATTGTTAATAAACAATTAGTAAATGAGATCATTAAAATGGAAAGTAATCAGAGATGTTAAAGGACTTCAAGAATGGAAAAGCACATGTTGTTCAAGTTAGAGTCCCTGAGGATACCGTACAAAAGTACATACTTTCTTTGTATAAGATAGTAAAAGTATTGAACATCAATATTTTTAAGTCCATGTCTGTCTAAATTTGGCAAAACAAATTAATTCCTGTTTCATCTGATAAGAAATTGGCATGGTGGAGAACAGTAAAAACCGCTGGAAAGGAAATATTTGGAATTGTCATGCAGAGACAAGAAGAAGATTCTTCTTGAATACTTGGCGTCGTTTTTAAAGCACCTTTTTCTTTCAAGCAGAATAACAGAAGAACAAAACATTTCACATGAAATCTTGAAAAAACTGAAGAATACTTAAAACCCTTTGAGGATAACTATATTCTAACACAGTATGTAGTGTAAAACATTTGTTTTTATTAGGGTCCATATTGGGAGGGCAGGAATAACTTTGTCATCCATAAAAACAGCCACACAACTTGGAGAAGCATCCTCCTTTCCTTCTTTGGCAATGTTTGCTGTCTGAATCACCTGTTGTTTTTGCCATGTTATTGCTCTGCCCAAGTAACATGGATGCAAACTCCTGCCAACTGGGCTTTTGGCTATTGCACTCTATTGCCAATACTAAGTTACCAGCACATTTCCACCAGTCTTTATCACAAGTTATCTGCTCAAAATAACTTTCTAAGGGTATAATCCCCTCTGTGAGTCACAGTATCAGCCCTTGAATGTGTCCTTTGTTTTGCCTGCAACTGCCAATTGTTTCTGTGCTGTTTTACAACATCTGCCAAGTTGTATTTCTGTTGGATGCGTAAGAACACCCATGTGTGAAAACAAGGATTTGTTTGTGTGCCCCTACTCGCACACATGGAAGGTTTCCACCATGGACATCGTCAGCCATGTGGCTCAAACCTGCTGGTCGAACACACAGAGAGATGGTGAGCGATGAAAACAATGATCTGAGCACAAAACAGCCCACAAAAATAATAAACATTGAAAAGGTCCCCATGGCCTGGGAGTGATAATTTTACACCTACAAAAATAGTCTGTTTTCTGCTAGAGAGTGGAGTTGCCTGCCAACATGCACTGAAAGGATTAGGACAGTCCAGGCACCAGCTGGTAATAAATGTAGTAAGATGCTCGTTAAACTTTGTTTTCTGTGGAGGAACAAAAAGCTTCTGGAGACTAGAGATTTGATTGTGTACTGCAGAAACACCATTGCTGGCTATTTTGAGACTGAACATAGAATTGACTTCTAAAAGTTGAAATTAAAATTCTCCTGAAAAAGGGCAAATCTGATAGAGAGTCTGCCTCCCTTATAGCAGATACGTATATATATATATACATACATATATGTATATATATATTTACTGTCAGTAGCAAAGAAAGAGTTGCTTTTTTTTTTCTTTGAAATTAAGAAAGTACATTACCAGAGTAAGGAAAAGCTATTCTAAAACCTTTTTGTATTTCTATCTAAAATTCTCCCTCAAAACTCTACAGTCTGCCAGTGTCTTTACCCCCATGTCAATCTCATTTTTTTCCCTTTCAGCAATTAAGAATGAATATTCATCTGCAAGCTAGAGATCAATGCTTTCCCTGGTCATTGAAGTCCTACCATCTTCTGGCTTTCAGGAAGCTTTTGGCGAGGTGACCATTTGGTCAATATTATAGGGCTTCTCTCATCAGCATCTCAGAATACATTTCCTTGATCAGTTTAGACATCATTAAACTTTTAGACTTCTCTGTCTCTAAAATAGATGCCAGACAGTAAACTTCCAGACACATTCCAATAAACAAAGACGGGATAAAAGGTCTGACAGCTCCTCCATTAGACCAGCAAAACCACTATCAACCTGCCTCAGAGCGAGGACCCTCTGACTGTGGCCAGTAGGAGATGCCCAGGGCATCATAAGAAATAGGCAGGTAAAGAGAATGATATTCTTACCTATATGCACTGAGTGTTTACATATTCCCAGTGATAGAGATCATAATTGAACAATCCTTTCTAGCAGGCATCTATTCCACATGACTTGATTTATACCTTTTCACTAAATCCTACTGTGTATCTACTTATATTTGGAATCCATTGTAACCTGTTTATATCTGTGGCATTCACATGTGCTACTGAGTAGCAATTGAGCCAGGAATCATACTTCCTTTTCTTTGCTAAAATAAGGTATTTGGCAGTTCCAGGTACACTTTTCTAGTTCTTTCACCCTGAGAAATCATGTATTCCTTATTCACCTTATCCACAGGATTCCAGATTTTACTTCTGCTTTTATATTTTGCCATCTGTTTGGCAAAGTGATCTTTGTTTCTACAGAACTGCTACAAAGGAATATGCATGCGGAACCTCTGACTGTGTCCCCTACTAAAAACATGAGAAGGTAACTGCAAGGGTAGAGATGTCTCTGTAGGTGCTCATCTAGTCCTGAATTTGTGAAGAACTAAGTATCGAAGACATGAACGGATGCCCTTACATAGGCACTGCACGAACACAATTGATGAAGCATCATGTGAGCGTAGGACTCCTGCAGGGGCAGGAGTAAGGCATGTACGATCAACGTGTGCGCGTGTGTGCGTGTGCACACGTGTGCATGTGCATATTTGGAGGAGTGGAAAGGAGAGAACAGAGAAGCGGCAGGAAATAACCTCCTTGACCTCCAGCTTTCTCAGTTGGCCAGGGGATCCATCTTAACACCACTCAGCAAGAGCTACATTCTTTGAAACAGAGCCTGGGCTGTAGCAAACACAAGTCTCTAAGGGAGTTTTGACAAAAACAGGGGGTGAGGGGAAATCCAGATGAATGTTTCTCATTAATAATCAATGAAGTAATAATTTATGTGAACTCTACAGTGTCTGCCAGACCCACTTCATAAACAAAGCCCTTGTAGCATCATCAAAACACTTGCCACTTGAAAATTACTTCCATGAGACATATATCACTGACAAAGCTTTAGGGCGGTATTATTGTACTTGCTTTTTAAAGAAAGCACTGTCTCTGCGCAGAGGAATAGCTTACAGCAGAGAATCCCAAAACTTTAGATGCTGTTCTTCAGAGCTGGTTATGCTGTGGCTGAAAACACAAAAAGCAAATCTGGCCTCTTGATCCGTTCCCACGAAATCACACGACGAACACTATATTTAGAGCAATATATATGACAAAGATTAAATTAAAGAAAGCCACCTTCTCTTTTTACAAGCAAATAATGGGGTGAATCACTCCTGGTTCATCCTTTATTGCCGCAGTGCTTGGCACAACAGGACCTCAATCTTGTTTAAAGCTTTTAATGCAATGCAAATAATAGGAAAGAATAACAAATAATAATAATACAACAAAGTGTTACCACAACGAATGCCACTCTCCTTCAAAGATGCAATTCAACACTGTTGTGTACAGAAATCTACAAAGTTAATATTATTTCTGTTACTGTTTCTGCTTATGGATAGCCATTAGTGCCATTTTTTCCTCAAAGGGGAGTCAGGTACTACCTGTCCATGGTGATTCTACTTTGTTTCCCCTTAGAACAGCTCTGCAAAAAAGCACCTGACAGGCAAGCCTGAGAAGGAGCTGGAAAACCCAGGACTTAGGGCTGAGGGAGTCTGATGTTGGTTTGTCAGCTTTTGATGGCTGACAGCTGCATGTGTAAAAAGCTAAGCCAGAAAAAAGTGACTAATCTTAGTCTCCATCCACAATCAGCTGCTCTTCCATGTGTGAAACTCTCTTGCCATTGCAGCAGAAACTTGTGGAGGTGAAAACTGAAGGGGCAAAAAGCAGAAAAATAGCAAAGAAGGAAAAATGTAAAGAGAAAAACAAAATAAAGAGTCGAAGGAGAGGGAAAGATGAACAGACAATAATATTTTCTGGACCCTCTGCGTCCATGCTTTATCCATAGGCTATTTTGACCTGTGTCAGGATTTTAAAGCATTCATGAGTTTATAGCACCTCACAACATCCAGAGTGTTGACCTTCCTAAAGTCCCTGCTGCTTAAGAACCATTCCACACAGAAGGAACAATGAGCTGCTTCCACCTTCTTATCAATAAATCACTTCCTTGCATGGGGTCAGTCACCAGTTCATTGTGAAGAAAATAACAAAAATGCAAATTCTGCACAGTGCCACCTGGTCCCCCCAGCTAATGGCTCCTGGGCTAGTTTGTAAAAATATGGTACCAGCCAATATGCAATATAATACATTGCCTATTCACTGTACAATGTGCACAGTTGTTATTTCCTGACTTTAAAAAGTCTCTGTGCACTCACTATATACTGCTTGGGACAACCCTCTCCAGTTTTCAGATTCTTCCTTTTATTTCTCTTTATTTAGTTCTGGGTTCATCACAGTGGGCTATTTAGTAAGGTTAGCCTTTGCCAAACTAAGTAGCCTCTCTAAGCTCCCTCCATTGGAAGCTGTTCAATCTGTTTGCCAAATGAACCTCTTCCTAAAATGACACTTTGCCATGTTCCTTGAACATGAGATCACCTTTCACTTCAAAGCTCTAGAGGATGAGAAAATAAATAAATAAAACATGATTATACAGCTTATGAACTGTTAATGGATTTGTCTTTGCTTGCTATTTAGGAAAGTGCTGTATTCCAGAAATTTGAGAGGCATTCGTACGGGCACAAAAAGAAAAAAAGGGTTACTGGAAGATATAAGCTCCTAAGATGTAAATGAATACTGAAAAGAAATTGGAGAAATAGGAAGAAATTCAATTCCCAAGCTAGGCTAATACTGAAATATAACCCTTGTAATAAATGAATCATAAAAAGCCTTCAGTGTGTAAAAGATGGTAAAATACCATCTTCTGGATATTAATGTGACCTCAGAGAAAACGGGTGAAAAAAATGAAATCCAGACTTTCCATTGGACACTTTCCAAATGAAAACAAAAGGGACTCATTTTTCTCATGAATCATGAAAGAAGTTCTGGCTATTAAACTGGAGTTACTGTGTGGATCCTTGAATCTGTGGAATGCATACAAACACTCTCCTTGCCTTTCCAGGGTCACAGGAGTAACAACACAACAGCCCTGCCAAAACTGGAAAGAAGCTGTATAGCCCTGAAAGGTGTATCAACTGCATGGTCAAGTTCTCAAAAAAACACGAGAAAAACTGGGCTCTGACACCCTGAAGGATCCTTCTAACCCTCTAGCCCAGAAACCTGCCTCTAACAGCAAATCCCTAATTTTGTTTAGTACCAGAACAGAACAATGCTGAAGGGACACCTTCATATAATGTTCTCCCAATCTCCAACACTCGGCAGGCTCAGGAGCTTCCTAAGTCAGGGAAAATTTTGTGCCTCATTTAGGTTTATTTTTTGATGAAAATACCAATGAGCTTTATTGCATGGGATGTATTTCTCTTGCTGTCATTACGGAGATGACAGAAAGCTGTCCTGTGAAATCAGCTGGAATATCTTGTGTGACGATATTTCAAACTTTTAACCAAGTACTTCTACATGCATGCTTCTCTTTTAAAAGCCTGAGCAAACAAGCAAAAGAGAGATTTATGTCATAATTTTAAATGATTGTTACTGTTACTATTTTCCTAGTTTCTCTCATGTTAAATAATTTAAATAACAGTGTCCAAATTCCTAAATCCACAGTATCTTTAACCCATGGAGTACTAGAAGGAGGATAAGTATACTAGATGTAGCAAAGATTTGCTGTCTATAGATGAATGCAGAAAGAAATCTCGATATTTTTTATTATCCTCCATTAGACCTGTTTGACCTCCATACAGTTTATGGCAGTAACTTGTAGGACAACAATTGAATGCTCTGTGCATGAGCAGAATACCTGTTGGATTTGAATTTGATTAACTAACTGTTGAGTAAGTAATAGAGTGGTACTTGGTGAATTAATAAACTGTTTATTGGTTAAGAATTAACCAAGAATTGTATCTTGAGAATACTATGCTACATAAAACGTGATCTGAAAAGAATTCATTTTTGATAGCAGCCAGTTATACTCCTGAGTGTCTGTAGGAAGAGTTATCTTTATTGAACTTCAATGCACTAGGAAAAAGATATTTTTGCTTTAAAAGCCATCTAGCACCTTAGCAACCTGAAAACATTCCTATGTGCTTAGCTTTCACTGCAAAATACAATGTTGGTTAGTACAGCTCTTCAGGAACATGAGAAACCATTAAGCTTTACATAAGCAGGTACCTTAGCTAATGGCAGGCTCAGGCCATGGGTAGCACGTCTCCATCCAAAGCAGAAGGATTTGTGAATTCACAGGGGTCATAGTCTGATGTGACCTGAGGACTGGGTAGCCATGTGGGGAGCAAGAGAGTGATCTGTGGTGATGAGAACTTGCACATAGACATGGATGGCAAAGGATCTAAAAATCAGACACAATGAGCAACTTAAAGAAAAGCATTTTGTGTTGAGGAGGATGGGATGAAAGTCGTAGAAACCAAGAGAATGGAAAGTACCATCCAAAGTACTATTCCTTCTTCATTCAAAAGAGGAAAAAGGGCAAAAAAGACCATGGAATTTAGTCACAGTGCTCAGTCAATCATCTCTTCTCCAGCTTTGAACAACCCACAACACCCTCAGCTTTGGGTGATTTACAACACCCTCAGTTTTTAGCTAGAGACCTGCCAGAAGGGAAGGTAATAAAGTGTGCTAGACAAAAATGGAGTATGTTGCTTATTAAACAGGAGATTTATTTTTTATCCTTTCCATTGTTAGACCTGTGATTTGACCTGTGCTCTCAAACACAAACAAATAAATAGGAAATATTAAATAAATATAAGCTCCCACATGTTAACACTGTCTTCATCTGCAGCTTGTAATTTCATGAATGTAATACTACGCTTGAGCTAAAAATATTTAGAGTTTTGAAAGATCTCTTTGTTAGTTAATGCTTCCTTTGACCACCTCTCCATTTCTCAAATTTCACGGGGTTTGAAAATTGCCTGATGAATTCATTGCAATTCAAGATAATGTTTCAAATTCCCTTTCCAACTATGAATTTTGTGGATTGTTTTTAGATCTTGATGATATAAGCACAAGGGCCCTCTCAGCTCTCTGAAGTGCCTGTTTTAGGCAGCTAAACTCAATGGTCAAATGACTGGCAATGGTGGTAACTGGAGTACTCTTCATGGCTGGTAGAGAAAATCCCGAATGGGATATCCCTAACTTCATAATAACACAATTCCCCTTCATGCTATTTGAGTACAGTAATTACTCCATTGACCAATTTAGAAGAGGCTTGACATTAAAACAGTGTCAGGAGAGTGTGCATGGTGCTAAGGTAAATAAGGGTAGTCCCTATGTCTGAGAGTTGTTGTTTCAGGCTTTTAGCAGACTTAGACATTTCTGCATCTCTTGACATCTGGGTCACAACTATAGAGTTTTTCAGCACAAGTACAATAATTATAACATTATAAATAGATTTTTCAACTCATCTCCATTCATTTTGTATCTCCCACAGAGCAGAAAACCCTTCTTTCCACTATCTGGGCATTTCTCTAGTACAAGGAAGGTCATCAGCAGCTAGAGATGCCAGAGTAGCCAGCTGCTCTGTAGACCTTGCTCCCCGAGGTCTCACTACCAGAGCCATTATCAAAGGAATGATGCAGACTAATAAACTTCGATTTTGGCAAATAGCCCAGGGGCAGCCAGTTGGGATGGGTTAAATCATCCTGAGGTTCTTTTAAGATACTCTGGGACCTGTACAGGGCAATACACAGAACTGGGTTAATGCTTTGGGCCTGCAGTGACTCCTTCCATCTCTCCTGTCTCTCACAGCAAGGGGAAATGCACGCCTCAACTAATAATAAACCGGTGCTGAGCATGTGGAGAACACCATGCCAAATATAAAACAGCTGGGGCTCTCTGGCCAGCCATCAGCTAGCTCAATCACATCGTTGCCTGAAGTCTTCAAGAAAATAGGTAAAGATGAGTAAATAAGAAACTTTCAAATCAACCAGAAAAAAAAAAAAAAGTCCTAGAACATTTGTATAAAGCTACTTCACTATTTATTATGGCATAGCTTCTATTTCATTATAAACACAATTCTCTCATCACGTTCTTCACCAAAAAAAGGGACTAAAAAGATGAGAAATGCTTACAGGAGGAAGAAGGAATCTCTCCAAGAACACTTACATCTTTGTACCTCCAAAACAGCTTAAAATACAGCATTGCTCTTGGCTGTCTTCCAGTGTGGGTAAAAAAAAGGGCTATATTTCTCCTTAGAAAGCAGCAATCTTGACAACATTCTTACAATGCTGTATTTCATTATTTAGTTTAACAGGGAAAAACTCTTGTCTGAGAAGAAATCAGGAGGTTTTATAAATGAAGAGCATACTACAGGAAGCAGAATGAGACACTGTGTGCACAAAATCAGTTCAACTTTTATTCCAAGCAAGGAAGAATCCAGGCTTTGTATCTCCTGTGCATAACACATTTTAATTCATATTATGTTAGTGTTTTTGTACAAAACTTGTAGCTTAAAATTCTTGCTGCTAGAAAATTTCATCTGTAATTTCTGACAGCCTGCACCAAAGGTTCACCTGCTAATATTTCAGAGCAATGAACCAAACGCATAACAATTTCACACACACTCATACACAGAATCAACCCCACGATTCAGAAATGAAATTGGCCTTTTTGGTATTTACAGTTCACCATCAGAACACTCTACATGTGACTCTCTTTTACAATGCTTTCAAGGAGGATGCAGGTTTGCAAACACCAAGAGCAGAAGATACATTCATTGTTTCAAGAAGTATTCATTTTTTGCAAATTAAAGATAAAGGCAAATGATATCAGACAGACTTCGTTTCAAATTGTAATGAATCTTTATCCCATTTTTAGTGAAAATGCATTTGTTTTTAACATTGGTGGGTTAGAATATGTTATCCACATTAAGATGCTTCTTTTGCCTTATCACGTGCATTTCCATAGCAAGGGTTCTGTCAATGGTTTTATAAAATAATATTTTTTTTCAGAGGTCTGTATCAACTATAAAAATAAGTTCCAGGAAGAAAATTGCCAGTGTTGGTTGTCAGTTCAAGGATACATGACAGTATTGTTCTTAATATATTTTTAGCATCTTTTTTAGAATATGAAAAAGAAACCCAAACCCAATCCTCCTTCACAAGCTTTGTTAAGCATTTTTTTACAAGGTGTCCAACTACAATCTCTAGTAGTGGGGCAATATAAAAATAACACAACAACATTTGCAACATCCAAATGTATTGGGGATAAAGGTATAGCCATATTTGACATTCTATGTACAATAAATGCAGCATAATTGAGCAATGTTCACTGATACTGTGTAATTATTCGACTGAAAAAAATCTTTGCTAAAGTCTTTCCCAAGAGAAAGGCTCTCAAAGAAATGGTGCAGGCATAAAGTGAAAGACAAGGTCTTGTCATGATTGATACACGTCAGAAGCTGGCCAAAGAGATGGAATACAATAGGAACTAACAAACACTTTCCATCTGAGATGAGTGGTGTAATTGGAGGTAATGTTGATAATTATATTGAAAAGAGAGAGAGTAGTGTTATAGCAAAACCCTCAAAAGATGTAGAATTGATTGCCTGAAATATCTATATCTATCTACACATACAGATATATGTATCTCAAGAGCCATTTTAGAGGAACCAAACACAAAGAAACCACAAGAGCACAAGGGTGTCAGTGCTAACAAATCCTAAGAGAGTCTCTTTGCAAAGGATAAGCTGAATGGCTCATGCAGCAAAGATCTGGCAGTGTGGCACTGCATTGAAGGTTCCAGGGAAGCACATTAAAGGTTAGCCTGGATAAGGGATAAGATAAAAAGGTATGGGAAAATTACTGCAAGTCTCTTAGAAAACTCAGACTCTCACCCGACATACCATATTCTGTATTAGTCACACCATATTCCCCAAGAAATATAAAAGCACAGCAAAAATAGGGCAATGAGTATTATCAAGCACCCTATAAAGTATCTCATAGGAGCCATGGCTGAAGAAGCCTCAGATTGCTCACTGGGGAGAAGAGGTAGTTGTGCAGGAGAATTACAAAGCTCATGAATTTTATAGAGGAGGTAGGTGGACAGGTACTGTGAACTCTGTTCCACGGTACAAAACTGTGAAGCATTTAGTGACATAAATAAAGAGGTTGTAAATGAAGAACAGGTAGGTGGAAACAATTCCTAATTACAGCAAGAATTACTCCCATGGAACTCCATGTTATGTAAAACTTAACTGAATTGAGATCTTATCAGAATTAAAATATAAATAAAGAAAGAAATACAGACAAAACCACACAGAAAAATACATCATACACCTAAAACAACAAAAGTGTTCAAAGTGATAGAACAGGAGGCAGGGTCATCTATTATTAAAGTCACCTGACACTTCCTATTACAATACCCTGTTGTCAGTTGCTCTTAGCTTTGCCAGTCATTAGCAGTTTGGACTGAAATTTTACACATCGAATATCTGCCTGAGGCTGAAATACTCTGGAAAATTTTAGTCTGAGCAATTCAGCTGCTGCTCAAATGGAGCCAGAGAAGAGTCCTTGTTTTTTTTTATTTCATTATTCAAAAAAATTGGAGTTGTGTCTTGGCAGTTGTAGCCCCTTCAGACTTCTGAAAGAAGATGTAGTATTTCAGAGCTGAAAAGCCTTTGCATTGTAGCAGTAATATTTGCCATTCTCTTTAAACTCTACCTGAAAATTCAGGCAAATTGTGCTTTTGACTAAAATGATATTCACTCATACTCTGAAAAATAGATCTATTTTTGGTTTTAATAGCTGAAATCACAAAGGATTACATCTTCCATGAATGTGCTGGCTTATGTTTGTGCCTCCGCTCAGCAAACAAGGAAAGAGTTAAAGCGGAAAGATCTCAGCTATTGTCAACATTTGAAATAATTTGTTCCAGCTTTTCATAGCTTGTAACCTAAAGCTGTTTTCTACTTTCTCTCTTTTTGCCTCCAGTCTGCAAAGTTTCCTTAGCTGGAGAGGATGAACCTCACCTTGTGACATTTGCTGAGATCAGAGTGGTTAAATCAGAAGACCGTCTGAGCAGCCTGATTCTCCTGTCAGGTCTGGTGCACCTAATTGGGTCTTGCCTCATATGCTCTGCCTGTGAATGTTCCAACAACAGAAAACAGAGAACAACAGAGCCAGCAAGCAGAATTTGTCTCAAGTTTTGCTATTCTCATCTCTCTCCTCATTTATGGGGAAAAATATCTTTCATGGCGATTCTAGGGGACATTTGCAAAGTTCTGAAAGTTTTGCTTTTTTCACTTACTTGGTCATTTCACTTGAAACATCTCCTCGTCTCTGCAGGTATTTTGAAGAGAAATCAGCTTTTCAGACTACAAATACGCAGACTACAAATACATCATGACCAGAATGTATCTAGTCCATTCTGAACCAGCTGTTAGTTCACCACCTAACACCAGTTGCACCAGGGAGGCAAAAAACACCTTTTCAAGCTGTAAGTTTGAAATCTACCAGGCAGATGATGGTAGATATCTGCATGGTTGAAGAGGGATCATGTCAGAGCTGATGACATCACCTACCCTCCCTTGCCCTTCTCTCCATCAGAAGAGGCTCATCTCTCCTTGTGTTCTACAATTGGCACGGGAAAAGACACATTGGGAGCTTCTGGTTGGGAAGGCGAAAAGGAATGATAACTGGCCATGCCATCAGCTTGGTTGGCACGGCATGGATGGCTTAAAATCTAGATGTAGCCCATGTGGTTCGGCCGGATGAATTCACTAAAGTCAATAGATTTGCTCTGGTCTTTTTCACAGTAGCTGAACTGGTTAGCTCTGCAGGTTATGTTCTCAGCTGTGCTACAGCTGTATTCAGTGGAGCTTAGAGAAGAGGCTTTTATCACCCGGGACTGCCAGTGACTGCTTTGTCCTTCAGTGTGTGCTGAAGTGGCCCCAGGACAGTTTTGAGTTTTGTGGGGCTGCAGTACTTAACAAAGGCTGCTAATGGGCCATGTGCTTTGCTGCCCTGCTCTTGGTAATGCCAGCTCTTAACCACTTCTGTCTTGCCAGTGAATTTTTGGCCTTTGACATTTTAGGCAGCTTTCTAGCTCATTTGCACTGCTAAAATGCGACAGAAGGACCAGGTTAGGAAAGGTCCTTTCTAAGCCTAGCATAAGGACTTTTAACTTAACCAATAACTTTGCTATTCAGAGAGCTTTCCCACTGGCTCCTTTGGTCTCTGGGTTCCAGCACTGAGAGGATTTATGTTTCACACCATGTACTGTAGTTCCAGGTATTTAAATCAAGAACATACTTGCCTGAGCTTCACAGAAAAGTATACTACTTCAGATAGAATTATGGCCAGCATCTTTATGTTTTGTTGTCACTTAAGCATTAAACAGATCCATGCTGCCTCATATAATTCTAAAAACAGTCAGGTTTCTCAGATTAAATGCCAGTCTCACGTTACAAAACAGGTTGTGTTCCTGAGAACTAAATCACAAAATAACTATGGTGCTAGGCCAGGAATTCATGTGTTTTAATCTTGCACCCACCTTTTCCAGCATTTCTAGATGACAGGTTTTATGTTATCATGAACAGTCATGATCATGGCTCCTCTCCAAACATGAACTGATGTCATTCTGAATCACAGATGAGGTATAGTCCATCCATCAAAAAAATACCCAATGTGGCAGAAGTAATGGAAAACCCTTCCCACTCTATTTGCCACTTTATAAATCTGACTGCACTTGTCTGAATCTTTTTCCCTAGGGCTTGTTAAATTTCAACAGAATTCTCTGTCATGTTGTGAACTGCATATGAAAAAGAAAAGTGACCAAATTGTTACTCAGCAAAGTTAAAATGAATAGTAACACTGATTCTAAAGATCAGCAAAGCACAGCTTATTAGAACGATTTTACAAGAAAAAAAAAGGTAAGAAAGAAAAGGCCTCTTGAGGAGAGAAAAAAACCTCTGAGATCTTAAAAAGAAAAAAGGAAAAAAGTGATAAAAGAGAGATGACTGATACAAGTAAAGATAAAATGTAAACTACCCAGCAACTTCTTTGACATTCTCCTTTGAAGGCAACCTACTGCAAAGCAGAATATTCTAAAATAAATATTTTGTACTGTACTTTGCACCCAGTTCCACCAGCATGACTCCACTGCTACTAGCAGGACTATGCCACGGTCCCAGGTGGCAAAGATGAAAACAGAAACTCATTATAGAATAAGAAATGTAAGAATGTTTTGCCTGCAGAGTGCCACACAAGTAAAAAGAACATTTAAATAATACTGGCCCTTGATTCCCTGAAAAGCTGAAAGCACATTTATTCAGCTTGAATCTCAAAATCCCAGCCACAGTTTATAAAATATGCTTGATCCTTGTGTAAGACCCTTTGGCATTTTCCTTCAGAGAAAAGATCTCCAGATGTTATTTTTACAGTTCATCTTAAGTAAATGTATGTGTTTAGCTAAACAGGCTTAAATGCAAGAGCCACCTAAGAGAACAATGATGAAATGCTTGACTTGATTTATGGACCAACTGTCAAACCCTTGTTTATGAACATCTGGCTTGGAAGGCGATTTACAAAGTTATTCTGTCAGTAAATATCAGCACAGTAAGCTCTTCTACCTTACAGATAACTCTAAATTGTGAATGTAATTAGTGGAGAAATGGCATTGCAGTGTACGTCTGAAGTCACATTCAGCTTAACCACCCTCACAAAACATTCATTTTTCTGCACTTCTAACATGAAATTTGTAATAATTTGCAACTTTTTAATTAACAAAATACACAAAATATTGGGTTCAGAACCTAAAGTTGCTACCTACAAGCTGCACAGGCAAGCTCAAGGTTGTCTCTCGTGGTAGCCTTTCAAAGTAAGCTCATACACCTCCCTGACAACCTCTCAGCAGTCACTGTGGCCTGCATGTGGTAGCCCAGTTTTCTCCCACACCCCTGTAGCTGTTCCCTCTGGCTTTGTCACACACGTCCAGCAGAAGTCCTGTGAGAGAGGAACCTCACTTATCCTCTGCCCACCTCCATCTGTTTGTTAGTACCGTTTCTGCAGTCTCCCACAACAACAGCTTGCATAGGCCTAAATGCCACAGCAACATTGCTAATTCAAAGGCTGATATAATCTAAAATCTACAAAGCAAGGCCGATCCCAGGAAAATTGAATTTTTCTCTCCATCTTTCCCTGTTTCGTGACAACATGACAACTCAGAGATGACACAATCCAGGAACCCTTTCTGTAATTCAATTCCAGTTCTTAAGAAGAAGTCTATTTTCATCTTGGGTATAATCTAATATCAGGAAATGATGAGTTTTTTTGGTGAGGATTTTCTTTGTTCACTGAGGAAAAAAAGCAGCAGCTTTATTGTAGGAATCGCTTTCAGCTGAAATGGAGATAATGCCAATCTGGGCCCTCACTATAGATTCAGAAAGATTTGTATCGTCCACATCAAAATGTCTAACCATGGCGTCTCAGACAGGAGCCTTTTCACCTCCTCATATGGAAAAGGTGGAAAAGGTAAAAAAGAGAAAGATTTTGTAGAGCGATTTGGCCCACCTGCAGTAATCTCTGCAACCCCTGAAGGAGATTCTTATCTCTTTCAAAAAGCTATGGCAGAAACCTACTGTCATTACAGTCCTTTCTTTGTCACTCCTGTTGCATATTCAGTAACAGGGAGGCAGAACCATGTACATACTTGCTTGCTATAAAGAAACTACCCGGAAATCACTGCAGTGATTCCTTAAATGCCACCAACAAAAAGGAATTAAATTTCAAACTCAGCCTTGGTGGGAAAATTACTGCGAACTAAAGAAGCAACTCAGAACAGTCTCGTTTTGGTTAAGTCACATTAGAAAAAAGCTGTTATATTCTTGAGTGGTTATGCATACAAGCAACAGCTAAGACATTTACTAACAAGGATAAGATTTTCAGACATGCTTAAAACATTGAAGGGTTTCATCACATGAAAATTTCACAAAAGCCATTGACTAGAAAACTGTTGCAAAAGGGACAGATGAAAAATGTGTCAGACTGAAACAGAACGGTAGTCCATTTTGAATGAGGCAGGAGGGATTTGGAAGATAGGGAGCACAGCAGGAGTAGCTGGAGCTTTTTTAAGACATTGTGGTTATAAATGATAAGAAAAATAAGTATGGAAGCAGCATATTTGTTTCAATTTCCAAAAGTATTTGACAAGTTTCCATAGGAGAAATAAATGACTAAGAGGCACAGAACAAGAATAAAGAAATAAAAAAAAGTCTTCTGTGTATAAAACCTAGCTCAAATTGCTGGTTTGCCCTTAGAAGATGACTACCCCTCTTACACAAGAGATCTTTTCCTTACAGCCATAAATTGACCATTATCCTGTGGGTCTAGATTTGAAGGGCTGCTTTAAGAAAAATGTCACACATTTGTAATAGCATTGCTCTAGCTGTAACGGTCTAAAGGCATAAACAGGATGAGGTTTATGGGCCAATATAGTCAGGAAAAAAAAAAAAAAAAAGAAAAGAGAAGCCCATGTTCACACCTAAGAAACAGTGAATTTCCAAGCAGAGCACAGGTAGGGAGCACATCCTCTGAATTTGATTAGATATGTTAAGTCAGGTAGACAAAAAGGCTGTTTGGCACCTGTAAAATAGAAGGGAATATTAAAAGGAAGCGGTGACACTGACTATTCTGTAAAGGAATAGATAGGTAAGCCTACGGCAGACGAAAAGATTAATAAAGGGAGAAAAATTATAATGTACTGCAAAAACTACTCCTTCCTTTGAATTCACCTTTTTTACTGTCTATATATATATATATATATATATACTATAATTAAAGTTTTAGTCCCCTAGTTGCCCCAGATAATCAGAGGGCTGGTGCATATTTTTCCAGGTACATGAGTTGGTCCAAGAAGAGATATAAGTTTTACCCACAAATCTTGCTTCATGCAGAAGGCACGCAGGCGTAGAGCCTAAAAATGGGCACCAATTGCTTTCTTGCTCTGTGAGCAAACATATGTTGGAGGAGCCTGCTGTGACCCTGCCTCTTTCTTCTCCTCCCCTTTGCACTCACAAAGGTTTATTTGTTATCGGCACACAGTCTCTGAATTGAGGGCAGCACAGGTTGTGAGTGGGGCTGGGTTTTAAATGAGGGGGTTAATTATATGTGACGGAAAAGACTTTTTTTGTTTGTTTGTTTTCCAAGTTTTCTAATCGAAAAGACAGATGAAGCCTGGTCTTTTATGGTCAGATTAATTTTCCTTTATTTTACTAATGCAAGGGGGAAAAAGATCACAACCTCTTACTCCTGCTGATTCTGCAAACCTCTAGGAGTGGAATAGGGAAACTGGGTCCTATTCTGGTCTGTATTACTGATGGAGGGGCTCTCTCCATCTAACCCCAGGATCATTTTCTTCCTTCCCTGGATCTCCAGGGGGGACAATCAAGGCTCCAACAACAATATTTTCCCAGCAACATTTTATTACTGTATTTTACTGATGCCAGAGTGAAACCAGGTTTGTTACCTTTTAAATCCCCAAATGAGTTTGCAGAGTGGGAAGTACTTGCAAACCTGTAAACTATTTATATGCAGCCACCAAGTAACATGGACTTTCCTGATATTTTCAATCTATAACACAACCGTAAAAGAAAACTATGACAGGTTGTCATCTTTTGATCATAAAAACATGGTTAGGAATAAAAAAAAGTCCTCTGGAGGACATCTTTAGTTCATGTTTACTACATAATATGTGGATGAGGCATTAAATCCAGTATTTCAAGGCTACAGATGAAACAAATCTTGGAAGCACAACAAATAATAGATCATGTAATCAAGTCTAGTGAGATGCAGCCCTCATGCAACATGGCCCACAGAGGCCAGATGCTATTCTGCATTGGAAAATGTGAAATAATTGAGCTAGGATAAGGCAAACAACCTAGGAAATGCTTAAACCCCAAACTGTCTTCGAATTCTAACAAGAAAACTCTGAAAAAAATACCACTAGATCCACAACGCAATGCATGCTAGCATTAGGAAGGGAGAATTACAGTACCCAGGAACAGTGTCTAGAACAAGCAGACGTGTGATAATGTTTCTGTTACGTGATCCTTAGAATAATAGGATCCCTCTGTTACTACTTGAGGGAGCTGAGATCTTCGTGCCCATTAGTAGGTATCTGTAGCATTACAGAGATTGCATTTAGATCTATGACAATGCTTTGTTGATAGAAAACTAGAGATCAGGTCAATGAGAAAGCAGGGAGGTAGGAACACAACTGTCTGCTAAAGAAACTGAGGTAAAAAAGCCCTCCACTGAGAACTCAGGGCCTCAGATCTCCAGATGAATAGTTGGAAGGATGGTTAGCTCTCACGTCCTCAGTGAGCTTGGTTGCTGAAGTAGAACACTGGAAGAGAGGTAGTCCCTAAGGGACAACAAATGGTGCCTATGAGTAATTGGATATCATAATTCTGTTTTCTTAGCATTGTACCTTTACATTTCTTTATATTTATGTAGAGGTACGTGCCACCCCATCGGGTAGTGCTGAAGCAATTAGTTATAGGGAGGTATGTGATGGGATCCTTGCTGCTGGGATGTCTGTTCTCATTCAACGCCCCCTACTAGAAACTGACTATATAATAGCCCCCTTGCCTTCAAGAGGACAGCCTCTGTCATGATGATTACATGTAAGCCTGTTTCTGCAGAATCAGATGGTTTTGGTTAGTTTTACCTTAATTCCAGCTTAAATTCCATTCTGACACCATCAACAAAAAAACAACAGAAATACAGTCAGTTTTCTCTTTTTGAAGGGAAAACGTAGGGCACACATTCCAAACCACATTTGGATCTTAAAGCACAGAATTAATACCTTGAATTGCAGCCAGAAATGATCTTAGTCTTGAGGTTGAAAGTCTTTATTCTTGGAAGTTAATAAATCAGTCATGACAAGCCTAAACCTGCTATGGTTTATTATAAAATCAAGCTTGATTATCCACTTGAGGTAATTAGACAGACCAGAACAAAAGGATACAAAGTTAAAAGGCAACACATGTACCAAGAACTGGAAGAGAAATCTTGCTTTACAGAGGCTGGTGAATAGCAAAAATAAACTTATACTTGATTTTTTTTTTTTATACACTCAATTCTAGCTAATAACATAAAGGTACCCCACAATATTTATAAGAAGCAGTTCATTAAATCAGCTACTCAGCTTCTCAGCTGCAGATTCCTCCCATTCCCTAAAACCTGTGCACACTCCTGAAATCCTGCTGTAGCTTCTGAGCTCTCTCCACTCACAACTCATGTATTAAAAGCACAGTGAAGAAAAAAAAAAAAGGATGTTACGACATTTATTACATTAAAGGACAGCAGCACTGTGTCTGTGTCTGGGTATAAGCACACATTTAGCATGAATTAAAAGAGCATATAAAATCTGGTCACTTTTCTCTTTCTTTTCCTCTTGATTTAGGTGAGTTTATTGCTATTTTTAATGAATATTTCATTTATTTATGGTACTGGCTATTCTAGCAGAGAAAGCTGTAGGATGTTCTGCAATGTCTCAAAAATGCTTCAACAAAGCATGCTTGAGGTGCCAAAATTGTTATCAAAAGGCGCCAGAGAAAAAGGTTTCGATGATTATTTTTGGAAAGGGCTCATTCATGCAAGTCCAAGCATAGATCAAGTCCTGAAATGGGAGATTTCCAATAGAAGGGTTAAGTACATTTGACAGATGCAGTTCAAAACAGGATAAAACTTCAAAACTGCAGTTGATTATAATATTCCACATTTATTTCTAAGGAAACAAACCACTCAAAATACAATTGCATCAGAAAGAAAAAAAAAGTGTTGGAGAAGCATAGAATTTTCCCTCTCCATTTACTGCAGCCTGGACATGTCTTTTCTGAAACACAGCTTGTGCTACCAGATCTTCACAAAAAAGTGACATTAAGCACATCTGCACCTTCTCCTATGGTGCTGTCTTCTCTAAAGGCTAGCAAAGCTCAAAAGACTTCCTTTTCCAAATCCTTCTCTAAATATCACAGCGGCATAGTCAAAGAGGAAGAGAAGGAAGGAACTGTCTGACTGTTTCTAATGTGCACAATAGTTTGCCTGGTTTTCAGTGCCTGACTCAGAATATCAGATAAAAAGAGTTAAACTGCTTTTTCACTTAGCACCATATTGCTGCTGTGCCAAGATACCTATAAAAAAGGCTACATAATAGGCAGGCAGCTCCATAAACATTGCTGCTTTTCATGCCAATCAGTATTATCCCATTGTTTCCATGCAGTCGCTTACCTACCTGGTTTATCTAAGTGCACGAAAACAAACCAGGTGCAATTTAAGCCAGGATTGACTCTTAAGTGTTCATGCAGTGTTTAACTTACTGGAGCTCACTATCTCTATGCCCTTCCTGAATGGAAATAATAAATAATTACCAAATAATGTAGACACTGTGGTCAGGAAGCGGAGGCTATTTATAAGGAAAATCTGCTAGAGTCAAGGAAACTATTTTTTAAGAAAAGAAAAATTGGAATAAGAAATGTGAGAAAAACAGGACAGACAGATAAAGCTGTTCTTGTTCATGAACAGCCCTATTAAATTTCTGAAGCCACAGCAACAGAATAGCTTTTATATTTGGGCAGAATACAATCTAAATCCATGCTGCAGCATATTAGAACATATTGTATGTATTAAGTTTAATTATCTTTCACCTCCACGTCCACTAACAGAAGTTCTCCAGTGACCAGCTGCTTCCCATTAGAGAGACATTACTCAGAGCTGCTGATGTCACACACATCATTTGTCACCCACCATCAGCACATGGGAAGGTGCAGCAAATCCATTGTTTATCTGACCAAAATCAACATTAATAAAGTATTCTGTTACAAGCTCCCTTACATGCCCAGGGGTTAGGCTCATTGAAACTCAACTTTCTTCTTCAATGCCGACCATCAAAAGACATTTTTCCACACTGATGATCTCTGTTCATATTTCACAAACTCCTGCAGTGAACTGAAAGTGTATCTTCATGCACTTTGTCAGAGCTAATTCTCATGCAATAAGCAAAAAGTATTTGAAGGACAGGTGTCAGAAAGGAAAGAAAACCATGCTCATGTCCTTCATCTCCAGGTAAAACATAGAAAGCAAGCTACTCATGCTTGCTCTCCAGGGGCCAGGCTCGAAGCATCCCCCTAGACCAGGCAGGCAAAAAGAGAGCCTGACTATGGAAGAACAAAAGATTTTATAGCCCTTCATTTGGGATGGTTGCCTGTGGATTCACTCATATTTAAGTCTTACCCTCCCACGGAAGTTTTGCTATGGGACTGCCCCAGCCGGTGCTATCTGTGCCATCCTGATCTCTACGCCCGTCTGAGAATACTTGGCATGGACTGAGCTAACAGTCCTCTTGGGACTGCTGTCTCTGTCCCCTATGGACCATCCAGAGAAGCTGTAAAGAGCTTTGGCTTAAGGGCTTCAGGCAGCATCGTCATCACCTTGCCACCTAGACACCACAGCTGTGCTCAGCAGCTCACCTTTGAACAGTCTGCCATCGTTGCTTAGTTAAAATGGTCAGTCTTCTCTTTCTATTGATTTCTATCCACAATAACTCAACCTTTAGATCATCAAACTGCATGTCACACAGGGTTTACACTGGATTCCCCATTCAGCCAAGGAACCTGGGATCCTTGGATGGGGAGTGACGTGTGAAGGGAAAGTGCTGCAGACAAGATGCACTCCAACAGAAGTAAACAGACAGTAGCAAATGGTTCCCAACAGCCTCTTGGCTTACTTTATGCAGTGGGATGCTCATAATTACTCATGGGCTTTCTTGTCTAGAATAAACAAACACACAAAAAATAATGGGAATGGAGGCTTTCCAAAGCATGATAAAAGATAGGGAAAACTTCGGCAAAAATAAAATATTTCATTATGTTACTTTACTGGAAGATCAAATAAGAACACGCCAAACAGATTGTTGGTGATACAATTACCAATAGCCAGGAATGAAAAAAAAAGATAAACAAAAACCAACATACCCTCACCAAAACACCCAAACATTGTTTGTATCATGAATTTATTCCAGTATTTTGAGACAACTAAGAAGAATATGCCAAATAGCAATCAGTTCTGTTTTCCTAAACTGTTAACTGGTCTGGACAAAAGTTTAACAGAAAGAGAGATATTATATTCCTGAAAAACCCTTCACTCCATGTACAACACAAGCTTTTCACTTAGCAATTCCCTTTATGTGGCCCTGCTCACCTCTGGGTCTTGTTTAGTCAGGACATTCAGCCCTTCATACCATCTTAAAAACTACTATTTATCCTTAAGCACCGAGCAGATTTTAATCATTAGCTTCATCCCTGGCCTCAATTAAGGTCTAATATAGAGGAGGCACTTGAATGACCTAAGAGGTACACTTACCCCTGATAGCGTGTCAAAGGCACTCAGAGTTTCTACCACATTTCCTATGGCTGTCAAATCCCTCTCTCCTTTTTCTGTTGTTAACTGACTGTGTTTGTTCCTAGCACTTTAACATCCCCTGATGTGAAGTCTCCTTGAGTAACACTCACATGATAGAAAGTGTGATTAACTCTCCAGGAGCTTTTCAGGTCAATGAAAAAAAACTACTTGTTACACTAGTATATAATACTTTAGAGATGTTCCCAGTGGCTCTACACATTGGGATTCCCAGAGTACCTATTCTCTTTTACCCTTGCTGCTCTCCTATGTCTTAATAATAATAATAAAAATACATAGTTTTATCTGGATAGACGTTCAATACTAACCCTTTAGAATATGTTTCATACAACTGTAATTATTTTGATTGGTCATTCAGATAATTTAAATGGTGTATCTTTTCCTCTTGACTAAAATGCAATCCTTCTGCAGTGAAGATGATAAGAAAAAAGTAGAAAGGAACGAGTATAAACTTAAAGGAACTAAAATTAGGAAAATCATATTGTTTTCTTCGGAGCCTAACTTACTACCTTTCTCTTATTTTACAGGCTGACTCGTTAACAAAATACAACGCATAAAACAGGTTGTGAAGCCATAATAGTTGAAAAGATGCCTTCTGAAGATACCTTGTAACCTTGAGAGGGTTGCAAAACCTATAGAAAACTGCAGATTTTATTATGATTTCTGATAACTTCTTTTACTGCCAGACGTTAAAGCCAGTGCAGCGTTCAGAACAGGGGTAAAGACACTGGACACCACTGTGCCATGGGGCTGCTGAACTCTTCAAGGGCTACTTGTGATCTGCAGCTTACAAGGGCAGGGGAACCAGAGTACATGGAGTGCCTTCGCCAGCTGCCTGTGTCCACCAAAGCTTAAATCTGAGGCGTGCTAAAATTTAGTCTAAAACTATAGATTCTCATGCATTTTTCCCCTAAAAAAAAGTGACTATCATCAGCTCATAATACAAGTGGCTCACTTTAAAACTTTTGTGGATAGACCCTGTAATTAGTTAGCAGGAGGTAAGTATTAATTACACAAAAGAAACCTATGTTTTGTTAGGCATGTCTTGGATGATTTATGTCCTCATTGGCACACTGGTTCAGTGGCTAACCAATGAAGTGTAGAAAAAGGAAGCTTTAATAGGAAATGGGATAGCATGGGTAGAATGAAATGAGACTGCCAGGTGGCTACCAGTGGCTCCAAGCCTCCAGTAATGGAGAGGCCACAGAAGAAGAGGTGTACATCTGAGAGTTGGCAGAGTCTTCTGGCCAGCTGAACTTCTTAAAGACTTCAGCACTGCTTGGTGTGCAGTCTTCCTTTGGGCAGGCACTGAATATAATCAAATACACCTTGATTTCGTACTTGATTTGATTTTTCTTCATTAACCCCACAAAAATAGTACACAACCAGAACAATGAGGGATATGTTTACAATTTAGTCAGCATAAGATGACCTGCAGTCAAAAATAATTAACAAAGCATGCCTGAAAGAAAGACACTGAAGCTTAAAGGGCTTTTCCACAGCCAAGGGAGACAGCTGAGGGGATTCTTAATTCTCAGACTACATGTGATTTTTCTCAAATAATCCCTAGGTCTTCTCTTCTGTGTAGGAATCAGTGATCTCTTGATATACTAGAGTGAGTAGGAGAAGAATAAGCCATCCTACTAGTCCCCCCCCTGACATGCCCATTACATGGAAAAATGCTTGAGACTAGTTGGAATCTGAATATAGTGATTGCCTTTAGTTACAATCTTCATTCTGAAGAAAGAGTCTGCATATTATGTCTCCAAACACTTGTAGGACTTAAGTCAATAAAATTCTGGGAGGCATGTTTAACCTTTTGTCTTGGGATTTGGGAATCTCTAATCAAAATTTAATAAATTTTTCTGTTACCAAAAAGTAAGTCTGGGGTTGCAGTTTCAGGATTGCAACTAATTACTGTCACATGTATGACAAAAAGTGAAGTTTTGCTGAGTTACAGCTTGCTTTGGATAGATAACCTCTAGTTTGGGGAACCTTGTTCCATTTATTAAGGATCAAGAGGATAGCCCACTGGAGAGAGTAGCACTTCAGCACTGACTTGCCTTGTACATCACTCCCTATGAAGTATCTCATACCCAACACCGTCAAAAGCACAATCCTAAGCGAGGTGACCTGATTGGAACTGACAGCTCCTATGTTCCACTGAAATCAGGTCAAAAGACAAGTGTGTGGGAAAAGCAGAGACAAATGGGAAAACAGAAAGGTTGATGTAAGTGGCTAATATATCAGAACCTCCTGTGTCTAAAAAATACATGCCTGAAGCCACAAAAATGCTGTTCTTTTCTATACCTTTTGGTAAGCAAGATGTTAGGCTTCAAAGTTTCCTAGGTCTCTGATTTCACTAGGATTTTGTACAAAAAAAAAGACAACTTTAGCCAAAAAAAAGACTGTGGATCACTGAAAATTTTAGTGTCTTGAGGCTGAGGCATTGTGGCCAGACCCACATGGAAAAGTGTGCCTTAAGAATTATTCTGTAAATAAGCAGAATGCATCTGTTTTCAGATATACTCTTGAATTCTAGGCAGACCCGTAACCTTCATCTTGGATGTCTGCTGCTGTGGTTTATTTTACTCTGTAAGGGCACAAATATGCATCAAAGCGCATGAGCTTAAAGTCTAAATGAATTAACACTTTTGTACCACTCTTCATGTTCATTTGTACCAGGGAACTTTTTGACATACACCATTTTTGACTCAAAAGTATTTGGGTAATCTAAATAATTCTGGAAGAAAGCACCTCAAAATTGCTTCATGTTTTTCAGAGCACTGGTTAATTAATGAAAGGAGAACCAAACTGAGCCAAAGAAGTAAGTTTCTCAGTAGAATACCTTGCTTTAGAAAAAAGGTGAACTGATGGTATTTGCTGAAACAAATGAAAGCACAAGAAGACTAAATTCAGGAATGCCAAAGTTGCCTTTAGAAGTGCCAGTGCAAAAGCAAAATAAAACATTCTCCGTTGTCTTAGGTTACTGAGTATTTCTTCTAATCCTAAAATGTAACCAAATAGTAAACTTGAATGTACTTGAAAGATGTGCTTGAATCAGAGTTGCTGAGTGCAAAAAGAGGATTTAGATCTCAAAAAGGTAAACTACAAACTATCCTTTTGCTCTCATCTGACTAGATTTATCAAAGTCTCAAAGTATAGGAAACAGCAATTTTAAGGCCTGGGTAATTGAAAAGCAGTTTAACAGATTTCCTCCAACTTTTCCAGATCTTGTTTTCTCCTCTGGGCTGAAACCATCCCTGAGAAACTGCAGCCTAAAAGGTAAATTTTTGTAAGAAATTATAACCTGCTGAAAGGGGAGATCTAGACCAAAAATACTTTTCAGCCATAACTATTCCACATCAATCTTTAACACTTTAACTTATGCATTATTAAACTACAGTTTATTGGATGAATTATGTATCTGTATAAATGCATATATTAGTGTATACGTAATGCAGCAGCCAAATATTATGAAAAAAAGGTAAGCTTTCTGCATAACAATAATGGAAGTAAAATATATATAGAAACACAACAGATATTATACAACTATTAAAAAGAATCCATCTTTACAAATGAAAGGCTCTGACATTTGCCCAGATCAAAAATCCAATTTTACAGCACTGGGAGATAAGGAATTAAATAGAGTGTAGATATCATCTAAACTGGTATTAAAAGGTTAGCAGTGCTTAAAATTGATTAGTTACCAAGACCAGACAGCCTGCATTCCAGGCTGTGAGAAGAGTATTGGCCAGATGTTGCAGAAGCTTTAGTTATCATTTTAACAAACTTTCAAGCTAGACAAAAGCTTCACAGATTGCAAACTGGGGAGCATAACTGTCACAAGGCAGGCATCCCAGCATGTTACACAGCAGCAAACCTAAGAACTGCTGGGGAAAAAAAAGTCAGCAAAAACCTTTAAAAAGACTGAATAGTTCATATGGACTCTATACAGGTGAGAACAAAAATGCTCCTTCATAGAAATGAAAGTCCATGAGTGGGTAAGTCCTTTGAACACTGAAAGACCAGAAGTCTAAGAGATATGTCACGATACAGATGAATACCATACATCAAATTTCAGATTCTGACAGGTTATGTAAAAAAATCCAGAAAAGATCACACTCTCCAAGATTAATCTATACTACTTACTACTTTCCTAGCTGTCAACAAGGCTGTAAAAAAACCCCTAAAATTTAAAGATGGACAAATAATTAGTGCTAGGACATGGGTGTGTCATTTTCATCTCAGAGAAATGTAACAGATGACAGTTGCAAAAGCAGTATGTGATTGCTGATAAAGCTCAGTTCATTACTAGGATTACTAGCAAGAAAATGAAAACCACCAAAAATGGATAAGGACTAGCTAGATATTTGGTAGAATATGGTGATGCAAACTCTCACTGAATGCAAATACAATAAATACATTAGAGGAAATAAATCTGAAAGTCTTTCCATGGAAAACTGAGGTTTTGCCATGATGTATTTGCCGTGAAGAAAATGTTTCAAAAACTTACGAATCTGAAGGAAATAAAATGAAGTGTCACAGTACCTATTTACCTTGAGAATACAAGGGAGTTTCAAACAAAGGGAAAAAAAGGAAAGAAAAGAAGTTATTCTGTACCTGTAGAGAAATCAGGCAGCACTTCAGTAATTAACATTTATTACTTATGGCACCTTTTATATATTGAAAATGCTGAACAAATATGAACTGACTTGTACAACATCTTTACAATACGTGATACACGTAATTATGGAAATTACAGTAGGGGGCTGTCAATGAAATAAAATCCTGGAGATCCTTCTTTGTGGAGAAAAGCATTGCACCTGAGATGAGGCTGCCATGTAGGGATTGCATAGCACATCTGAGGACACAATTTACACCAAAATGAAGAGACAGAATAAAGCAAGACAAAGAGCTGTGCAAATCTCCACAGGATATGCAACCAAAATGCTTATAAATGAAAGCAGCAGAAGCTGATTTTGACATATGGCTATTTTCAGGTTGGAGGTAATCGCATTCAAGTTGAGCACAACACCTTCAGGTAAAGCCTCACCAGAAAATAGAAAAAGTTGTTTCCCCATCAGCCCAAAGAATCACTAAATCACAGAATCACAGAATATGCTGAGTTGGAAGGGACCCACAAGGATCATTGAATTCAACTCTTTTTCTGCATGACATTGCAGCTTCTTGTCTCCCAGTCCATTCATACATCCAGGATTACCTGATCCCAGGTACAGAATCTGGCATTTGTCCTGGTTAAACATCATATATTTAGTGACTGGTTAGCCCTCTAATCTATCCAGATCTCTATATTAGGCCTATCTACCCTCAAGAGAATCAGCGGCTTCTCCTAATTTAGTATCATCAGTAAACTTAGTGTGGATTCAGCTCCTGCATCCAGGCCATTGATAAAAACATTGAAGAAAATTGGATCCAAGGGAGTGGATGGCTTTGCTTGTTTCTTTTAATCGAGAGCATGGGGTTAAAGCCAGAGATCACGAATCAGTTCACAGCCTCCACCAGCTAAACTCTCTGCTTGAGACTGATTCATTATAAATCAGCTTTCTTGCAGCTTAGTTTACCCGCCTGTAAAACAGGTAATTCAGAGCCAGACCGTCAGCTGTGAACTGGCACAGCTCCACTCAGTTCCCAGTGTCAGGAGGGGGTATATTTGGCCAAAATTCAGCATCATGCATCCCTGGTGAGGCAAGCAGAGTGATTTACATCATGACCTGGCTCACTGCATCCATGTCTACATGGACAAGCACAGATGTGACAGGATGCAGCTCTGATACAGATATTGAACAGCTCTTCTTAAGCGGAAGTGGCAATGCAGCTTCCAGAGGGGATCTGTCATATGCCTAGCATGTGGCTTGTGTCTACAGGGCACCCACTCATATAAAAATGACTATTCTCTACATCACAGGAGCCAAGAAGTTTTATTAATCCCAACTAATCAGGCCTCTACTGTTGACAATGAAGTCTGCTATGTCCAGGCTTGTCTGTGAAATATTGCTGGTTTAAAAATACTATTTTTATGGGTGTTAGAATAAGTGATCTCTTGTAATGCTCTTCCAAACTATGCTTGGGAAGTGAAATGACAAAGTCAAACAAAAACAATCTCTTGAAATTCAATTTATGGAGCCAGTCAGAAGGTACATAGGCACACACCTGACAGGAAAGCTTCACTTCACTAATATCAACTAATTAGAGAATTAACTTCATGATTTTCTGCCCAGCTAACATAATTTCGAAATCTCCCTTCAAGAGTTCTCAGCTCAGGGTATTTCTTGGTAGAACCTCAAGACATCCTGCTTGAACAAAGAAACAAAACCAAATGTTTCTCTTACATGACCTACCTCCTGGTCTTGACTCAGCGTAAGCATTGATGATTTAGTTGTTCAATTTCCCCCAAGAGTTTTAGTTTTTCCATGAGGTTAAAATATAGCATAGATTATACACAGTATGCAATATTAATCATAGGCGATGTTTTCAGAACATAAAAATATAATATCCTCAGAAAGCATTCCATATATTTTTAAAAAGACACGAAGAATTCATGGATGGTGCAAGAGATCTCTTTAAAGAAGAAAAATCTTACCTGTCACAAGCTGTTGTCCCGCTAGTCCTACTGGAACCATCCCCAGATTATTCATAGCTGTAGCCCAAGCTGTTGGATCAGTGACTGACATGTTAAGCTGTGTGGTATCTATAGCTATGCTTCCCAAACCATCAGCTGCTGCAAGAAAATAAACAAGAGAAGTCAACGCATCACAATTTTTAACCAAAACTTTCAGTGCAAATGAGGTATTGCCACTGCTGATTTTGGGTTTGTTTTGTTTCTTAGTTATAGTCCACCTTTAGAACACTGTTAATAGTACTTGGTATTGTATAGCTAAATATAAAGACACTGGAAACATGCAACAGACATAAAATGAAATAAGAATGATTCAGGTTGGTTATATGGAAAACCTTTTTACCATGAGGGCAGTCAAGTAGTGGAACAGGCTGTGCAGTCACCACCCCTGGCAGCTTTCAAGACTCAACTTGATAAAACCCTGCTCTAAACAGGAGGTTGGATTGGAGACCTTCTGAGGCCTCTCCCAACCTGAATGAATTGCCCTGCAATACTCTGATACAATTTAATGATGCATAAATAACTGTGGCAACTTGTCAGAAAGCTGAGAGAACCAAACACACCCCAAGGAAATAACTATTTTCCATAAGGTGCAATTTTTTGTTTGTAAAAGATTTAAGAATACATTATCCCCTAAATAAACTGAGATCAAACCAAATCCATTCACTATGGGAAATACCAAGTTTTGTTCTAAAAAACCTGAGAGAATTATCATGAATATGGTCAAAATAGACTCAGCCCAGGTATGGATTTTCTTAGGTTGGGGAAGGAAGAGTGAGTCAGATACCTAAGGGATGATACCTATCTGATACTGAAACACCAAACACAAGATGTGTCACAAATTTTTGCTTCTCCCCTCCCCAGTCACAGCTGAAATCAGCTCTTTCCAGCTATTTTCTTATGACCTTTGCAGACCTGAGATATTTACCAGCAGCCATTGCTTTTCCCCAGTTCCTTTTGCTCCTGTTAGACTTCTTCGGCTAGCAATGACGAACTACTGTATTAGCAGCATCTTGAGATGGGATATCACTAAGCACAGGGCCCACACACAGCTCATTAGGCTCTGAAAGAGAAAAGATGGAAATCAACCATCAGTGCCACAGTCAGAACACAACAACAGACCACTTTGGGAATCCACTCAAAGCTCCTGCCCACTCCCTCTGGATCACAAGCCCCAGCCTCTTTGCACACATTTAGCAGGCACTGTAGAGGTGTTTCAGCAAATCCTCATCCTGGCCTGCTGAACAAACAGTAACAGGTAGGAATCTGTCAGACCACTGAAAAGACCTTCACAAATTAGGTCTTATCAGTAGCTACACAGCCTCCTCAGCATGAAGGCATCAGCTGAAAGAACATACTAAGGGATGAATACGATTTATTCTTTTTTAGACTGTTAACAATTAACTGATGTTGCAAGTTTCAAGGAAATAGTTGTCTGTTCTGAGGTAAAAAGGAAAAAAAAAAACAACTATGCAATGACTTATAGAATGGATCCTGCAGTGATGTGGAAAAGAAAACCTAACAAAGCTGAGGACGATGCCTGCTCCTTAACTAACATTGTACCTTTGGCTCACAAAGGTTAGTTAACTCAAAGCAAAACTGGAGTATCTGTTTCTAGCTGATTGCTCTCAGCAGTTACATAAGGGCAACTTCTTGCTGTTGCTATTGTTTGTGAAGCTGACCATGATAGTGCATCGCTGGTTGGAAAGATTGAATGAACCACTGGTAAGAGGTGTGACCAAAGTGAGCTCACAGCACTTAAAGCAGAGGGAGAAAATGCTGCGCTGAGGATGATCACACACACATGTTAGGTTTTGTGCATTTTTGTGCATGGGACTATGGGCAAAGGAGGGCTACATTATTTTTTGGCTGTCCAGCAGCTTAAGAGGTCTGATGTAGGGTGTTTGGTATCAGGAGCCAGCAACTGACCAGAAGATTAAAAATGTTCAAAGAATTCATTAATGCTGTGCAGTTGTATCTTGGTGACTTGTTCAGCCCTAAAATAGTTGGGCTAACTTTAAAAAAGTACTTGAAAGACCTTAATTAAGGGGTTTCCAACATGCAAACCCTAAGGATTCATCTTTAGAAAAGACATAATTAACATAATTACACTATATTTTAGCTTAGTACCTCCCACACTTTTTCATGTGATGTGCATAAAGTACAAGCTAGAAAGCTTTATATTACAGTTACATTACACTCTATAGATCACTTCATAGGAACATCACCACATCAATGGCTGTAAAATCAAAGAAAGAGTAGGGATCAGGCAATGCTATACATTTTTTAGTATGTTGTAATTTACAAATAACCAGTATAACTGGGCTAAAAAGCATTTTGTTCAAATCTACAGTGGGTCTATTTAAAAGTCAATATTTATCAACTCTTAATATTTGAATTTGCAATTCCAATTCTTATTTGATCTCCACTATTCATTATACATAACATAAAATATTTTTATGGTAAAATTAGCTTTTAAATAACATCTATAAACACCAAACAAACATTGAATGAAAGTCATCTGTGGGGAATATGAATAACATATGGCAAGGCACCCAAGATTTATGCCCAGTTTTTAAAAACTGGATGTCTCCTGTTCAGCTCCTTAAACTTGTACTTAGCTCTTTCCACAGAGGCTATAAACTTCTGACCACAAACATCTATTTCAAGGTTAGGGCTGGCTGAATTATTCCTTGTCAATAAGTTATTTCTCCCCTTGCTCTTTGTGAATCATTTCCAAACCAATCCCAATTTACAAACATATGCTGAATAGCTCAGATGAGAGTGGTTCGCTTCTTCCCCTGATCAGCAGCTTTGTTGCCTTGATGAAGAAAGGCGGATTTAAAAGCCAACAGGGACGAAATGCCTCTTCATACCTTGCTGCATGCTTATTCCTTGTCCCCATAATGCATCACCGTAACTAACGGGGAGGAAGGAGGTACTGCCCCCTGGTTTTGGGGGCATCTCAGGTAGGCATGGACTACTGAGATAAGAGGTAGAAGAGAATGGGCATTATACTCTCTCTCTGCCACCCTCCTTTCCCCATTTTAGTGCTTGTTGATGTGTGCACCAGGTGACATTACCAGATCGGCTGCCAAACTACAGATGTGTTGCTACAGTCTCTTCCACCCAAACCCACATTGCAGTTGCACCAGCTCTCCCAGAAATGCAGTAAACGATCAGACACTGGGCTAGACAAATGCACCTCACCTACTGGGAATTAGTAGGTGACTTTTTGATTTTGCCTTCTGGCAGGTTGTCCACATATTTCAAATTTTGGTGTGCATTCATGAATTAGCCACAAGTATTTGTTAAAGTCCTTGCAGAGGAACAAGAACATAACACCATGATTACGAAAGAAAGCAGAATCAGTGGGTTAGTTGGTGAAACTTATATTGTACTATACCACTGGATCTGCTCAATATGCCATAGAATTCTTTGCTCAAAACACACTCTTGTAGTCCATACTGGCTCTGGGCAGCTTTGCTTTCTTTCTGAACATCAAGTCTACTGTTTTATCAGCAGGACCTGGATGCAGTGCAAGCTGAACCAGGGGAAAACCCACAAAAGAGCACGTGAGAAGCTGAAGTGAAACTAGTTCTATCTAACCAAGAACTGCTGCAGGCTATTTTGTCAGTGGAAGAGAGGTGAATAACAAGCATAAACGAACTTATGAACACTGAATAATTTGCAGTAAGTTGTAGGCAGAACTAATGCTCCATCCTGAAGGACACAGACTGTAGAAACTAGCTCTTTTAAAAAGAAAAATACTAATTGTGGACATCCCTTCTAGTGACAACTCAGTGGTTACTTAACACAGAGCAACATAATATGGCTAAAATAATCTTACAGGCATTTCACACCTGATTTAGACTCAAACATTAGCCTTTGTTCAAAAGTTTTCAAAAATTTGGATAGAGAAGGTTTCATTAATGCTTAAAATTAAATCAGCTTTGGGCAAATTTCAGCTTTTTATTGTATAGCTGAGACACGGCACTGGAAACAAAACAAGCCAGGAAGATGAACAAACCCACTGATTAGGTCATATTAAAAAGCTAAATGCTAAGTTCAATGAGAAATACATCTACTAGAAAAGATTCTTGCTTTCTTAATAATAAATGGAATCACTGTGCCATTGGTTAAACAGGCAAGAAAGCGTTAAGTTTATGCAGGGATCTTGTGTAACCTGAGCAGACATTAATCAACACTTTTTACTGACATCGCACCTTTAGAAAGCATTCCTGATCTACAATTCATTAATACTCCTTTGGGCATTAATGACCTGAAGATATGTGTAAAAGAAATTTGTGTTTATAAACACTTGTGCATGGGAGTAGCTCTACTCCAGGGGAGTAACTTCAGAAGCAAATAAAACCAATAATCCTGATTTACTTTCACATTAAGAAGAAAATGGCTAACATGTTCTGGGCCCTGCTATTCCTGGAGGTTTGGGAAAGGCAGGGCTGTTAACACAAACTTTTTTATTTGAGAACTTCTGATTAACAAAATTTTAATGCCAAACACTTTGTAAAGCGATTTCATGTTACACTTTTTTGGTTGTCTCTCTTTTTGCAGAAACAATGCAAGGACCAGTCCTTGGACTGTGGATTGTGAGAGACATTAAGACTTCCCTCAGACAGGTTGTCAGGAAGATAAAGCACCCTCAAGTCCATATCAATGAGCACTTCTCAGTCATAGCAGTCATAGCAGATTGTACTTAGCGTGCATATTTTATACCAGGCAATTAAATGCAGTTACCCAAATGAATACAGAAACCGGTTATATATTGTGCATCAATTATCACAGGCAATGAATGCCATGAGACAAAGAAATTAACACAACATAAAGCTAATTCAATAACACAGCAGATTGTGAAGTTAAAATCCTACCCTTTAGATATCCATAACACCACAGAAAATGAGTTACAACACTGAGTGTAGCTGATTAAATGTACCACTGTAATGAGGCTCTGTGGAGTGCCCAGGTCAGTGGCCAGCCCTGGGATGCAAGAGGGGATTCTCTGCCCAACTCTGACACCAACCTGTGGGGTAACATTTCAGTAATTTCACCTCTTTGTCTAATTTTCATGACCACTAAATCCTTCAAGGAAAAGACTGATGGCATCAACCTTTTGAAACCTGGGACTACAAGTTGTGAAGACAGTAAATGCTATTGGTGCTAATTCTTGAGACAACACAGATGAGAAGCAGCAGTGTGGCATCTTGTGAACTGTTACATCTAGGCAAGTTTTCCAGTTCTTAAAAGAATGGCAACTTCAAAGTGTTTGTTACTGTTCACTGTGATTCATAGGACGGTGGTCATTAGGTTGGTCACACTCCACTTGACCTGCCAAAGTACAGGTAATTTATTAGGCTATCTCCAGCTGTCTTCTAAAATACATCAAGCATTTTGTACTGGTTCTTCCCAATATTTTTGTTTCTCCAGCTGAATACGTGACTCCCAGTAAAGAAGGGAGAAAGAGAAAGAAAAGCTAGACAAGGATATACTGTAAGTCACTATCCAATTCTTCCTCACCATCTTACGATGAAGAAGAAAGATGGGAGTAGCAACAAAGAAGTTGATAATTTTGTGTCATAGCAATCCTACATGGGGCACATGAAAAAAATAGCATCTTCAATGTGATTCTGAAGGTGGCTTTAATTAATAATATTGCATATGCAGTGCTACAAGAGGAGGCATTGCCTCATCTTTTTGCGTGGCTAGTGGTGTGTTAACACCTAGAGAACCTCACCTAAATTCTGAAATTCTAAAGGAATTGAAGAAATACTCACATTTCTTGCAACAATTTGCAAAAAGACATTTACTAACACAATTAAAAAAAAAACATGAGGTACCAGATCATTTTTGAAAAAGAATGTCTTGTTTTCTGGAATGGGATCCTAAGTTAGGCATCTACTGCTTCACCTCCTCGCAACTCTACTGGAGAGGCCTGTTGCTTTCCAGCATCTCCAGAGTCACCCTGTTTATCTGGATTTGTCTGTCATGTCTCTCTCTCTTACAGGAGGCCTTTGAAAGCAAAGATTGGTTCTGCAGGAACTGGCACTTTCCTTAAGAAAACAGCTTCATTAGGCGCAAGCCAGTGATGATAAGCTCCCTCAGAGCCTAAATGGGAGCTCTAGTTATGTGTTCACTCATATTATCTTTCTGATATCTTGTCTTATGAATGATTTATAACACCTTTGTTCATTCTATATTATGCCACTAAAAAACTACATTGTCATCTTATAAACTCACAAAATATGTGCTGCCGCGTTAAGAGCTTTAGCTTTTCACTATGTACACTGAATACGTAGGTTTTTGCAGAGTTGCAAAGGATCCTTTCCACCAATTTTCACTGAAAAACAGTTAATGAGTACATCATGGACATACTAATAGGACTGAGACTACTCATAGAAAAATCACAATATATTTAATATTCAACAAAGCCAATTTGTAAAAAACATATTTTCTGGAAGAACTGCTCATTTGAGATGCTGAGTTACTTCAATCCTCTGCCCCAGTGCTTCTTGAAGATAACACATTGTACACCCAAAGGCCAGACTTCCCTTGGAAAGCAGAACAGTGAAAGACTTCAACAGAGAAAGAAAAATAAAACAAAGGTCACCAAGATAAACAGGTGTTGTCTTGTGATGCTCCTTGAAAGGTCACTCGGTAATATTTCATGGTAAATCCTGAACCTCACTGGCATCTCAGAGCAAAGTCTTAACAGGTTACAAATGCACTTTTTCTTTTGTGTGTATTTTAGCAGCTGCGGTCTGAATATGCTGATGTCTATAAATAAAAGCATCTGGAAGCACATTAAGCAAAGCATTATAGAAGTTCAGCTTACTTACTGAAAAAGCATATGCAGTTCCAAAGTCATCTGGAATAGGGAAAAAAAAAAAAAAAGCCACATTGCTGGCTAGCAATGCAGTGCAGTCTTGATAAAAAGAGGTCTGATTATTCCTCGAACACAAAACGCTGTTGTGAATTGATGATTGCATCTCCATTTTTTACCCTGCCAAGATGGCTTGCAGTTGTGACTCACTTGCTTCCCATTTAAAAGAGCAGTGACATACTGTCTAAATTAGGACAATCCTTTCTTTAAATGCCTGCGTTTATATTTAATTTATATTTAACAACAACAAGAATTTTTTTCTGAAATCTTTTAACTACTTATAGCGGTATTTTAATAGCAAGCCTTGTATCACACTGTTTTCTACTAAAAGCCAGTGACCACTTCAGAAATGTGACATCCCACACCACTGTATTTCAGTCCAAAGAGGAAGCACCTGAAGCAGCTTTTGAGCAAACACACTTCAGCAGTTTTACTGAAAGGCTGAACATTGAAATGAGAGGTGCTGGAAAGGCTCCTTGATGCCATAAAGTACCTGGGCCAGTCATTATATATGGGCTATACATACTATTTCTTATCTTTCTGGGTTTGAGAATGCACCACACTTATCAAATACCTTCTCTCACTCTACCATATAATGTCCTTGCTTCGTGTTTACCAGACCTACGTCAAGCTACTAAAATACAAAGGGTTGTCTCGTTGGGTTTTTTTAGAACAAAAACAAAGCGGGGGGGAAGAAAAAGAAAAAATACTAAAGCTTTCTTTTTCCAGAAAGAGCATGTTAGCTTCTTGGCTAACGTAAAGTGAAATCAGTCTTGTGTCACCTCCTGAAAAAAATGAACAGCTTGACAGGTAAGCCCTCTCTGTGGCAGAGCCCCAGTGATGGTACCATACAGGCAATCAACAATCAGAGGTAGGGGTGCCTCATTAATGAATTTCCAAAGGAACATAGACTCCTGTCTACTAGTCCCAGAAGACCAGGATACAGTTGAGTTTCACATGGTAACATTACGTATGGAAAGTCTATTTTAAGTAACTTTTTAGAAGTTTCTAAAATGCATTCATTATCATTTTTCTTCTCCTTCAAAGTCTGTATAATTGAACTCCTGGAGTTAAGGCAGCCTTTCTTTTCAGGCAGAGATTCATGGGGAAGAAAACTCAAACCTGTCAATCAAACTATTTTCATATTTTTAAAATACACTTTTATCACTGGATCAAATTGTGGCAAGACGTGATATCTAAATATCCTTGGTTAAGTGCCTGGGTGACCTTCAGAGCATGTTTTTGCAGAATACTGAAGCAATCTAAAGTCATACCAATCAAAATTTTATGCAATACTATCAAGTATTCTCTCAGTGACAGCTATTAAGTGAAACTCTGGAAAAGAGGTTTAGGCTTGGTTTGTTTGTTTTAATTCAAGGTTTCTGATGTGCTAAATTTTGCTTAAGAGAAAATCTCACTGTCTCTTCTATCAACGTACATCTGTCCTCACTCTGAAAGCTGCCTGTAGAAAGCTCTGTAAACTCTTTTAGCACATCACACTCAGGATATCTGCTCCAGCTACGAGCTCTAAATTGCTAGTGTGCTCCCTGGGCTCATTTATCTCGCAATTCTTCTATTCCTCTTAGTTTACCTCCTGTTCGCGATTTGCCTCATAATGCTCTTTCTTGCTTTTCCTTGTATTATTTTGTTTCCGTCCACTGACTCCACACTACCCCTTAACAACAGAGGCCCATTTCTTGCCTTAATCTGCTCTGGGCCATTCTCGCATCCAAGCATCTCTTCACATTACTGTTTGTTACATTGTTCTGTTTTACGAGGAAAGGGAGGGATTCCCCTCACCTAACTTGTTTGTGGCAATGCAGACAGCTATGCTTGAGCTTAGCATTGCCATCGTTGCCAATAGGGAGAACCGGATACGTCTGCCAGCCGGTTTCAGACACCTGCTCCGCTAGGCAGTGAAGTACACCTTGGAGGTGCACATCTCGTTCCTCTGACTAGAAGTCTGCACTGCAGTTCTGGATATGAACATCTATTTTGTCAGACACCCATGGGATGAGATGAGCTGCGCTAAGCAAACTGCGCCTTGGGAGCTCAACCGTCACTCTGCTACCTGCATGCCATATGAATCCCAGCAAGACACTCAGTCCTGAGGGACTTGGCTCTTTTGCCTGATAACTCTGGCATAGTGAACTGCAGGAGAACAGAAAGCATGACTCAGTTTGCAATAACTCATAAGAATGTCCCAAATATAGATACATACAGATATTTAGAGAGAGACAGAGATGGTTTGCTTTCTGATTTTATTTTCTGCCCATTCCCAGTGATTAAGCCAACATATGACTATTAGTGTTTGACAACAAGAACTGCATTTCCTGCAACTGTGATGCTCTACATCTGCCTTTTCTCTGGAGAGAGAATACATCCTGGACCTTTTCTTCCTACTTCCAAATGAATTCCATCTCCTCCACCCCATTTCTTTACTAGACACTTAACTTCCTGGCTTCTCACAACTCCCATTTTAAAGATCAGTAGGAAACCACACACACCTCTAGGCTACCACAGTCCTTTGTTTCTGCCCATCAGCCTTGCCCTATGTAATCGCATTCAAGTTGAGCACAACACCTTCAAGCAAAGCTCCACCAGCACACAGAATCACTAAATCACAGAATCAAAGGATATGCCCAGTTGGAAGGGACCCACAAGGATCATTGAGTCCAACTCTTAGCCCTGCCCAGGACCATTCCCAAGAGTCACACCATGTGCCCAAGAGTATCATCTGAACACTTCTTGAACTCTGTCAGGCTTGGTGCTGTGACCACTTCCCTGAGGAGTCTGTTCCAGCACCCAACCACCCTCTGCATGAAGAATCTTTTTCTAATAACAAACCTAAACCTCCCCTGATACAACTTCAGACCCTTGGGTCCTGTCACTGGTCACCACAGAGAAGAGATCAGTGCCTGCCCCTCCTCTTCCCCTTCCAGGGTCTTTATGCTCCCTTGTACCCATTAGCTTTCAAGAGAGGCTGAATTAAGGTGCTAAAAGAGCCAGGAATTTTGTCTGTTTTCTAAACAGTTGTTTATGGGATCACTGGCAAGTTACATAAATTAGGATTATCACATCCTTTGTGGCCACTGAGGGAGAAACAATCCCACAGTTAACATAAGGTCAGATCAGAAGAATAGCAGCTACTGTGCATCAGCTATGATCAGGCAACAAAAATTATTTCAATGCTTCTCCCTTGTAACTAGCTGTTAGGGGGTCAGGATAGAGGAGGCTTGAGCTGCAGATCATGGTGAATATAATGATGCTAAAAACCCTCCTTCCCTCCCTGCAGTTGGTCCTGCTGTACCTTTAACCAGACAACAATCCTTCTATTCCCCTTTCCCTGAAACACCTTCTTGTATGTGTATTTCTTCAATTTCAGTTATAATTCTTCAGGACAGGAAATCATGTGGATTTTCCCTCAGGCAGGGCTAAAACCTACTAGAAACCCATCATTTCTTGTGCTGTAATTGGACTGATACTGGCTTTAGCCAGGAGTCCCCCAGGCAGGGATGTCAGCAAGCCAGCAATGCTCTGACACCCAGAGGCAAGGCCACCCCCTTGCCAGGCTTCTGCATAGCATCTTGTGCAACAAGGCTTTCATCCCTTATAAGGCTTTTAAAATACTACTGAGTTATAAAACTAGGAATACTGATGATCATAGCATGCCATTCTCTCCTCATGCAGGCCTTCCACCCCTTTCATGGAGCTAATAATCCTCTCATCAATCATTTTCCGAAGTGTTTTACATTTGTTTGTCTTTTCTTACTTGATTTATAAGCTCTTCAGGTCAGAGAATTTGCCTGTATCTAGGTTGGTCAAGTACAATGTCAATTTACTGGACTATATAAATATTTTCTAATAACAGGGCAATAACAAGAATAATGTATTTACTGTAACACAATATTTCTAGCCTTCAAGATACAATAAGAAACAACTCAAAGTCAACAACAAAACCTAAAGATTTGCAGAATCTTTAACTGTGAAGCGGAAGCCATGAAGTCACTCTGTGAAACTTTGGTAAATTAGTTACTTATATTCACAAATAGCAGTACAAATCCTTGCAAATTGACCCTCTGGAAAATATAAAGCAGAACATAACCAGTGTAAACCAGCAGAGCACTGCTTCACATGTGTATTATAAGGGTCACAAATGGCTTTCTAGTTACTTTTTAAACAAATGCAATGTTAATACTTTCACTGCAACATTATGAATAAAGCATTTGGCCTGTAGCTATGAATATGGTATCTGATGGCTTTTGACTTGTTTGTTTATATTGTCATCCAGAAAATTTATGTACCATGCTCTCTTGGACTCAAACTTGACCTCACCTCTTGAATGTGCAGAGAACAGAGACCACGTAGAGGGCTCTGGGGTGCAGCAGTTTGCCTCAGCTTCCCTAATGTAGTTTGATGGCTACCTTCAATGCCCTCCCTACAGCAGCACAGAGCTCTTCCGGCACACAGGAGAGGGGACAGGGTGCCAGGGTCACTGTCCATACCCATTTGGCACCATCTTCACTCATGTTGCTAATGGTTTCTTTGCTCTTTAAAGCTCTGAGGTATCCAATTAATCAAAATAATGGTGATGATGCAAGAGATTAAACTGACAGGAGTATGAACTGCCCTTGTTTATCCAGGTGATACTACAGGAAGTGCAATGCAGATTCATGTAGAGGACAAAGCCCTGTCCTTTGAATTTACAGCCTGAATAGAAAATGCTTTGTGAGACCACTATATTTCTGTCTAAAATATATGGTTTAATTTAGGAGTGCCCAAGTGACACTAGTGGCCTCTGATATATAAGTGGTCAGGGAAAATGACCTCTATGTACCTTCTTGCCTGAAGCTCAGAGCAACAGCAAGTGGATCGCTTTAAATGGGCCCCATTTATTATTCTTTTAATTGTCTACTAATATTTCTTTCAATAGGAAAGACTAACAGAACCCTTCTGGCTCCAAATGTCTTCCAAACTATTCAAAACTGCAATTCAGCCAAAACAAATAAGGGGTCTTCTGTTCTCTGTAAATGAAAAAGAAACAGGACAGGGATCTAGGAGATTCCTGTTCCTCATACAGCTCTGCAACACACCTTTGGCAAGTTATTTAAACTGTCTATGCCTTCATCCCACCCCCCATGTGAAATGGTGTGATTGTACTTTCTTTATCCCAGATTTTATTAATTTTGCCTATTCAGGCTATTCTCTGCTTATGGGGTAGAAGAGATCAGTGCGGACCATGACCAGGGCCTGCAGATAACAAAGGATTGCATTAGGATAAGGAATATTTTTTTTCCCAGTAAAAATCAAAACCAAAACAGAGTGGAATAATAAAAAAAAAAATAATGATCAAAATTTCCTTTGAAATCGCTGTCTATCCAAATGTGGAGAAAATAGCAAGTTTCCTTTAAAAGTACTTGCAATGAAATTCACACTCTGTCAGGTGTAAATTACAGCCTGGATCTCATCTTGTTCTATCTACAGCTCCTTTCTTAGTCATGCATAGCTGCAGTGTACAAAAATATTCCCTGCATGTGATCAAGCGAGTATGAGCACATAAGATGCAAACAAAATATGAGACTTAAAAATGTTTACAGGCATCTTAAAAGAAAACTAAAAGTTTGTAACCATGCCATTTCTCACTGATTTACAACTACGCCTGGGAACACAATTCAAATAAATCTATGAAATATTTTCTTAAAGAAGTTACAGAGAACTGAGATAGCTAAAAATAAATGACAGAAAGAAATAATAAACCCAGGAACATGATTATATTGTGCAATCACAGATACAGCAGAGCACTTAAATTGAGTCCTGATCATAATAGAGTTGCTCAGTGGAACAGCATGGGAAAGAGACTTTTCATCTTTTTCTTCTCCAGTGTTTTATACAAGACCTTCTGATTGCATATGCTTTATAACATCTAATAGATTACTTCAGGCAAATATCTATACACCATACTAAACACTGCAGAAACTCAGTTTCGTCTATGCTCATCTTTGAAACAGTGAACTCCTCCCCAAGTCCCATGGGTTGGTGACACTGTGAAGTGCATCACTGGCACATGGTGAAGCATCACAAAGTTTGGAAGGAGTCATCAGATGGAGTTGTAGTGCGCTGTTGTGTTAGTCCATATTTCAAGGTACAAACAAGATTTCAGCCTGGGTAGAAATGTTCTTAATCTTCTTTAGGACAACTGTGGCTAGGGGCATGGAAGCAGCGTATTTAGTTTAATTACATGTCCAGAAATGCCTGAGCTAGGAAATTCTCTCTTTAAAAGTCAGCAATTCCCTTTCATTCAGGACTAGTTAAAAATTCTTAATTGTTAAGCTATCTATACAAAGGCTATACCTAAGGTTTACTACCGATTAACTCTCGAAATGCTTATCAGTTGGTGAGGACTTGACATCTGACCCAGCTCAGAGAGAGAAGCAATAATTTTCTAGACAACAATCAAACACCTCTGTGGGGCACTAAAGTTAAAAATCTGCTTGTTCAAATACTTCATGAACAGAACAGCTTTGTATGATTTCTCAGTGAATGGAAAGAGATGACATACCTGCTATGAATGGCTACAGGAATTCTAAAAAACCTGCAGACAAGTTACCAGACTTTCCTGTCGTCTGGCACAGTTTTTTGCACTTTCCAGGGTAAGGCATCAAGTTTTGACCCCTAGCTTCCTACTAATCAACACTTGGGACAGTAAATGCAGTTTAATTGAAGTTCATTCATGTTCCTAAGGGAAGTTTAATGATGGAAAGATTCAGACTCCATCTCATCTCAGTAGTAGTAAGATTCACATATGCGGATCCATCACTGAGAGTGGCCTGGCCTCTGTTATCATTAATTGAAGCATATTAAGAGACTTAGTAGAAAAAAAATATCCAAATTTAAAATGTCAAGAGACAGATCCATCTAGTTTCATATCCTGTAGTTATATTATACCTTAATTACAGTTAATTAGGAGATATTGTTCCTGGTGGAAGAGCATCTGACATAGTTTCTGTGGATGATTAAACATAGAACAGAATTTGATGCATTTGTTGAATGTGGGATCTGTTTATTTTGACTATACAACTCTATCTAGAGTATCATTCCTACTACCTACTACATAGCAAAACAAAAGAAAGTCACAGGTCAAAAATATTTCCCTTGCCCTGGGCACAGAGTCAATGAGGGTTTTAATACCACTTGTGAAAGAGTAATCTTTGATTGAATGGTATTAGCTGGACTCCTTTCCCCATACAGTATAAAATACAAAAAGTTGAAACCTAGGCTGAAAGCATGAGCTCAGCTTCTGCTGGTGTTGATATGGTTTGCTCACACTTATTGATCTATGGCTGTACATGATGCTGAAACATGTTTTGCTGGGCTGCCTGAGATCTTTGCTTATGCTTAAAATAGAAATGGCAGGATTGGTTTTATCACTGAAAAGTAAGCAGTGCATGTCTTCTTCCTGAAAAGTAACAAAATTAACATTTGTGATGTAATCTTCCTTCTCAGTTACAAAAAAAAAAAAAAAAAGAAAAAGAAAAAAAAAAAGGTAGCATAATTGGTTACGTTGCTGGTACTAGAAAGTCTTGGTTTTCACGAACTCTATGCACATTGGTTTCGTAAATGCTTGATTACTCTCAACTGCAACAATTGTGATAAATCATTTGCTATATACTTTTCAGTGCAACTACATGCTTTGGGCAAAGATATTTTTTTTGTTCATTATTTATTTAGTTTTAAAAGCAAAACCACTCTTTTAACACATTTTTCCATTCCCAGTGATGGATTTTATCTTTGATATGTGATCCAGTTATTTAACTACCTCTCACTACTTCTCCCATGAATTGTTTATAGAGCAACTTGGCAGCATAATTTGCATATCACAGGAAAGATCCCATTACATGTTCCCAGAGGTGCAGTTGCACTAGCTTTATCACTTTCTGCCACCTATGCACATCCCAGAAGCAGAGTGTCTGGTTAATCCAGAAAGGCGCTTCTTGGCTGCCAATAGTAATTAAACATTAATGGTACAGCCACAACATTTTCAGCCACTCAAAACTTATCTATCCATTGTCTTTGATAAATATATTACCTAAAAATGTATTTATCTTTTCATACAAAGTTTCCTGCCATAGGAAAATCAGAGAGCTTTACCTTTAGGTATTCTTTTCAGCTGTTGCAGACTTGACCTGAAATAATTAGACAAGGAACAAATGCACAAAGAGAAAAAAAGTTGGAAAGAAGGGAAAAATGCTTAAAAATGGAGTAACTCAATATAACACAGAAGAGCTGGAGAAGACTAGGGGCTGGACATTGTATTTGCTCTCCAGACTCTTATTTGATGACTGAATGGGACAACAGCTCTAACTGTAGGTTTCATGGTGATATAAAGCCCATGTTTGGGTGTATTCCGGATTATTCTTCACACATTGTATGAAACATTTAAAAAAATGACAGCGACATAACTTTCACTGAGAGGAGCACTTACTCCAAGAGCACTCTACAAACATCAAAGCATACAACCACTAGGGATCAGGGCACAGGAATTAAAGGGAAGCCAGAATCACGCTACGGTCAAACACCAACTAATTTCCTTGCACAAAGCACTGCTGCCTCCAGATGTTTTCCCAATAAGCAGACAAACAGTCCAATGCCTTCAAAAAGATCTTACATTTGTGGGGAACACACATTTCAGATACCAAATCATATTACCTTTTATTGACCCTGAACAAATCCACCTTGCAGTGAAAGACTAATGCAAATGAAATTTCAGAAATGCAAACTCCATTTGGGTGAAATTTGGAGTCTGAGATGTAGATCAGAATTGTTAACAAAAAGAGCCTTCTCAGAAAGTGCCTCATGCAAACATAGTAACACCCCCCAGTTGCATTCAGCTAACCCAGCACCTTTCTCTCTAGCAATATGACAAACTCACAAAATTCCTAACACCACAGAGGGCTTGAAGAGAGAGAAGGGGTTGATTCACTAACAAAACTAATGGGCTATTGAGTCAGTAGCCTTTGAGTCACAAAGTCAACCTCAGTGAAGAGTGATTGAAACTGGTTATATCCCATAGCCCAAGACTGCATTATGTAGTGCAATAGCCAGCAGTCACAGTGACAGAGCAAAAGGCAGATTAAGTCTAAGGATAGCCTGGTGGGCAGGAAGGAAAATCAAAGCTGTTCCTGCCTGTTTAAAAGTGAGCATTTAGTTTTTAAGCCTGTCAGCATGATCCTTTCTGAAGGCATTATGTTTACTGACATGCTACCCTGACATTTTGGGTTAGTAAAACAAAAAAACCAAACACACAAAACCCAAACCCAAACCCCAAAACAAGAGGTAAGGTTATAAAATCAAATATGATGATTTCTGCATGTTAAAAGAAGTATTGCTTCCACAGAGACTTGGAAACTCAAACAGCTGCAGCACTGTGCCAGTACATGAAAACCAAAAAATGGAACTGACCTGGGTTTCACGGTTCAAGCGTGCCGTGGCAGGGATCCCGGCACTACTTCCAAATTCAAAGCTTGAATAAACACAGTTGTAGTTTCTTGAAGTGGATGCTTTTAATGCAATCTGAAAAGGGTGAGAGAAAGGGCATACTCCTGAAACGTATGTTTCTTACGTTTAAATTCTGGAGAAGCCCAGCTCGTGACTGCTTGCTATTAAGACTGTACAGGAGAGAGGGAGCGTCTTTGAGTTCACATACTTAACGCTCAGTGGTGTGTCTGCAGAGTGGCAGGAAATAAACAACAGTGAGGAGGGGTTAACCAGAGACCTGCTGGCTACAATCTATATGCCTGGAAACAGAAGAGAGGGCTGCAAGGTCGGATATAGTTCAATTGTTTCTAATAGGGCATCAGCCACAGAGCTACGAGGCACAAAGACACCTATCACAAGCTGTACCCACTTTCTATCCCCCCCTAAACTCAAAATAGCAGTTGTGCAGCACGTCATGTCAGTCTTTCTGAATTGATCTACAATGCCCTCCTAGTTCCCAAATACAGCATCATTAGAAAGCACCTGTACAGTAAATAGAAGGAGAGAACAGAGAGATTACATAAGCCACCTATGCATGGATCTCCATCAAAATGTCTAAAACTCCTCAGTAGCACCTCAAGATCTATTCTCCAACTTATTTCCTAAGACAGTTGTGTGCCTTCTGAAATAATGCCACCATTCTGCCATAACTGCATCAAGGGAATATCCACACAGATGGTCAGATAAAAGTAAAAATGTCTCTGAGCCTGATATGAGTAGAAAATCCCTTCATTTGGAGCCTGTCTACCAAAATTTCACCACTGCTCTAATAGATTTCCCCTTTCTTCACAATTGACTCAGCAGACAGAAAAGGGCTTTTTGAAGCCACCAGCTGTGTATGCAAACAGAGGTATAAAGTTGGGCATGGAGCACAGCACGAGTCAGAAAATCCAGATGTGGGAGGGCTTGAGAGGAGGAGAGAGCGGCTATCCATTATGCTTGGAAATGTGCAGAGGAAGAATGAGCAAAGCTATGCTTCAGAAGAGCTCATTCGGCTGCAACATGTAAAGGATGCAGCAGACATTTTCCACAAGAGCCATCCCAAGAACTAACACTGGCAGAAATCAAATATGGCTGAAGACATTTTCCTTTAGCTTTTTGCTAGCAGCTTTTTTTAGAGAAAGACCTGGGGTACTGCCCCACATACCCATTCCCGTCCTGTCCCCAAAACAAACAAACAAACAAACAAACAAACGAACTCAGCTCTATAACAGAATTACTAGACATTGAGGAAACACCCCATAGCAATGGAGAAGCATAAAGTAATACTGTGGTTGCACACTTTTTTTTTTTTTTTGCATACAGACTAGTTACAGATGCTAACCGAGGCAATTTCATATCTCTAGATATTTACTGTACTCTTGTTAAATGAAATGGTATTTTTCATCCCATCCTGACTGGAACAGAGAATATGTTTGGATTATAAATTGTTTAGAATTACTTGTTAATACTGTTGGCTTTTCTGTATCTGCTTGTAGGAGGGACAGGAGGGAGAGGACAGATAATATTTTACAGATAGAACCACAGAAGAGAAAAACAGAAAGCAAGCTTTGTTTTCAACACATTTAAACTGGTCAAATGACAAGAATCAGTTGCCTTGGAAGCAGATCTGCAGCTAAATGAAACCTTTCACCTGTCCAACATATGAAATATTTATTATCTGAGGGTGACTAGAGATGCAATAAAGCCAGACACACAATGCAGAAAGCAGACCCAAGCTCATCACCTCCATGAATTTCACAGGTCCTGTGGCAGCCAGATTAGATTTTGCCACAGAGAAAAGGAAGTGGGCTCGATTGCAGTATTGGGTGTAAAGAGAAATAAAACTAGAGGAAAGCAACTTCATAACTTTATATTTGATTTAACCAAATTGGTGAAGCAAAATGATGATCCTATACTGTGTTTAGTAAGTCTGGAAAACATTATCATTTCCAATTAGAGAGAAGAGCCCATTCTCTCTTTAGATAATTACTTTTCCAATAAATTATTCTTGGCCACTTGTTTCCCCATAAAAGTTGTCCAGTGTTCGTCTTGTAGAAGTTGTTGGGTTGTTGTTTGTTTTTCTCCTTATTTTGTAGGGGTTGAAATTAATTTATTATAGCGATGAAACTTGGCAGAGATCCAGACATAACAATCTGAAAAACGTTCATTCTAAAATTCAGTTATGGGATTCCTTGTTTATTTTATCTCAGAGCATCCCTAAGAATTCAATCCTGCAAAATGGATCACAGCTGATGCAAAAATGGGCATGTAATCCAGTTCACCTTATTTTTCAGGAAAAAGACTTTAGATATTTCTGTTGCTGCAGACATAACCCTGACTGTGAACAAAAACAAGAGCCATTATTTAAGAAAGTGATAATTTTGCGTAGCTGCTTTCAGAAGCAAATCACACTTTGAAATAACATTTTATCACATACATTTGTTTCTCAGAAAATCTGGATTTCCAAGGTCTTTGACATCCTTACTATTGCTAAACAGCTTTAACATCTGCATTCTAAGGTGCTGAAAATGTCTAATTAAGCTAAGGTGTAAAAATAAAGACAAAAGTCCTCTGTCATTATATTCTAAATTGTATCACAATAACGTATATTTCTGCTAGGACTGGGCTGTGTGTGGGTGTGTATGTGTGTAAGTGGGTGTGTGAAGTGACTGAAAACTTGTAGAGAGTTAACACACAACATCAAAATATAATCACTACTTTCAGTTCATGCCATTTCCTTATCACACTGCACTGGGCAATTGCATGAAGATTTTAGTAGTAAATATTGGATCAGATAACATCATTCAAGTCAGAATTTCAGGCTCTGCGGTGCTGCACAGGATTGATCCTGCGCTAACAATTAAGATGGAAGGGAGTTATGAACAAGATGGGGAGGAGAAAAAGAAGAGCACAAGGAAAGAGGCTTGAAATATGGTATCTGAATGGTTCCATTGCACAAAGTGTGCCCCCACAAAATCGATGCACAGACTGCTAGAAAATGGGGATTACTGGTTTCACAGTGGCATGTAACATTTATCTCCAGCCTCTTTCACAACACCATAGACCTTAAAATATTAACAAGTGCTCTGTTTCAGTTATGCTACTCCGGCACTAGTCCTGTGCCTTAAGAGACTGCACCTCTGATCCCAGGCAGGAGCATTTCCCCATACCTAACACATAATACTTAGTTATACACTCATGCTTTTCCTAGACTCAGCCTTCATTTTCATTGCTTCTGTTCAAATTACTTCCTCCACATCTGTTACAGTCCCTTTGCCCTCTAACAGAGTGTTGTGCTTATGCTTTCCCAAGTATGCCAGAAAGAGGTTGCTAGGTTCCAAGTGCCCCAAAAAGCACAGAACGTGCCTTCTTTCCTGCCTTTCCATATGCCTGGAATACCCCCCTTCTTTCCCACCATGGTACATCAAGTACCTTCCCTTTCTTTCAGAAAACTGAGAATCCATCTGTTCGCCAAAGTGCTCCATCTGCAACAACAGCAAGTCCAGTGATGTGCTGCCAATATTTCAACAAAGGGCTCCTCTAAACCCATTCCCCTGAGTCAGTAACACAGCCCACGTCCCCAGGGTGAGGATGCTTGCAGACAGGAGGTGTGTGTGGAATAGGCAGGCTCTATTCATTTGGTTTTCCCATTTCAACAAAATGCTTTCCCACACCCAAAGAAAAAGGCAGCACCATTTGGCAAATGCATTTCTTTTCCATGCCTCCTACCAGAAGTGTTAATACTTGCATCCTCGGAAGAGGAAAAAAAAAACCCAAAATAAAAACAAATCAAACCAAACAACAACAACAACAACAAAACAAAAACAAAACAAAACAACAACAACAAAAAAACAACAAACAAACAAAAAAACCAACAAACAGCCCCCCCCACCCCTGACTTTGTTGTGACAGTTGCAGAGTGTGGACCTGGACAAAATACAAGGGATAAAGATGGTAGGGAGGGATCTGAATCCCTTCAAGGGACATCTCAGGACCGTATCTGTGTCAAGCAAATTAGTGAAAGGGTCTCAGTTACAAAGAAGGAAATCGTGCCAAATTTTCATTTCAGCATGAACTAGTGAAGGCCTGAGCTTCGCAAACATGACTAGTAAGCCTCAGGAAAAGGGTGAGGGAAGAGGGCTCAACAGTTAAGGCAGGCAGTTTTTCAGAAGGCAAGTGTACAGCACTTTTGCCATTCATACTCCTGTATCAGGTCTGAATACATACCATACAGTTTATAAATACTTATATGCATATATATGTATAAACATATGTGAATTAGTTGTTTTTACAAACTTGGGCTGCTGTCTTTTCTTCATAGGCTATCCTGTCTCAGGCATTTCAAAAGTCCAGGCTTAATAATTTTCCCTATGTGATTATACAGGAGTTGATGCAGGCCAGGATGCTCCAATTGCATGTACTTTGGATATCCACTTTTTCTATTGCTGTTTATCAGCAGCAAAGTGTTAGATTTATGACAGTTGCAATCACATTTTAATGGCCAGCTGTTAAATTACATTAAACTCCTAGAGTTTTCAAAGGTGACAGTGACAGTATAATATATTATTGCCTATTTTTTAAATCAGCAATTTCTTATATCATTTGAGGTCTCCTTAAAAAAAGAACTCTCTTCTACATTGGAACACATGATCTATACCACTTTGACTCTCTTATCTTGATGCACTTTTTAAATAAGGAAAATTAAACCAAACCAAACCAGAAAACAACAAAAAAACTTGGACTCAAAAACTCAGTGTTGAGTTCAGCAGATGACTTTTGTTGATTTTGAAGAATAAAGAACACAAGATTAGCAGGAGTGGTTGCCATCACATAGTTCAGTTCAATATCATACAACTATAATACATATGTAAATTATAACACTAAATAATCTCTATTTATATGCCAGAAAACCATCCTAAATATATTCTGGTTTTGTCTGCTTTGGCTGCCACATAAATGGCAAAGTGTCAAGTCTCTTACCTAAAAATGCAGGCAGCGCTAATGTGTCTGCCTCACAGCAAGTTCTTCCAGAGAGAAATCCCGATCCTTATCTAGCAAAGCACAACAGCACATTTTGGAGATCACCCATCTATAGCAAAACACTTTGGAACATGTTTATGTTTAAAGCATTTGTTGAACAGGAAGAGATTAAGCATGTGCTCAGTCGGTCTGTAGAATTGCAGCCCATTTTAGGCTTCCACAAAGCGATCTGCAATGTTCAGAGCTGTCCTTGCACAGCCACCCTGCTGGCTCCAGCACCCCGAGTTCCCTACAAAATAGGTTTAAGCAGGATGCTATATGAAAATAACAGAAGACAAGTACAGCCCAAATCAAAGCATCACTGGAAACTTTTCTTCCAAGTCAGGAACGACAATAGTTTTTGAAACAGAGGGCTGATACAGCCCAGGAGGGTTGGAGCACTGCTGACACAAGGCACAGAAATATACAGACCCAGAAATCCTACCAGCCGAATTGGTAAGGCATGATGGCATGGGTGGAACATAAGGATCATTATGTCTTTTTTTGCAGACAGTACAATGAAGCACAGACAAAAACCCCAAAAGTTACCTGCTAAAGACCTGCTAAAGCAAAGTTATGACAGGAATTTGAAATGAATCCAGATCTGCTGAATTTTAGCCTGATTCTAGAACTATCAGACCAGCATCCCTCCTGGCTTTGAAATAAGCATTCAAATAATAATTAAAGCAATTTATATGTCCATCACATTAGCAAGGCAAGGAAGTAAAAATGCTTTGCAAAGAACTCTCCAAGTCACTTGTCACAATGGAGGTAAGCCGAACCAGCAAAGGTGAGGCAGGGAGTTCAACACTCATGAGAGCATTTTCCTGTTCCAAAGAGATGTAAGTTAATTAAATACAACTCTCATTTTTATCATCTTCAAATCTCTTAAAATCCCTGAAATGCATCCAGCCCAGTTTCACTTAGTTTTGATCTTGGCAAAGTATGTTTTCTCCCTAATCCGTGCTCCCTAAGTGATTGCATAGAAAGCCAGTTTGTTTTCCCAGAGTGAGTTCTTTGTAACCTGTTCTGCTCTCATCTGGTTATAAGTCTGTGAACAAGAATATAACATCCCATACAAAAACCCCACTTTTTTGTTTGGAAAGAAAAGCTCCTGCACTTGCTGATATATGAGTGAGCAAGAACACAAAGCCATCAGCCCTAAATTAAAAACAGAGGGGTTATGCAGGGCCATAAGTGGTCCAGTAAGTTGGTGAGTAGGATGGTTGATACCATCCTGTGACTTTGAAACTTTCCGTATTTTCAGTCTTGTGAAGAGGTATCCATCATACAAGCCAAGTTGAAAACCACATGAGAGAAACCGGCTGAGTTGTGTTTCCTCTAGCATTCATGCTTCATCTCTCCTCCTCTGTGTCTGCTGCTGTGCCACTTTTGGGCTTCAGTACCCCTTGTGTCCACTACTCCCCTTATGGTTCCTCTCTCCACGGATGCCACAGCCCTCTGCAGGAATGAAACTTGGTGATCTAGTCATGAGTTTCTACTGGGCTACCACTGAAGTATCTTCCTTTGCAAACGCTGCTTGCAAAGAGGAGGGAAAATGCCATCGAAATGCATGAGTGGAACTTGTTTGTAATAAAATTCTGTGGTGATCATGCTAGTCTGATCCTTTAAGCTAACCACAAGCCTGCAAACTGAGAACATAAGTGCTGCTGATCGGAGCGAGTCAGTGACATAAGAAATACCCCAGAGTGAGCTCTGACAACTAAAGAGTGTCAAACTTCTCTCTTACTTTCCTCTCTCTGAGAAAAGAACTATTTCCCAGAGGACATATTTGTTTCCAAAAGCACTCATTAGCACTGAAGCTGGACACCAACACTGCATGCAATTAAAATGTCAGCTGCAGAACAATTTCATCTCCAACACACACCTGAAGGACCCATCCTCCTCATTTTTGTTCAGCAGCCCTTAAATATCCCAGGACTCCAATGAAGTATCTTTCAGTCAACCCTATATAAACTGTCTCCTAATAAATAGAGGCATGTGCATGCACTCATGGATGTAACTAGCAAACCAACTAACGAGCAAGCTAACACTGTATACCTAATCTCCATCTTTCTCAGTATCCTATTTTAAATTATCTTTCTTCAAATATTTTCTCCACATTCCCTCAAACTTTTTTATTGCTTTGACTCTGTGTACAGCTGCTTCTTCATGAGGCAATTTTGTTTCTCAGTTAACTATCACATTAATCAGGTGAATGTGTCTCCTTAGTATATCTAACAATTGCTCATTAAATCAGTTCTCCGGTACTGTTGAAAAATAATTAAAAACCTGTTTCCAATAAACAAGCTATAAAGGCATTAAGGGCAAAATAGTGTGCAGGAAATGTATTGGAAACACAGGGACAGAAAATTCTGAAGAGGCATAGGCTGGGCAGATTTAGCTGAATATCAGAGTAATTGCTCATAGCGTCAGGCTAATAGTAAAGGAAAGTTATAAATATTCACTTCAAATTAAAAATAAATATATTGTGGCTGAACACAAGCTCCTTTCACGTTTGCTTCCTACAAATAGTCATGCAAAGCAAATTCAAAGCTTGTACACTCTATGATTTGCTTCCAGAATAGGAGGTATAATTGATATGGGATTTACCCAGCTTGATGAAGCAAGGGAGGCCAGGCTCCCAAAATCTTTTGGATCCAGCACACAAAGTTAATTAAGCAAATGGTAAAGGAACTGCACCAGTTCCCTGCACCTTCTTCATCTAGCACCATGCACGAGGATAGCTAATTACAGCTGTCAGCAAGTAAGGTGATGAGAGAAATCTGCCATCAGGCAATTCAAATAAATGTAAACTAGAGATAATAATACTTCCATTGAAAAAACAAGAGACTGAATTTGTTAAGTGATTCCCTTTGCTTTAATTGCTATACACAAAGTGAAATGACACAATGGAATCTCAGTGACCAGATAAAATATGTCATTTTCTCCCCACCTTGTGAACCATGCAGCACTGAACAGATGAGTGACCCTCCCCCACCTGCATTAAAGGAGACAACTGGAAAAGATTTAAAATTCAGTTTGAAAACTGAGCAATTTTAAATCGGCTCCAAGTCAATCACCCCACCTCCAAGTCAGTCACTGATGGCAGTAGCAACTTAGCAATAATGAGCTTTAATTGCAAAAATTTATATTTTGCAATTCTTATATATGTGTTTAGTTAGGATTATGATAGTTAATCTACTGTTCCACTTAATTAAATACTGTTAAAATTGTACTTTAAACTTCATCACATATCTTGCTAGCACAATTACAATCTGTAAGGCTCCATTTTATATCAATCACTAATTTGCTCTCTGGCAGTGCAATTTCTCGTTATGAAGCATTCATCTCTAACAAGTCAAGGTGTGTTGGGCGCTTCTAACACTACAGCAGCCACTTGCTGTGGTGAAAACATGGCTCCAGAATAAAGAATCAGTAGCTGTCTTCCTCCTGAAAACCAAAGTGTTGGACCCCAGAAGGAATCCCACGGTGTGTGACAGAAGTCATATAAATATATTATATATATATAGTCTTGGAAGAATACTCCTAAACCATGAGTGTGCAAAGGAGGTGAGTGCTGAGGACACCCTTCCATCCTGCAGTGCAGCCAATGAACAAGCAGTGGAACCAGTTTAACTTTACAGAAAAGCAACGAACAGACAGTAGTGAGATGATTATCAAAGCCACAGAATTAGCAAATAGAAAAAACTCACTATAGCTGAAATTTCCCCCTCCTCTAGAAAGCAGGTAATTTTTGAAAAATAACACAAAGGGAATGGAGGACAGCCTGACATGGAAGCCATACACAGAAGTGAGATATTTATCTTGATTTTGTCTGTGAGTGCTCTTCACACATTACTGCAAGATTTAGCTCTGCGTTACGAGCTTACTCGACACTTACTCGACAGTCATTTCCCAGACACACTGTGTGTTAAATTAGACAGTGTTTTCCTAGGTATTGTTTTATGTCTGCACTTCACATGTAAAGATTCTCTCTGCTGACTTTTGGATAACCCTAGCCCCTGTGGAAGGCATACATATGTATATATGAGCATTCCTTAAACACACTCATACATGTTTATATGTAAGCAAAAGCATGCATCAGTGTATCTCTTCTGAAGTTTGCTGTTCATTAATATGGGGGGGGAAAAGCCTTTCAAAGGGAATCTAAGTCCACTGCTTCTGGAAATCAATTATGTCCTAATGAATAAGTGCCAACCATCATCTACCCTCACCTGCAATATCTTGCGAATATTGTAATTCTGTGCAATGATTACTTAGGGATTAAAGCACACAGATACTTAGGGTATTAGACATTTTTAAATAAAATAATTAATTTTGCCTATTTTTGCTCAACAAGTAGGTAGAGGAAAAACTATTGAAAATGAAATACCACTTAATGCAGTCCCTGCACGAGAATAACCTGTCTGTAAAAAAGTCAATATTTTTGCCATGAAAATGCTTCAGAAAGGTTTCATGGAAGAAGACAAATTGCTCGAATCTCTCAAAAATTACAATCTTGGCTGCTTACAGTTAAACTATACAACACATTTTGTTTTTTGAAACCAAAGCTTTATTCCTCAAAAGCTTTATTCAGTAGCCAAGAAAGCCAGTGTTCAGAAAGTAAAAGTGAAACTTAACTGATCTAGGCACAATTATTTCATTGCCTTTTATAAGCTTACAATGATATCTGTGGATGGTACTGATAAATACGCCTTGCTGTCTAATGATGAAATCCATTTCGCCTTTATTGTATATGTTTCTTTGAAGAAACATCAGTTTTCACAGCATTTTTTTCCTTTTCCCCAGGAAGGCAGAACTCTGCTAGACCTCTCCCAAATGAAAAGGAAAAAAAAAATCGTGAGTTATAAACCCAGATGTTTCAACAATAACCAGAGGATAATGTGGTAGGCAGAAAAAACCACATATAGTGTTTGTCTTAAACTATTCTGGTTCAGTGGTAGTTTCTACTCTGTTTTTCAGAGAAGGGCAGAAACATCTATTCAGATGACACTAGCTTTAGAAAAAAACATAGACTTCCTTTGCAGTTTAAAGTTTTTGACCCTCATTTACTTCCCAGGTTGTTTTATATCTAAAACATGTTTGTCCTATTTCCAGGCTTTTATTATAGAACAGATGTACTGAAGTTCATTAAGATGGTTTTGGCTGGGATAGAGTTAATTTTCTTCACAGTAGCTGGTATGAGTCTATGTTGTGAATCTGTGCTGAGAACAGCGTTGATAATACAGAGAAGTTTTGGTTACTGCTGAGCAGTGCTGACACAGAGTCAGGGACTTTTCTGCCTCTCACCCCATCCCATCAGTGAGCGCGCTGGGGGTGCACAAGCAACTACGAGGGGACACAGTCGGGACAGCTGACCCCAACTGACCAAAGGGATATTCCATAACATACGGCATCACTCTCAGCATATAAAGCAAGGGGAAGAAGGAAAAAAGGGAAGGACGTTTGGAGTGATGGCATTTGTCTTCCCAAGTCACCATTACATGTGACAGAGCCCTGCTTTCCTGGGGATGGCTGAACGCCTGCCTGCCCATGGGAAGGGGTGAATGAATTCCATGTTTTGATTTCGTGCATGGCTTTTGCTTTATCTATTAAAGTTCCTTTATCCCAGCACAGGATTTTCTCTCTTCAACCCTTTGGATTCTCTCCCCCATCCCACTGGAGAGGGAGTGAGTGATTGGATCTATGGGACTCAGCTTCCGGACAGAGTTAAAAGACAACAGCCATATAAAACCTGGTGTTCATATTCTATGTGCACATATTCCATATACAAATTCCATCCTTTGCTATAATATACTATAAAACATATTATGTGATAATAGTTCTCCCATTCTATAAGAAATTCTGACATACAAAGTTTGTTTAACCACCCTAAATCAAGCCAAATTTATTGACTATAATATTAGACATTTTATTAAACTGCAAAGATGATTTCAGTTCATAATATATTTCATGTTGATTTTTTTTAGAAGTTTATAAATTCTCTACCAGAAGTTAAAAACAAATATTTCAAGTAGAAATGTATAACTTCTTAACTTGAAAATGCACACCTGGGATATTTCATTGGAAAACTGTTTAAAACATTGTTATATTTCCAACAGCATCAGTTTCAATTCTCAGTTTTTGACAAGAGTTTTTAAAAGTCTTTACTTTAATAACTTGCCAAAGAAAATCTTCTGGGGAAAAAGTATTGCAAAACCATACTGTACGAAAGACGTACTTTCCTAAGATGTAGACTATTGAAACAAGCAAGAAGAAATGCTTATAGTTTATATGGAAAAGCAGATCTATCTGTGGCAATAATTACATTTATTAGACTTGAGCTTATTTTCAGCATGAATGCAGGCATGTTTTAATACTCCAAACAAACCACAGAATACTTTTATTTGCTTTGTTCATTAAAAAGAAAAGAGAGGAAAACACTGCAAATAAATCTTATTCATGGATACAGATATCTCAGCTCATAAAAGCAGTGAGCTCCCAGCACATGTTTTCTACTGGGTATTATAAACCAAATGTATAAAATGCATGGTTCCATAGAAAAGTATATGACTTCGCAGTTCACTGAATCCTTTCTTTAGCACCATTTCCATTTCTCATTTGTGTAAGTAAATGAGAGCAAACCCAGTAGATTCTGAAAACAGACAGAATATTTCCCCTTTATTTAAGAGTTAGATGAAAAGAGTAAACTACATAAAAAGAGCAGAATTCATAGAAGCACAGAACAACACAGGCAAGGAGGACATTTTCGGCAGTTATTTGGTGGAACCCCTTGCTCTGTGGCCAACTCAGATCTGGTTGCTAAAGCCTGTCAGGTTTGAACACTTCCAAGAATGGAAAGTTCACAGCCTCTTTGTGCAGCCTGTTCTAATGCTTGACTACATTACTGTGATTTTTATTATTATTATTATTTTTCTAATATCTAGCTGGGATTTCCCATATTGCAACTTGTGTCCATTCCCTCTCCTATCACTCTTCCCTTACAAGACGCATCTGGTTATATCTTCCTTATTACCCCATTAGATAACTGAAGATAACATTTAGATCCTGAAGACAGCATTTAGATCTTCCCTCAAAATTGTTTTCCGCAAAAATTTCCTATGGCAAAGGTATGGCAAAAGCATGCTTGTGCAAAACACATAACTCCACTAAGATGCATAAGATAACAACTGAAGATAACAGACAAAGGCCAAACAGACTCAGTTGTCTCAGTCTCATCTTGTATATCAACATTCAAAGAAGTCTCTAAAGTGTTTATTACAAAGACAAAACACATAGGTGATGTCCAAACAGTAGCCAAGCCAGCTAAAAGACTATAATCTATTGTGAAGGGCTTTTGATCGTCTTTGTTTTACATGTGCACTTGAATGAAGAGTAAGAAAGGCAGGAGGAGGGGAAAGATTGAGTATATCACAGAGCTGTTTAGTTTAGGTATCTCTACTTTCAGTTTAAAGATTTTCTCATAATTGGAATTTAAGGATCTCAGTCCTTATTATATCAGAGGTTATACACTGATGGCTTCAGAAACACGTATCTTAATGTCCTGGCACATAATTTGGTTTAAGATGAAATGGTACATTACATATATCTGTTCTACAGCAGGAGTGGAAATCTTTAGATTTAATGTGCTAAGTATTTTGTTCTTTCCTGGTTAGTGGACCCAGTGATCAAAGTACAGTGTGTACAAATAGCTGGTAAGTGAGAGAGAGCACATTGCCACATTGCTGGCAAAGCACTGATCATTGAATTCTTATTAAAGTTCTAATGTTTAGATATGTCTTAACTTTCAGCTTGCAGCGCTGGAATTCACCTATCACTCTGTGTACCTTTATTCTTTGGAAATTTCATGACTTCCCTTGAGACTATAAGGAAAAAGAAGCTGTTCATACACACATCAGATCCAGAAATTGATTCACTTTCCAAACAGAAACATGAACTAATAGGACAGTGAAATTGTGAATCACATATTCTGTGGCTTTAAGGCAAGCTGATAAAGTCATGAAATGAAGCTCCCCAGAGACACTGAAACCCAGCAAAGCATATTAGAGCATATTTTCTGAGTAATTTCTTATTTTTTGTCCAATGCAATACATATTTTGAGTCAAACTCAGAATAATGTGATTACTTCTGTCATCATCACGTAGTGATTTGACTGCATTTTAAAAAGTCACCTACCAAATAGAGATTTTGCAGATATTTTTTCAAATAGAACACAAAGCCTTCCACCACTAAGCAAACTCCATGTTTCACCATTCCCATTCCTTTCAATCAAGAAGTGCATTCACTAGGTATTAGATATAGAATGGTTCTAAGTCATTAGTATCTCACTTTTTCAAAGATCTTATTTTTTCCCAGAGTTTTGAGGGCAGTCATCCAGCAACATTTGCTGTGTGACACACATCTGCAAGAAATGCAAGCACATACAAAATTCCAGCTTTCAGACAACTCAAGCTAAATTACTAACTTGAAGTTTCAATATAAGCTTGCTGCTGTATGCAGCAAAGACAAAGCTCTCTCTGTCCTAGAGATCACAGGAGGCACTACTAAAACAAGTTCTCTTGAAAGAGGAAGTTGTCTTCTGCTGATTTTTCTGTTTCTTTTACTAATTATTCCTTGGGTTTGCTGCACCTTCCGCAATAGTGTGATAGAGTGAAAATTTTACTAATAAAAGCATTTGAAGGTCTCCTGTAAAAAGGAGATTCTTCTGTTATTTTGATACATTAAGATGAATGAGGGATAAAAAATGGATTTGGTGGAAATAGAGGATCTGATACTTGAGACATGGAAATGACAACAGAAAAGGTGCATTGTGCTTTATAATACTCTCTCGTAACTATGTGGATGAACAGATCTCATAAATATCCAGATGAAAAGGGAGATAACACCTTGAAAGTAAGGACAAAAAATTCTCATGTGATTTCTCAGGAAGAGAGTTTCCAGTCAAAGAAGAAGGTCACAAAAGGCTAAGAATTGTATTGATAGTACTGGCATCTTTGGTTGTCTTGAAATGAAAGATGTATTCTTAGCCCTCTTAAAGCTCTTAAGACCTTTCTTAGTTAAGGCCCCAACAACTGGCTATATGGAGAAGGTGACCTGGGAACTGGACTGTAGTAGACTCTCTGTCACTTGTGTAGACAGAAATTCCAAGCTGACACATTGAGAACACACAAGGCAAGACAGGCCAGGGAACACACTCAGAAAGTTTACTTACCAGAGACAGAATGCAAACCAGAAACATGGCACTGGATGACATAAGAAAAACCAAGTAAGAGGAAACAGTTAAACTGCAAAAGTTAAAACTGCAAAGATAGAGCAGATGCTCCCCAAATAATTTAGGTCACCCATGCTGGAGGTGTGGAGGTAGGATCCCATGTCTTGTGGGAGTTCAGCTGAAAGATGGAATACGAGGAGGAGAAATCCCAAATGAGATGTAAGAATGATGAGAGAAGGAGGACACAACCACAACAGCAAAGGGAGGAGAAAAGGTCAATATGACTGGAGCAAAATTAAAGTGAGGTGCTTCTGAATATTTTAACAGTTATTATATAAATTACATACCTTATCCACCACTTAGAGAGCTGTTTAAAGAAGAATTACTTTATTGAAATCAATGTAAAACTGTCAAGGTGCTCCACAAACACAAGCTTGGGTAACGTACCTGCCCTGCAACATGGTAACCATCAATCTGGGCTTAGTAAATCTCATCCATTCAGCCATAGATAACTGCCAAAACCTCTGCCAGATCGGCAGTATTTCCAAATTTCAGCTATATTTACACACCCACAGTTAGCAGCTGACAAATCATATATGAGGGAAATTGCCTCTCTCTAAAAAAGACCTGCTGTCAGAGCTGCTTTGTTCCACAGGGAAATAATTCAAAGGACTTGTCATGAAAGAGCAGCTATATCCAGAATAGTTACCACAACAGACATTTTTACTCAACACCTATTGCAGTATTTTTGCACTACTTTTGTTCAATTGTTCAATACTGAGTTAAGTATCAAAGACAAGTTTCGTTTTTTATATTTTTTTTAAACTCCTTATAACTTCATGAAACAAGCAGGTAAGAAAAAAAAAAGAAAACTAGAAAAAAAAAAACAATCAAAAGAATACAGTCAATGGGTCTACTGTGACCCAAATTCTTTTCTGAGATCCAGGCATTGTTTTTAAGGTAAAACTTCAGACACAAGCAGGTAGACATTGCCTGAAGATGGGCTCTGTCTCCCTGATTAGTTCCTGATAAGAATTATCAGTGCCTGGAAAGATGGGGATGAGACAAGAAGGTGGAGAAGAATAGGCAACTCCTCACATTTCAGTATCTGCCACATTCACACCTAATTCTCGCAAATACTGCAGTTCCTCCTCTAGGAGGGCTCTCTATATTTTCTTTTTCTAAATCTTTTTTCCTCTTCCTCCTTCAGAGTACCAATAAGGTGAGGAGGAATCATTGGAAATGAATGGGGAGAACAGACTGCCTTCTATGCGCTGGAGTGATAATAAGATGCTGGTGACAAGACAAGTCTAGAAGCTCCAGGAGATATGAACTCTGAGACCAGTATCCCAAAGAGAGAAGGGTGCATAGGGAGATGGATTTTCTAGGGAAAAAGTGAGGAAAAGCCTCAAGTACCCACTAATCGTAGAATGGTTTGGATTGCAAGTTATCTTAAAGATCAGCTAGTTCCAATCCCCCTGCCATAGGCAGGGACACCTTCCACTAGACCAGGTTGCTTATCCAACCTGGCTTCAAACACTTCCAGGGATGGGGCATCCACAGCTTCTCTGAGCAACCTGTTCCAGTGCCTGCCACAGCCTCCTGCACTTACCCCTCAGCCCCACTGCCTCTACAAAGCTCCTCACTCCTTTTTCCCAGTTGTTCTTAGCCACCTTGCCCCATCCATTCTCTTTCTCCACACACAGCTGACCTCTTGTCTGTCTAGGGCATCTCCTGTAGCTCAACCATTGTCTTAAACTGCTTTCCCACATTCTCTGCATCCTAAGCACACCCTGCTACTGCATGGTCTCAGGCTCTGTCTACAGGGCCAGAAAACCCTGCAGAGCTGCCTCAGATCTGAACATCTGAGTGGCACATGCATCCCTCTTGCGACACGTGTCACCTCTTCAGCTGCACAAAGAGGCACAAGAAGGCAATCCTCCACATCCAGTTTTCAAGCCTTCACAGTGACATGGCACATATTAAAATCCAGTTATACCACCCAAAATGGCACTTTATGTTTTCATTTTTTTCCAGTGCAAATCCTGAATGGAAATTTTCATCGTTTTGCTTTGAAGGTAATTTAAGTAACTGCTTCATTCCCTAATCCACAAAAAGGGAATATCATAAAAGTCACAGTAATTTTAGTTACTTACAAAAACATTTGTAGAGATTTTAGTATCATCTACTATATGTGAGCAGTATCACTTAAGTAAGTGAATCCATAAAGAACAGGGTTTATTACAAGGTAATATTAACCTTAGTGAAATAATCAGTATTCCTGAATCCCCTCCATTTTGATTAAAGGAGAAACTTGTTCCAGACAAACTTCAGATAAAAAGATGATATGCAGCATTGGAGACAACATATGAATTTGAGATAGTTACCAAATTTTGGATCCACTGAAAACATTACAATGAAATGAAATATAATACTTCCTTATGTGCCAAATATTCTGTCTGGTTTTGTTTGGTTCACATAACAACCCAAATTACAAGCATCCATTCTTCTCAAAGCAGCAATTAACAACTTCACATAGCAAGTATGAACAACTGATGTTATATATCTATATATATGTATATGTATGTGTATATATATATATATGTGTGTACGTATGTATGTATATATAGACACACCAGCTTTTGGACTGTGCTGTGCCACAAGTTATCACAGCTGTAAAACAGGCTGGATAAACTTGAAAAGAAAACATGGACAAAAATCCTGCTTTGCTGAACAGCATGCCCAATAGTGATCTCAGCTCTTAACACGATGACAAAATTCACAGGACCTGCAAAATTCCCACCCTGCTGCAACAAAGTAGGGGGTTTTTTCCCTCTAATAATTTTTCAGATTTGGGACCATCACTCAGTGGGTTTGAGGATTTCCATTTCATCTTGTTTTACAGGTAGTCAGGGTGTGAGAAAAGAGGGCAAACAAACTTAGTTATTAATTTATCCTAGGCTGGCACCCCTCCTTAGGCAAAGCACCCAGTGCCTGCCCTGGCTCACTCTCACAGGTTTCCTAAGCCATGACAGAATGATATGGACATAATCCCTGGCATTTTTTCACTGCTGTCCAAAATGTTCTCAACAGCAACAGTGAATATTGTCCAACATAATCAGACATTGAGTAATGTGAAGCTAAAATAAGACAGAGGGATCTACCAATAATAGCCAAGGCTCCCCTCCACAAATGGACCCAGTCCACGAACTGAACCAGATGTACAAAATGCTCTCATAACAAGCATCATGCATTAAATCTGCATCTTCCTACCCCAGGGCTCTGGAAGGGTTTGTCTACTGTGCGCTTGGCAATCTCTTCCCAAATGTTTAAGCTCTCTTGTTCATTTTCTCCTTCAAATGACTGCTAATAGCATGCCCACAGTTTGGGGACAGGAGTGGTTTTTGGCTGTCAGGAAGAAGATTATCTCTGGATTTTGTTTTGTTTTGGTTTTGTTTGTTTGTTTGTTTGTTTTTTAATCTATTTGGTGCTCTAAAATATGCATTTCTCTGGCTGTCTTGTTCTGACCACACTCTACTCTTGGCCAAGAAGTAAGCCAAGAAACGCTCTTTGCAAGCTGCAAGTAAAAAACAAATCACAGAGTATTCTTAGTACCTGGATAAACAGCCATTAATTATTTAGGTGTGCGTGCCAGTCCCAGTCTGTCTTATTCTGAAAGGGGAGCCAGAGCACATATTCCAGGAACTGTGTTAGATGGGAAGTACTCAGTAACTTTACAAAAGGGTGATGGCCTTAAATGTCAACATTGAAGGCCACACTAATGTCTTTGTTAAGCTTTGAACGCAGATTTGTCCTATAGCAGGAAAGCTTGATCTGGATATTTTGGAAGGTAATAGATAAATGCTGTGTATCACCTTATGAGATGTCGACAATTGAAAAGATCCATCATAGTACAGTTTTGTCCAAGACATTTCTCCTCATGGCAATGAGAGTATGTTGACAAAACCTGAGGTAAAGCCTGTTGAAATACACTTGGTTGCATGTGGAAAATAGGAATGAGATGTACGCCCAAGCTCATACTTGCCCACCATCAGATGACCCGTGGTGAGATGGGACATATTCACATTGCTCAGGCCAGTGCTTCAACTGCTGTAGCACCATGCACTTGCCTTTTTTTCAAAGACCAAGCACAGGCATGGAGCTACTTAGTCCTATCACGGCTACCATTATTTACAGAGTAGCATAAAAAAGAAAATAATACAAGAAGTCAGCAAGCATTTGTTTCTGAAACCTTTATCACACCTTTCAGGCCTCTGCTTCTTACTCCTCCTGACCCCACTACTTTTGTAATAAGGACTGCTGCACCTATGGAATTTGTATGGCTGCACTATAAGTGAGCTCTGGTTTCTGTAAATTAGAAAGCAAGCAAGCAAACAGCTGTATGCGGTTATCATTTTGTATCCATTTTTTTTTTTGCCTCTATTATCCGCACAACATCTATGTTGGAACTTCTTGATAACCATTTCAAGTTTAGCAAGTATGATAAAGTAGCTGAGTTGCCTCTCTCACTTAGACATTATGTCAGCATGCCCTCTCCAGAAAGGATAAAATATTTATGATGATTAATACAAAAGATGTTACAGACAGAGCATTTCAGGAACATCAGAACAGATTAAAATTTAAAACAATAACATACCTAATAGCTTTCTCTACTGCGGGATCTGAAGGGCTGTACTGAGGGTCTTTTACCACTTCAGGAACAACACTGAAAGACATTTTTATATAATTTGTATTTAGGTCTGGTGTGAAATTCAAGTCAAAAGCACCCTAAATTCAGATTACAGTCTTTTTAAACTCACCATGGGCAGGGAAAGTTGATGCCATGTTTAATACCAGCAAGCTGATCACACTGCCTGTGTAACCTAGAGCCTTGTTTTTATTTTATTGATGTAATGAGAAGCAATAACCCTTTGAGAATGATCAGCAGCCATTTTAGTGCTTCTTGATCAGTGTCAGCTGCATATGGTGTAGATCAGCTGTGGTGTGGGATGGAGCCATGAGCCTCCTTGCTGAGACCCCGTTCCCCCTCAGCTCAGATGCTGTGTTTGCACCAGGCCTGTTCCTCGGTCCCTGCCGGTGCTATTTGCAGCCATGATGTGTCTGACCCCGTGTCTTGTTGGTTCTTGGCCCTGGCTGGGAAGGACACTGCTCCTGTCTCTGCCCCTACTCCTGCATTTACCCTGGCCCTTAGGAGCAGCCCTGACCCAGGGGTATGTGGAGACATCCTGTATTTCTCATATTATCTTATATACCTGCAACTCCTGAGAAAGGCTCTATACTCATCTCTATTTTAATAGAATCGTAGAATCATTTAGGTTGGAAAAGACCTTCCAGAACATGGAGTCCAACTGTTACCTGTTAACCCAGCACTGCCACCTTGGTAAAAGCCAGAACTTTATCAACCTAACATTTCCTTTCAGACATTTCCCATAAGACTGGTTTGTTCAGCCTACAGAAGAGGACACTGAGGGAAGACTTTATTGCTGTCTTCAACATCCTCACGAGAGGAAGCAGAGGGGCAAGTACCAATCTCTTCACTCTCATGACCAATGACAGGACTCAAGGAAACAGCATGAAGTTGTGTCACAGGAGGTTTAGGCTGCATGCCAGAAAAAGGTTCTTCACCTAGAGGGTGGTTGAGCCATGGAACAGGTTCCCCAGGGAAGTGGTCACAGCACCAAGCCTGACAGAGTTCAAGAAGTGTTGGACAATGCTCTCAAGTGCATGGTGTGATTCTTGGGTGTCCTGTGCAGGGCCACGAGTTGGACTGGATGATTCTGATGGGTCCCTTCCAACGTAGTATATTCTATGATTCTATGAAAAATACCAAATCTCTTGAATTAAGTGGTTTTACACATTGACCACAATCCAGTGAAATCTTTGGTTTCCCTAGGCTGGCTGAGCAATAAAGACAGGCTGCAGCTGCGGCCCTCAGGATGGAGAAGTGTTTGCTGGACAGAAACAACTGAGTCTTCCCACAGCCCATCTGGGTACAGTGGAAGGAGGAAGACAGAGGCTGGAATGGTTTTTAAAGTAAGGCTGTGCAAGACCAGCAGGGTGATATCTGTTCCAGACCACAAATACACTGAGGAAAATGCTGACAAGAGATTCCTCAAGCATCTGTTTATATTGTGTAAGAGAGAAATCTGAGTTACCACGGAGGACTTAATAGCACACACTGGAGACTTTGTGCTGCCTTAAAAAAAAAAAAAATTAAAAAAATTTAAAAATTCTACATATGGACGTTTTTTGAACTCAGTAAGAACTACATTTAGCTTGCAGGAATTTTATATTACATCTAATCTTGAATGATAACTTAAAATTTACCATAGAACTAAAATTAGCAGTTGCTTCTTTATGAATGATACAATTTGCTCATTACATTTCTTATTCACAAACAGGATAACATGAAAACAAATATACCTGATGCCTTAAAAGGATTCATTTTGCAATCCTGAGAACAATTATGAGCAAATTCAGCTGGGAGAAACAGTTTATTTAAGAAAAAGATGAAAGCTGGGATCTGTTAAAGAACATTTTACCAGACACTACAAAAACCATTAACAATGAGAAAATAGGAATCCTGAATTGTCACACTGGCTTACTGAAGTAAAAATAGATACAAAAAATAATCTACATCAGGGAACATAGGGAAATGGATTGCAATTAATATACATTGGGTGATTAGGGAAAAAAATGAAAGAAAGGAAAAAAATCAATATTATGTAGACTAAAGGACAGTAACAACTTTCTAAGCACGACAAGCAGAAAAGGAATCTCAGCAATGACACTGGTCCTTTTCTGAACAGAAGTGACAGAAATGCCAATAGAGATGCATGAAAGTTAAACATGCTCAATAAATAGATTGGTTCTGCTTTTGTCAGTGAGAAGCTCCTCTGAAGTTTACGCTTCCACACCAAATGTGTCTCTCCGCCAAATACAATTCTTTTTTCTGGTTCTGTGCTGGTCCATTTTGATTTTCAGGTGTTCTGATGGTCAATGTTTTCTTTTTTGTTGCCTTATAAAGTGCTTCCTTAGATTGAGCTTTTCTTCTCTGTGTTACCATTTGATAAGTGAACCTGAAATAATGCTACAAAGAAGTAAAGTCTGTGACATTCTCAGGAGATGCCTGAAATCTCTCCATCATTGTCCTCGACCCACCACTGCCATGATACATAGATGCAGTTTACCTAACTACTTTGATATTTTAATTCACACTCAGCTATAATAAATACTTTCTTTGCTTGGAAAGTAGCTTGGAAGCACATTAAACAGCGGCTGTTTCAGCACTTCTATATGAAAGGTTAGCTTAGGAGGTTTTGAACCCCCAGCATTGATTTTCAGTTAATCTAATACTACCAGAGAAATTCCAGGGCAGTGGAAGAAAACTAAAACTATGTCAATTTTGTAAAAGGTAAATAGGATGACTGAGGTTCTGCACAGACCTATAAGGCCTTTATCAATCCCAAACAAAAAAAACGGAATGCTTGCTATCAGATTTCATTCCATAAAGCTATTGTTAATCTTGTCTAAACAAACTTCACTGATGACAGGGATTTCCTCAACAAGATCACAGATAAACTTTAATGGACTTGTTTGAAGCAAAAAACCATTCTGGAATTTGGCCCACCTTGAAAAAAACACACAAAAAAAAAAAAAAAATAAGAAGAAAACAGCCATCAGAAATTTAAAAAAAAATTTTTAAAAAAACCCCACATAGTGTTATCCTTACCAGTTGTTTTGTGTCCCTCCTCCCCCCAACATCAGAGTGTCCTTTTAATTTATATATAAGTAGACAAAGACAATAAAGAAGTTAAACTGATTAATATACCAAAAAAAAAAAAAATCCCATTTGATGTATTAGGATATCTCCTAGATCATTATGTTTTTATTTTTACAACATTCCTGGATCCCTTGGACACCTTTGGTTTGCCCTTTTTTTTTTTTTTTTTCCAAATCAACAAGTAAAATTTAAATAACACATGGAAAAAACATGTTGGTTTTTAGTCAACCTTAACTGTTCATGAATTCCAGAGCTTTTAAGTGTAAGTGGGAAAAAGGACATTTTGCATGTTTTCTCTTGGATTATTATTATGTGTTTGTTGCACATAGTTCATATTCATCTAAGGACCTAAAAAAAAATTAATGTAATGAAAGAAAACAGAAATGTTAAACTTTCAAAAAGTATGTTTTGAGGGAATATTTGGGTCTATAATGTCATATTTGTTTGGTGATTTTATTTAAAAAAAAAGGTGAAACAATCACTGTTGCAAGAAAGAAAGCTTTAAGATAGACTATAACACATTTAACTAAGGTATGAGCTATCTTCCTATGTTTTAGCGTGCTGAACATTATTTTCTTTCCCAGCTAAAATCATCTGGCTTCTGCTAATCAGTCATTCAAAAAGGTGAGTCTCAACACATTCAAAGGCTGTGTTTAGGAAGCATTATTTGCCCATAAGAGTCACAGGCCGCTAAGCAGATTTACAGCCTCGTACAAAAGTTATCCTTTCTAATCTTTGCTTAAGAGAAAGTTGAGTCTGATACGACAGCTAAGCAGCTTTTAGTGTGGTATTGAGTTACGCTTCGTTGCTCATAGTGTCTTTTTTTCTGCTAAATGATCAATCTCAATTTAGGTATGGGGGGGAAAAGAAGGATGAAAGAGAATGGAGAGAAGGCAGTCCTGGTCCTCACTCGATCCTCAGTAAAGCACAACAACTTCCTGACCCACAGATGGTTTCTGTGTTGAACTGAGCTGCAGAGGATTCAAAGAGCCTTGCATGGGAAGGGCTTGAACAGGGAGTGATTAACCATGTACATCAAAGATGCTTGCAGATAATAGTGCAATACATTTATAATTCATACATTCAATGCATTTAGGAGACTGCCTCATTACTGTGAAAGTCACTAAAAATTTAGATTATTTCTAACCAAATTTTTTATCTTTTTTTTTTAATAATTCTTCAAAACTTCTCTCTTACAGATAGGAAACATGAAGCATCAAATTCTACTTTCCTATCCCTAAGTATGTATGATTTGTAGAAATAAGGAAAATTTTCAGCATTGATTGGCCTACAAATTGAATTACTGTGATCCTTTCTGTCAGATGGAGAGGCTCAGTCTCCTACACTCAGCAAGATATTAAACAAAAGAAAAAAAGCATTAGTTTATAATTTCTAAAAGAATCCTTCTCCTTATAAAAGAAAATAAACTAAATCTCCCTACTTCTTCCCTACTTGGTGCTCAGGCAAGAAGTTGCGGATTTAGATGAAGCCTTCACATCTGGAGCAAACCTGAGTGCTCTCAGGCCAGTGAAGATGCAACTCTCAAAGCAGAAATCTTCCCCAGTAACACCACGTCTCCAGACCTGAGCTGAGCAGAACCAGGTCCAGCCAGCAAGAGTGCAACTCATAGTTTTGGAGTCTGTGCTAGTATGCAGAGCTAGCTCTAAATTACATACAGCATCACATTTTCAGATCTCTGTGTATCACATTCAGCCCGGGATCACACCTGCAAGATTATACAAAGCATGGGAAGCCAAAACATTAAGTACCCTCCACATGATACATCTCGCCTTGCCAGAAGTTTCTAAGAATATCAATCCTTTCTCTGATCCAAAAAAGAAACATATCTTTGACTCCAACACTGATTAATTAACTGTTCCGAGAAAACAACAAGACGAGAATACTCTTAGCAATGCCAGTACCACAGGACAAATCTTGAAACTACCATATCAGAAATTTCTATAGAAATACCATTCTTTTTGTGATTACGTTTCACTGGAAGTTTACTCTGCAGAGCACACCCACCACACATTCAGTTTCATGTGTATGCGCATCCCAGAAGTCAGCCCAAGTCCTGTCCCACCAGCTAGCATTTGACATGCTGTGAAAAGAGACCTTGGAATCAGAGCTGCTGTACAACTCAGCTGTCTGATAACTGATCTATATGAGATAGCATGACAAAACGTGAACAATGATGCTTGACATCCCACACATGTTATCACATGCCAAAAATGTTTGGAGGGTGGAACAGAATGACATAAAAAGAAATTATGCAGAGCATACTTTTCTTTCCATGCTAGTCAAGTGACATTGTTTTGGCAGTTCAGTCTGATGCAGTAAGTACAGTATCCTACATATTTTCTAATGTGAAGGGATACACTAATCTGACAGAGAAAAGATTTGACTTTCTTTTATTCCAGTTGAAGTTGCATATATTTAAATGAAATGTACACATAATTTAGGTGTCTGCTTGTAAATAACCACCTATAGTAAGCCCCACACTATCACACTTGTTTCTCTAAACAAGGTAGAAAATTTCATTCTCTCCACCTAAATTTTCTTGGCAGATTTAAAATAAACAGATATTAAAGTAAGACTATGTATAATTTAGTTTTTTCACAAAAGTAACAATTGATGAACAGAAATCAACAACTGATAGCATTTTGCAGCCTCTCAGAGGAACAAGTGGCTAAAGCACAGACATTGCAAAGTTTCATTTGCTAGTGATTGATAGCCCTGGAATATAGCTTATGCACAGAGAAAGCTTTGCTTCCCTCTCCATTAGAGGCCTGTCTACTCTAAAAATGAGACCACAGAAAAGAGTGGAGGGGAAACAGGAAAGAGTCTTCCTTTTCCCTAAGTAAAAAATGTTTAGCTTTCCTTGGCACAGTTAATTTTTTTCCCCCTTACATTTCCCAGGTTTTAAACGTTTGAGGTGTGGTTTGGTTTGGTTTTTTCCCCTCACTTCCTTTTCCAGCTCTACCCTCACTCTGAGAAAAATCTAGAATTGCACACAAATGTCTATTTTTCTATTTAAATATACTAATGATTGCCTTTATCACAAATTTTTGTTTCATGTATTCTTCTCTGCTTTCCTGAGGAGTCCCTATTCCTCTCAGCACCTTGTAGGAAACAAGTACTTCAAGATGGAGAACATCATGAAAGTTTCTTCTCTGCTGACACTGTCAATATAAAGATGGTGTGCCATCACCAACTGAGCTATGATTATATTTATTTTGCTTTTTCTCAGCAGAAACAACAACCATTTATCCCCTTTAATGCACCTGCCTCTTTCCCTGTGCAATCTTACATCCAAACACCTCACTAACTACACTGCAATGGATGAGCTGTATACACACTAACTCAGGAAGTGATTTGGTAAAATTAACATTTAGAAGCAGGCACCAGTAGTTATTTCACACATTATTAACTTATATTACAATTCAAATAAGCTTACAGCTGGCAAAAAAAGTGTCTTCTGTAAAGTGATCTCAAACATAATAGGCTTAATCAGAGATAAATTAAATTAGTCAGTCATGCATACTACAGCATATTAGCACTGAGTAGTTGTTAAATACATTTTCTGTTATCAGTTGTGCAGGCAATATTGTAGCAAACAAAGTGCATGGAAAACCAGTAAATAAACTTCATGTTTGGGAGGCTACATGTTTGACATTTCCTAGGTTTTACCAAAATGTTACACAATCTTCACTACTATAACTGCCACCAGGTTAAGTCCCCATAAATGATTCAACTTCACTCCCAGGCAATTAGCCAAAAGCAGAGCAGACAGAACTAATGAATACCTAGACAGCAGATGTTCAGCGTGGTTTTGTGTTTTGGAGGGGATTTCTTCCATGACAGTTTTCAGGAAGAAAAAAAGCATGCATGGATGAGTCATAGCTGGTATACAATTGATAAAGAGGAGACAGGCAACATTTCTATTTGTTATAAATTAATCTTTGTGTTTAGGGCTTTTCAAAATTTATTTTTTCCTTCTCTTTCACTACTGCAGTTTGAAAAGGTCTTGTAAAGGGTGCAAACATAGAAAAGCATTGGTCTTGCCTTGCTGCTATCATAACTTTCTTTTCTATTGCTATTATAGCAGACAGCAGCATCACCTTCATCTCTAGCTACAAACTCATGTGGAAAAGAATACAACACAAAATTACTCACACACACTTTACATGAGGAATCATTACTTTTCTGATAGGATCCTAAAGCCATATCTTATTTTCTCATCCATCTTTCAAAAACCCATTAGTACAATATCTGGAGATATCATAACTTGCTGAGACTGACCCAGAAGACTTGGGAGCGTGTCTGACATTCTCTTACATTCTGCACATCTAAAACTCAATGTAAGGTGACAAGAACATTAAGCTGCCCACAGACCAAAATGTGAAACTAATCAGTATCTGTTCTGAGACACAGGTACAGTAATTGGAAAATTAAAGTGCCTGTGAACTGCTAGGGCTGGCTGCATCAAAAAGCAACACCTTGAAATGATTAATGAAGACAAATGTATGCCATTATTTCTATTGACAACAACATCAGACAATTGCAGACTAAAAGAATAACACCATAGTTCTCGTTTATTTTCTCTAAAGTTCGCCCCTTCCAAGAATCTCCTGCTAAGGAACCTGTAAGCACTCACTGGTTAAAAAGAGTTTTAACTGGAAGCTCCTTTAACTCAGATGTGGAAAACACAGGTCCTTTGCTGCATCTGCTGTAACCATTGTCACTGAAACTGTAGTACAGAGGACATCAGTCACAAAGGAGGCATTCAGCATCGGGCCCTTCACCAGAAAATGCTAACGTGACCTACAAAAGTAAAATGACTCAACCAATATGTGAAGGCAGCGCTCAACAGACCTCTTAAGAAAATCATGCATGGCAATATTGTTTCAAATGTACCTTTCTTTTTTACTGCTCCCACTGCATCCATCAGTGACATGGCCAGTCCACTCACTCAAACAGATGTCCTAATGTTCACCATCATGGACAGGGCTACTGCAGTGGCCCTGAACCACACAAAGCAGGGGCTCCATTTCTTAGGTGTGAGAGAGGGAATGGGATTAAATAAACTCTCTTTAAAAGCAAATGGTGTATATATATATATATATATATATATATACACACCTATACACACATGTATATATATATACCTATACATATATATACACACATACATATATGCATATATATGTATGTGTATAAAAATCAATGGGATTTTTTCAGGTTCCCCTTCCCCTTTAAAGTACTGATAAAGAAATTAAACAATTCCTTGAGTCCTCTGCTACACCAGAATTGAGTCCCAAGTAGAAAAAGTTAAACAGTAGCTATTTTTAAAGGGAACTTACTGAATCTTATTAAGAGAATCCTGACTCCAGGATTTTCACAGAATTTCTTAGTTGAAAGCATGTCACATGTTTGGAACTCGCATTGGAAAGAAAGTTAGCACTACAGGCAACAAATATCAGTCAGATTTGGAGAAGAAGAAAGGCTTCACCCCTTTGAAGGCAATCTAAAATATAAATGAGCAGCCCTGTTCAGAGTATTTTATGACTATGCAATTATACATATATTCACAAGCTAGGAAACACAACCAACTGGATGTCTTTACCAGGCAAGAACATGTATAGCTGTGCTACCCATGTAGCTATATCCTTTTCTACACTCCTTCCCCAAACACTTTCCCCCATCATTTCTTAGAAATATAATCTGTTTCAGACAAGTCCTCTTCAGGCCAGGCTTTTAACAAAAGACAAGCAGAATTTCCACACGTCTGTTTATTTCTATTTCCATTAGAATAGTGTTTTGGATGAAAACACACTTGTGATGATGCAGCTGTCCAAAGGCAGGATGTTCTCATGCATTACATTTTCTGTCCTTTTCAGTTACCCATGATGGAAAAATATAAAGTATTATTAAAAATTTATAGACATATTTAAAATATAGTTGGGAAAAAGAGACTGTGACAAAGAAAAGTCTCTGTGCAGATACAGGTCTACATTATAATTCTGGCTAGTAAAGGCAGCAGAGACAGGAAGTTTTTTTTAACATCTAAAATATAGGAAATCTGGTTTTATGCTTTAGCTCTTCAAGAATTTACTGCATGACCTTGGACAATCTCTGAAGTAAAACAGACAAATTTCTGCACTTTTAGATATTACCACATATGAGGGGAAAGCCTGAGTCTCTGTGAGATACTTTGCACAGGATTTCCAGGGATGCTGAGAACAGTTTAGGAGCATGTGGTGGACTGAAAATGGGATGAATCTTCATTTTGTTCAGAATTTTCATTAATGGGCTGGATGATGGGGTAGGGCACACACTCAGCAAGTTTGCTTGCTCCCACAAAAGTGGGAGGAGTGGCTGCTACACCAGAGGGTTGGTCTGCCATCTGGGATTTGGACAGGGTGGAGAAATGGGCTGACAGGAACCTCACGAGGTTCAACAAAGGAAGATGTCAAGTCCTGCCCCTGAGGAGGAATAACCCCAAGTACCAGTGCATGCTGAGCCATGAATGGCTGGAAAGCAGCTTTACAGAAAAGGACCTTGGGGACTTGCAGCACAGGCCCTTTGCAGCAAAGGCCAACAGCATCCTGGACTGCATTAGGCAGAAGGTAACCAGCAGGTCAAAGGAGATGGTTCTTTCCTTCTGTCAGCACTGGTGAGGCACATGTGAAGTGCTGGATCTAGTGCTGGGGTCTCCAGTACAAGACAGAAATGGACAGACACACAGTGGAGTGAGTCCAGCAAAAGGCTGTACAGATGATAAAGAGACTGGATCACCTTTGCTATGAGAAGGAGCTGAGAGAGATGGAACTGTTCAGCCTGGAAGGCCTAGGGGATCTTACCCATATGTATAAATACCTGATGGGGTGGGAAACAAGGAAGATTGTACCAGACTATTCTCAATGGCACCCAGTGACAGGACAAAGAAAATAAGACAAATTGAAATACAGAAAATTCCATATAAACATGATCGCTTTGTTGTTGTTGTTGTTGTTGTTGTTGTTGTTGTTGTTGTGAGCATGGTCAAGCAATGGGACAGGCTGCTCAGAGAAGTTGTGGCATCTCCCCCCTTGGATATATCAACATTCAAAGGGACATGGTCCTGGGCAACATGGTGTTGCTGACCCTATTCTGAGCAAGGGGTTGGACAAGACAGTTTCTAGAGATGTCTGCCAGCTTTACCCTTTCTGTGATTCTGTAAGGATCTGCAGACAGTAAAAATTTATGGAAATGAGGTTCGAGCGATTCCAGGTTTAAGTATTGAAAATGGAAGTACTCTCACTCAGCAAACTTGAGTGTCACAGAATCACAGAATCACTTAGGTTGAAAAAGACCTCTAAGATCATTGAGTACAACTGTTAACCCAGCACTGCTGAGGCCACAACTAAACCACGTCACTGAGCACCACATCTACACGTCTTTTGAATGCCTCTAGGGTAACTGACCCAATCACCATTTTTCCTAATACCTAATCTAAACCTCCTCTGGCACAACCTGAGGCCGATTCTTCTCACCCTATTACGTGTTACTTGGGAGAAGAGACTGACCCCCACCTTGCTATAACTTCCTTTCAGGTAGTTGTAGAGAGTGATAGGGTCACCCTGAACCTGCTCTTCTCCAGCCTAACCAACCCCATTTCTCTCAGCTGCTCTTCATTAGATTAGTGCTCCAGATCCTTCAACACCTTCACTCCATCACACAGTAAGTGGGTCCCTTTGTCACAGGAGGAGATCAAGTTGGTCAATTAGGACCTGCCTTTCATAAATCCATGCTGGCTAAGCCTGATCCCTGAGTTGTCCTGTACCTGCTGGTTGACGACATTCAAGATGATCTTCTCTATGACTTTTCCTGGCACCGAGGTGCTTGACAGGCCTGTAGTTCCATGGATTCTCCTTCCATCCCTCTGGTAGATGATTGTCACATTTGCCAGCTTCCAGTCAACTGGGACCTCCCTGCTTAGCCAGGACTGCAGGTAAATGATGAAAAGTGGCTCAGTGACCACTTCTACCAGCTCCCTCAGTACCATTGGGTGGATCCCATCTGGCCCCATAGGTTTGTGTGTGCCTAAGCGGTGTAGCAGGCCAATGACCATAATCCCTTGGATTATGGGAGCTTCATTTTGCTCCCTGTCCTTGTCTTCTAGTTCAGAGGGCTGGGGACCTGAAGAACAACTGATCTTACTATTTAAGCCTGAGGCAAAGGAGGTACCTCAGCCTTTTCCTCATCCTTTGCCACTGTTTCCCCTTGCACCTGATAAAGGACGAAGATTCTCTTCAGCCTTCCTTTCATTGCTGATTTATTTACTTATAGAAACATCACCAACAGGCTACAAGAGATGAGTACTTAGGTACATCCTCTCCTCATCCTTGGTTGCTGTCTTTACCATGGCTTACACCATTTCTTTTCAGAAAACTAAAAATGGCAGAGTCCCATCTTTTGGGACATACTGGTCCTCTAGTCCAGAAGGGGTGTGAAAGAAGCCCTCGTCTCCTCTGCAGTCTTGGCGTATTTGAAGAGGGACCGTCGCACTTCTTCCACTTTACATGACAGTAAAAAAGTCTAGCTTCTCCCTTTGCCCTTATGGCTTGGGTGTAGGAAAACTCATGGTTTTTCTTGAATAACTGCTTTATGTCTTGAATCTCTTCTCACTGAGAATATGATAAAGAAGCCAGAAGGCTTCTTTGCCCAGTACAGAAAGTAAAAGCAGTAACCAGAGAACACTTTGTGCAGACATTTACACAGCATAATACGTACATATTACACAACATAATACACACACACACATATACAGACACACATGTATATATATGAAAACAAACAAAAGAAATTGAGTCAGTTAGAGAAAGAAGGAGAAAACTATGTGATGGAAGAAGGGTAAAAAACAAAAATGAGGATGTAGTGAAGGTGCATGTGGAGAGAACAATGTAAAAGAGTACACTCAAAGGTAAAATATGCCACCTGACATCTCTCTCACTTGAAGAAAAACATAAAGTAAGGAAAGACTGGACAGGTTTTATCACACTCATTTCTTGAGCATTCAAATACCAAAGAGTTAGTTATTCTGAGGTGCAATTTCATAAGGTCTTTCAAATGCACCAGGTTCGCAAAATCATAACGTACAAAGTTTAAACTACAGATTGTTCTTTTTCAAAGCTTTGTAAAAAAGGGCATTTTCACAAGTATGCAGACACAACCTCCCAGCCATCACTGCCACATGATTTCCATTAAGTAACATATGAATAAAAAATCTAACCACAGAAAAGGAAAATCTCATTCCTAAAAATACATTCTGAACCTCACATCCCATCATCACTACAGCTCTGATGTCCCAATCAGAGCTGAATAACAAGTAATAGATTAAAAAGCTCTGAATAGGCACTTGATATTCTCCTCTTCCATTACACTGCTGCACTCTCTCTGCTCTTTTCCCATTCTTAGCCATAGGATAAGACTTACAGGAAGAGATTCTTCTCCCACACAGATACTGCAAACCCAATAGTCCTATTTCCATTATTCAGTTTGATTTCTGTCGCCTCTCTCAATCCATTCTCACTGAAACATAAATTTCTTAACATCCATTACACAAATGTAACTTCCTCATTATTCACAAGCAAATTACTGACTTCACCTGTTTTTCATCTCCTAGCTAAAACCTCTTTTAAAGAATATCTTCACTTCTCACTCCTTAAATTTTTTCTTTACCCTAGAGCAGCATTTCTTGTTATTAGCTATGATATATTTTTCCAAATCACCTGAAACACTCCTCAAAACCTCACATTCCACATTTCCTGTTCTATGTCTGACATGTCTCTACTCTTAGACTCAAGAATTACAGAGTATCCCAGGGTTCAGACAAGAAGCATTCAGTGAAATACTGTACGAGCACTGCAGGATAGAAAAATACACTACAGAAACAGGACCTGGACAGTTTATCAGAAGTATAATAAACATACGTTCTCTTAGTGTAAGCAGTAAGTAAACTCCTTTATGCATACAAGTTTTATTGTCTGCTTCCAATAAATTTATCTCATTTTCACTATCAATAAAAAAATATGGATTTGGGGAGGCATAAAATGAGTTCAATGAAGAATTTTTAAAACTCTCATAAAATGATAGATCTACTAAGTAAATACATTGATTTTGAATGCAATGAAACAGTGAACACTACTTGTTGCCTGTGAAGTTGTAGATAGGCAAAAGTAATGCCAGGATTTCCCCTAACAAGCCTTGTTTTTCACTGGTTTCAAAATTTGGCCTGCAAACTCTCCCTGCAGACTACATTTGGCAAAGAACACTTCAGCCTGGGAGTATTTTTTTGTCACAAAAAAATTTCAAAACAAATTAAATCTGGGTCATTTTTATGTAGTTAACAGTGCAAATGGGTGTTAGTGGTCTTCAAAAAAGGGATTTGATTTTTAAAAATTTGAAATTTGGCAAGTGATAAATCCATAGAACTGTGCAGTCAAATCACTAGGGGTATTCTGAAGACAAACTCAGTTAAAAATAAACGAAGGGTTTGACTTCTAGAAGGGCCACCTTCTAATTTTTTAACAGAATATTTACAATTCTTTTTATATGTGAGGCTTTCCAAAGTTATCCCTGTTCTCTGAAAGAGATTCAAAAGTTGTTTCAGCACACTCTTTAGCATACAGTCCTTTAGCAATGCAGAGGTTGTAAAGGTGTATTGGAGAGATGACACCAGAGAAAAATAGCCCTCACCATCTCAGCCCATTGCTTTGCTAATCTGCATTGACAAACCAGTTTCCACACATTTTTAATACTAAGAAAAGGACACTTTAATCTCTATGTTTAAGCTCACCCCTGCTGTCCACCAGTGGCTTCACATGAATTGTCTCATCTTAAATAGAGAAAAAATGGTGAGAGAATTAATTCCCAGCTCTGACTAACCAGACTGGAATCTGAAAACAATTTGGATATTTCTCTACCTGCATCTTTACTAGTATCAGAGAACTGGCAAAGAATATCAGGCTACTATTCATAATTTTTCCTGCCCTGCTCATTTCAAAATCTGTTGTCCCCTCAACAGCTGTGCAGACTTCAGCACATTTGCATAGGTGACAGAGACTTAAATGTAATTAGCGACTTCGTTGCTATTGCAGTAAAGAGAATCCAGTTTCTTCACCTGTTGTTGCATTCTCCGATGTACCCAGTAAGAACAAAAAGCCTAAATTTACTGTGGGCACTGAAGTGGATATGACAGAAACAGGGAAAGGATTCTTGAAAGATATGCCATTTTACTGTTTGGTGTGTAAAACACAAATAGATATACATACCTCCAGTTCTGGCATACAAAAGGTAGGTCAATTCCATATATTACTGCTGTTAATTTTCCCTTTTTCCTCCCTAGCTCTGTGGCAGAGGTAACTGAAGGGGCCATATGCTATATTCCCTTTACTCAATAACCATCCTACTCATAATATCACATAACCACCTCCTCTGTTGATTCAAGCTAAAACACGAACCTCTGTGTTGGGGCTTATCAGGTATAAGCAGATGATCCCTTTTCTGCTAACTTTCACTTCTCAGGCAAGGACCTCATAAAATTATTATAAGCAAAAATGTAATATTTCTGCAAATTAGACCCATTGGAGCCTGTTTGCAAGGCCTGAACTCTGAACCCTTTCGTAAGGTTGACTTTTATGAAAGTATTAGTAATTCTGCTGTGACAGAGAGAACCTGCAGCTGTGGAAAGAGCATCCTGGTACATCTGTGTTTGCATGTAAGTAGACGGATGGGCATGTACAAAACTGGTTGTCATCAAGAGAAAAATGTGATATCAGAGAGGGGTTTAGCAGCTTGTAGAACCCATAACCACTACCAGACACCTGCAGTCTTTAAGATCAGTCTATCCTTTTGACTACAGTGCAGTTGTTGGAAAGGTGGATGGATGGATGGATGGATGGATGGATGGATGGATGGATGGATGGATGGATGGATGGCAGAGATTTTTGTTAGTTTCTGGAACAGCTCTTGGATTCTGGGACAGCTTTGATGGCAACAAGGACAGAGGCACGTGGTTAAAGGTAAAACACCTTGCACAAAAGGTGTCTGCATGTTCAAGTGGACTCTCTGGTGGCTGGTAGTGGATCTAGTTGATGCTTTTAAGAGCTGTCTCACTACAGAAATTGGATGCCTGAGGAGTATTTTGGAAAAGCTGGTGGTCATGTGCTTTGGAAAAGTCAAGCTTCTAAAAGGATGTCTGTGGCTGACTGCTTTTCAGTGTCACTTGAAGGATTATTCTCTCTGGGGAGGTTGGACTGGATTAGGTGGTTTGCTCAGGGTCGGCAAGTGTGTTTTTGCAACCAGTGCCAAAGATGGAATAAACAGGAGCAAAGCTATACTGTAATGAATTAAAATGCCCAGATACTCAGGAGCTCAACAGCATTCTGAGGCTGCTGGTATCACAAAAATTACACCAGTAACAATTTTTCCAAGCTTTAGGAGAAACACCTTTAAGAACAGAACTTTCTTAATGTATGCAAAATAACATAAATATAATAACAATAACTAGGTAACAGTGACATAAATGGTACATTTTATCCCTAGGCTGTATCAACGTTTATTTAATACTTGTAATAGAAAGGGCTCATTTGGCAGTGTTCTTTTGTTATGACAAGTGGTACAAACATATGAGCAATCGCATGCAATGCATGGAATTACAGAGGTCTACACCTCAACAGTCATACAAGGAGTTTACAGCCTTCTGAGACTGCAATTATTTCTATAGCTGCTATGTTTATTTTTTAAAAAAAAGAATTCATCCATAATACTTCTATCAGTAACGTGATTTGGTGCAGCATATTCACAGGTGCATTAATTGGTGGGAATAATTGACCTAAATTTGCAGAATAGTAAGTTAGTAGCACTAACTTAAAAGGGATGCTCATTATGTGCAAATCTCATAAACTTCGGTGTTGAGATGTGGAAGTTAAACACCTGAAGAAGAGAGCAAATAGTGCTTTGGGCAGATAATTTTGGTGTTCATATATTCATATGAACTGCAAAATGAGAACAGACAACAAAAAATATCTTAATAAGGTACAGTGCCAAAAACAATGAGATGGAAACATTTTTCTGGTGAAATTACTTTAGAGTAATTTAAAAGGAATAGTTTAAAAACTAGAAATAAGTTAATGATTGCAGGCAAGTTATGCTGCAAATGTGCTTTTCCTTAGCAAGTTGTCACTGTGTACAGAGGTGAAATATATACCTGCGAGTAAAGAAAACACACGCTTATATTTTCAAATATTATGATTATATTTTATTATGTCCTATTTTTCAAATGCTGTTAAAATTATCTAGTATAAAACTAATATTTATTCCTCTATTATGGGCACCAACCTACACTGCAAACCCAGGACTTACAGCTATACAAACACATCTTATTTATGTACACAAGAAGAAATAGCTCTTGTTGGGAATTCAGTCCAAGTGTGTGGTCATCAAGCTTTAAATCAGAGACTAACATGAAGACGTATGTAAAACATTTAATGTTCTATTATTATGATTATTATTTCTTAAAATATTTTTAAGTAGCATTTTTTTTCACTTCTGATATTCTGCCACTTGTAGACATGCACTGCTTTGTGCTCAGCTATTTTTTAAAGTAAATAAATAAGTAAATAAATAAAAAGAAAACTCACTCCGGAAGAGGTTATCTGTTAGGGAGAGACAGAATACACCCAAGAGAACTAGACTGCAGAACATTTGCCTTCTCTATAATGAATCTCTAGATCCTGGGCAATAGCAATTACAGTCCCTTCCACAGCAGCAACTCCTGTTGTTATTGATACCTTTTATAGTCCATGTCATGTAGAGAGACTCCCAGAAGGTTTGATATTGTAAGAGCAAAGCTGGCTGCATTGAAAATGGAAGCAAGTTGAAAAGCCTGACATTTCTGCTTGCCTTCCCTTAGAAACAACTCCCAGTACATCAAATGAAGAACATGGGAAAAGTAAGTTATGACACTGGCCTGGATTAAACTGATTAAACCAATCCCAATTGAAAATATAGACTATAATCTTGCACCTTGAATTGCAATGAAAAAAAAAGCTATACATTAAATATTTTACTTAAACCACTCCAGCAACATGCATATTTAATACTGAATGATGCCATAGATCTGTACTCATAGTCTAGAACTTCACCAGCCATGAAGGTTGAAGTATTCCATGTGAGATATCTGCATCAGGTTCTTCTCCCTCATCTATAATCTCCTGTCATCCTACTCCCAGCAGATCAAAAATCAAAATCAACTTGTGCTGGTTCATCTAAACAACTGGGTTGCTTCTGAGAAAATGGCTGACAGAGATATTTTTTCTGTATATTTTTTTTCTGTATATTTTATTTTTTTTAATGTTCCTTTGTCTCCAAAAAACACACATATTGAGCAGGGTCAAGCAAGGCTGCATTTGCCATGTTTGTACACCTTCATACTTTTGGTAGCACCAAATTCTCCATACATGAGATCTGCACTTGAGTGTACCCCAGCCCATGAATCTCCAGTCCTTCAACTGTACCTTTAAATACTAAATTAACCTTATTCCAGGACCAATCCCTTTGATCCTGGGCACTACCTCTAAGATTAGAAATAATCTTTTTCTTTGTGCTCACTCTTCTCCCTGAACTAATGTCCTGCTGCAATAGGAGAAAAGGAAGCTCTAGATAGGATTCATGTGCCCCAGCTTTTGCTTCCTAAAAAAAAAAGGAGACATTAGGATCTGGAATAGCCTCGTTACAGTCAATGGAAAAAAGGTTTTGCTTGAGTGCTAACTAATCTTAGACACTACATTTTAGCCGTATCTGATCTTCCCTGTGTATTTCATGATGGTATGAGCTGTCTCTGGAAAGGTTTATTTCTTTGCAGAGAATACAGGGGGGACTGAGAGGATAGTTCAAACGCAAATGTCTATGTTTCAGATGACTCTAAAAGGACAGACTAAACTTACTCATCCTGATTTCATGCAATGAAGCAGATGGGAAAGATACCAAGGTACACATAAGATGCAGGAAGAGGCCAGGTGCAGAGAGAACAAAAAAAAAGAAAAAAAAAGGGATAGAGCTTGTGGAGGAAACATTTGAGTGGCAGAATAACCATCAGCTTGGAAGGTGTAAAAGTCAAACTAGTCTGTAAGTAATGGTTACATGTGTCTCTCTTCAGACTGTGTAATTGATCCTAGAGAGCTTGAGTTCTTACATTCCCCCGTTCTAACAAAATGCCTCTGAAACTCACACAGAAAATTACTGTCTTAGTCCTCCTTTAATTTCTGGTGTCCACGGAGGGCAGACATCTTATTATTACCATCAGTTGCTCCACTAACTCAAATGGGAGAGGTATGAACTGTGAATCCAGACATTTCAACCTATGGTTAGCCTGTGAGTGGTAGTATGTAAAATACCTTTTCTTAGTTTGCATTTTAAAAGAAGAGAGACTACAGAAGCCTTAAGTCAAACTCTCAGAAGGTAAGCAATATCCCAGTGTAGTCATTTTTTATTATATCTCCTATAATTAGGATACAAATTAGGCATGGGACTACATGTTAATGTTAATGTTAATGTTTGCTGCTTCCAGCAGTTCGGTACAGATTATTTTTCTTGACTAGGTTTTGGCTGAAGAGTAAAGAAGACTTTACTTCCTTGCAGGACCCACAGCTACTTAGCTGGAGAGGACAGAAGGTATTTTGGGAATAGAAGGTGGAACTACAACAAAAAGGCTGTATGTAAGGGCAGTGGGATTTCAGTGGGGAGAGCCAGTTTCTTCATTTGGAGATATAAATTATCTCTGAGGTGTTGGATGAACTATGCAAATCAGACAACTTCCTTTTGGGTTGGAGGTGACATGGCAGGAGCACAGCTGCGGATTGAAATCATCATCCGTTGTGTCTGGAACATATAAAATGCTATGAAATACCCTGAAAAATCAATATCCCAGCCTGGACACCAAAAAATAGATCAATGTATTTGATAAAGTTCAACTGGGACAGATATCTCCTGGGAAATTCATCTCTCCCGTTAACCTCAGGAATGGCTCATTTCCAGATGATTTAAACTGGTTTAACCTGTTAAGCATGCCTCTATTCTCCATCTGCAAAACATAAATAATATCTTGCCTTTGTTTCGTTCTTTTTCTTCTCTTTTTCTTCACATGACAATGATTTTTTTTAAAGCAGGACCTTTATATCTGAACAGCACTTAACACCTCTCCTATTGCTTAATATATTTTGCTAATCAATACCTGTGAGACAGTATGAGTGTGGTTCATTTTGCTGAACACTGGACATTTGCAAAGCAGATATTTAACATTTAAGGCTCTTTTTACAGGCTCAAGAGAGAAATGGGTGCGTTTTGGCAGCCAGTTCATCTGACCTATTTTAGACGTGCCTATTTCTCTTCCCTAGCTATGCTAAGACCTTCAGGCAAGTACCACCATTGTAGACATTTGCATTGAAGAGGTTTGAATGTGGGCAAAACAAAATCCACCTGTCACTTACCCTTTCAAACAGAGAGGCCAAAATCACTAAAATTAAATGGGTTTACACTGAAGTAAATTTCCTTCAGGATTTTTAACATCTTCATACGCATTAGAATTTTTTACTCCTTTTTCCTTGTCGTCCTTATCTTAGACAGATTTAGGATATTGAACATGCACAGATAAGCCTCCATGACTACCTACTTTGACAGATACACAGATAAGAATGTACTGTTAAAGTGATTTAGCATGGTTGAGGTATTAAGGAACAGCTTTAAAGGTGCTTCTAAAGTTGTTTAGCACCACAAAGGAATCATTAAAGCATTTATAGTTTTTTCTGCTTCTTAAGGGGGCCTGGGGTGGAAAAAAAAGAAAGGAAGCAAGGAAGAAAGACAGGTGATATAAGTATAAAACCTCAGCATTAACTAAATTCCAAAAACAAGAAACGAAACGTAGGAGTATGCCCAGGATGCTGTTTTGATTTGGTGGTATCTCAATTTTATTAAACTTATAAGGACACAAAAACTCTGTGTATTCTCAGTATTTCACTTTACTCTCTGAATGAAGAAGGGGTCTTGCTTCTTTTTTCCGTCACTGTTATCTGCCGAGAGAGCCTACAGGTGGGACAATTAAGGACAGACTTATGAAGCAGCTTTTCGTCTGCTATTTACTTTTGCCTTGTACTTTTTACTGAGACTTAGCATTTCAAACAGAGAACTCTGTACAATGCAAAACTGAAAAGAGACATTGCTGAGTTTCTGCTGAATGGCACCCTCGTGGCTTCTCCTGCTGCATGACCTCTGCAAAGAGAGCTGCCAAAAAGGATAGCCTGAACACTGTGTGTGGTTTACCCACAATAGAGAATGCTGGTTTGACTGATGGAAATTTTATTTCATATATTTATCATACATTTTTAAGCTCTATGGGAGGAGTCTTTGATCAGACAGGAAGCAAAAGAAGTCTTGCAAACTGGATATAATCTAAATTTTCTGATATTATATCTTTAATTTTGGTTCACTGTAAACCTGCTGCTCATCTAGTGCTAAACACTATTACACAGCAACTGGTTGTGAACATTGGGGTCTTTATTTTCTAAAAACACCTCCATCTGATTGTAGAAAACAGCTTCTTCCAATTTGATATTATTTCTTAATTCTGATAGAAGTATACAACTTATATTCACTTAGAAAGTGCTTTTATTTTATTATTAACTTCAAGTAATGGATATTCTATTACATACATATAAACTATTGTTACAAATTTGCAGAAGTCAAATTTCTAGTCTAACTGTCAATGTGTTAACTACAGAAGACTCGCTGAGGTTCTGAAAAATCTTTTGGAATAAAAGCTGAAATCCATTCAAAACTTAAAAAAATGTTAGTCCCTGGCATGAAAAATAAATTTGAGTACCATAAGGCTTCATTTAGGGTTATGCAAACATGATGCACCTAAATAAAAGATGCTCATAGGAAAAAAGGATCTTTTGTATCACTGAATACATGTGACCACAGTCACTGCATGTGTGATGTATGGTCAAGATTTTCTTATTTTCTCTGAGACTAGTCTAACTAATCACAGGTGATGCATGAGTCAACATTTATTTTTATAGGCTACCAGGAGTCATATAGTGATGTATATATAGGGATTATAAGAGATACACTTAGAATTTATTTCTTTCACTATGAAAATAGGGCAAAATTCTATTTTTTATTTGATGATGGGAGTTATTAATTCTTTTCTGTAACATTGCAGAAAAAAGGTATAGTCCATAAAAGTTTTATGAATACTCTTATTTACACTGTGCTTAAAAAGAAACAACATCTGTGGCTGCTTTATAGTTTCTTTGTTTGCAGACTAAATTTATCTGGTTTACAGGTTCCTTCTGAAAAGCAGCTGAAACATAAAATTCATCACAGCACTGCCTTCTGTATTTGCCCTTTTGCTAATACACTTCTTGTCAGGCTACAACAATTGAAGAGGATCACAGTTCTTCAAAACAGTAAAGGGAAAGCATAGAGGCAAGATTTAAAATGTAGGAAAACCGATTTTCTTAACACAGCTGACAGTAAAATAGTTACTTACCTGTGCAGCGGCTTCAGTTCCTGAAGAAATGTTGTGTGACTAACTCCTCGACTGCTGTGCTGGAGTCCAGTACAAAGCCTGGGATGAGCGCAGCCCGCTGCGGTGGTGCCCTTTGTGTTTCTAAACTGGTGGTGCACAAAGCTGGATTAACCATACCATCCACATAAAATCCTAGTGTCATCCAGCTCCAGCTCAGTGCAGAACTGAACTAGGAGTCCCCAGAAGATGCCTGTGTCCAGCATGGGTAAAAAAGAACTATACCTGCTCGGCAAACAAGAGAGTTGTCTGTGCAGGTATACCCATGCACTTAAACATACACACGGTACAACTTGAAGCTTCCCAGCAGTAAATCCTTGCTAGAATGCTACTTAAATGGTGTTGGCACCGCAGCTGGGCTCCACTTCACTTCCCTCTTTGAAGCAGTAACATAGGTAAACGGAACAACCCTGCTACTTCAACAATAATTTTTTTATTAAGAGGCACGTTTCTGGGAGAAACTACTTAAAGCAGCCTTAAACCTTATCAAACTTTCTCCTTGATTCTGGAGTCTTACCAGCCAGCTCACAGCACACTTTGAATCATAACACTTTATGTTCTTCTTCAATCTTTACCCATGTGTTATGAAAGGTTTGGGACATGTTGCAAAACTTCCAGGTGCCAGAAAAGCCTACAAACAAGAAGCACTACAGGATGCCAGATGTATTTTCAAGACTTGACATTTAGAGTAAAAGGGCAACACAGGTTGGGAAAGAAATAAATACAAAATAGCAGAGCTCATTTTTGTATTTAGATGAGCATTCAAATCTGATGCTTTGAAGCCATAGGGGATAGACGACATTAGGTCTGCTACCCTGCAAAAATGAGAGTGAGATTTTAGTTATGGTGTATATTGTTACTGTAAGAAAGCAGGTACAAATAAATTCCCAAAAAACCTGAAGGCTGCACTGAGATGAGTGAGAAATGTTCCAGTCACTCACTTGCATATCACTGAACAATCTGGAAGGCCAAAAATTGACAGTTGTGTAATTCTTCAGAGGTTTTGGAGGAGTAAAGCTGAGATGATCTGTGCATTGCAATGAATGTTGCTCAAGCCTGGGGCTGTACTGCTCTGTTCCAGGAAGCCCAACAGGGATGTTCCAGCCACAAAGTGACCTTAATGACAAGGGACATGAGTTTTTCTCCCAGTACTCCAGCAGCTTTTCAATGGATTTTGACAGGGAGTTCCAATTAACAAAATCATATTTCACCATTAAGGGTGGCTCAACATCTTTATTTGAAGACTCCAGTGCGATTTTTTTTACCTGCCAACTGGCTTCAGTTCAGAAGTCTCTTTACTTTTTCTATTGATCTTTCATCCTCTTCATGATTGCCTTTACTGGCCTCCAATAACGCAGGCTGGGTTAAAAGCTTTTCACACTTCTGGTATTAATGCTATTATGTACCATACTTTGATTAGTACAACACCCCAGGACAACTCAGGAATTTGTGTAGCTGCATCTTGAAAATGGAGGCCTCTCTCTTTGCCTGCCCCTAGAAATCTTCAGTTGCCTGGGATGTACGTGATTGAGTATAGCCTTATCAGGAGATCTTTGGAACAAGGCGAGTTCTGCTTGGCCTTCATGTCTCTGCAATGGAGTCAGAAATGACACATTTCTAAGTTCCTTGATTCTGCACATTTCATCCAGGAAATGTGGAGATACTACTGCAGATTATGGCACTACAGCCCCAAATCCTGACAGAACTGATGTTCTCAAGTTGGACTGAGGAGTACTGCTCCTAATAACCCCATGTGTTCTAGGTGAAATATTTCCATTTCATCAAACTGGCATTTTCTAGAGTGGTTGAAAAAGTTCTGGCAGTTTTGACAGTAAACAGCAACTTGTGAGTCCATTTTGCCTGCTCATGTCCATTCCAGCCTCATCCTTCACTCTGCCTTGGTTGTGTAATGGCCATTGCATTGGCACACAACAAAGGGGTGATTTTGGCTTTGTAAACAGAACATTCAGAACCACTCTATTGACAGGTTAAAAGCAATAGAGAGCTCATGTTTAGTGATATTGACTCTGCTGTGCTAACACAAATAAAATAGAAGGGGGAAAAACCCCTTTATTTTTATTGTTAGCATTGGAAGATAGCATACTGAATACACTCTAGGATCAGGTCTCCTGAGTTAAATAGCACTGTATTTACCAACATTTTTTGCAGAAGAATAGCCTTTTAAGTGATGCTTAGCAACAGCATCCTCCATTCTATTCTGTCTGAGTTTTAACACTTTCATATTTATTTTTAATTTCAAGTGAAAAATACACACGGGAAGGATTTCATTCATACTCTGAATGCCAGCACATTCAGATGTATGGCCGGCATGAGGCATAGGAAGCCCTTCTGCAACTCTGACATTGCATTCAAAGTCTGTCTGGACCAAAACTCATACCCTCCAAACCCCACAAGTGATGTCAGTCACTTTTATATGGATGTGCTTTGTGCTTGCAGTTAGTTTACACTTTGTCCAGAAACAGATGAAGGATGGACAGTCAACTTCCAAACACCAGGATTAACCACAGCCTATGAAAAGTTGTGCATCCATATATCCCACAGAAGCAGACAGAGCTATGCTGATCAAAGTCTCTTAGGAATGAATATGTACGCACTGGACTTCAGAAACACAACAAGGAATGAGGATTAATACTGCAGAAAGACAATAATATTCAGCTAATTCACTTGTACCTAGAAATGGAAGGAACTCAGTACCTCAAACAGTAGGCTTATAGTCAAAAGATTTGGGCCATTTGTAAGCAACATACCAAACAGTGAGGCACTGCTTCTCATTCTGGAGCTCTCCTATGAAACATGAACAGTCAAAATTCTCATCCCACCGTGTTCTGACCTAAAACTATTTGGATTTAAATCTAGATACTGAATATTTATGCTTGTATAAGATATTAAATATATAATGGAAAGGAATCAGAGAAGAAAACCAAGACTTTGGGTGGGTTCGGAGGCTGGTCTACACACACAGTGGCAGAGACCACCATGGATCTGAACAGTAAAACCAAAATTCTTCCTCCATTGCAGTTTCAAGTACTTTCATTTCTATTTCTTCCTATATAACTGGACATGTGTTACTACATACCACGTTTATTAGGACTGTCATGTGAGTCTGCTGTGTGTTTTAATGCAATTCTCTACCAGATAAACTAAAACATCAACTACTTTGATCAGGACTAAACCATGAAATCAGAGTTCACACATAATACTTAACCTAAATAAAGAATTCATGGGAAACAGAATCTTGCTATCATAATATTTATTGGAAAGGTATACAGAAAGAAAAAATCCATACATGCTTCTCAGGAAAGCATAATTTCCCAATGGATATTGCTCTATTCGACGTGAATCTAAACTAACACTGTAGATTCTAATAGCACTTGGCAAGCTGCAGACACATCATTTTTTAACTTAGGCTTATGTTTGAATTACCTGGAACTCAAATTTCCAATGTGACCTTTTCAGGGCTTTGTTTAGGAACAAAAAGAGTTCTCACTGGAGACAGAAAATACCTTTTAAAGAACAAGATATATTGTTGAGGGTAGAGGCTAAAATAGGACAGTGCTGCTGCTAGCCTAGATTTAAATAAAACAATGACTATGTAAGTAAGCTTTGTTGCCTTCAGATGACAAAAGGGAATATAATTTTTTACATTTAAACCAAAATTTCTCATCTTTTGTACTGTGCTTTCAAGTACATATTTATTCACCCTATGTCTGAAGCTTATAAAATTCAGGAAGGTGGAGAATTTTCTGCCTACAATAATGGACACACTAAAGATGTACATGACAAATAGAATGCTTTCATTTGTCTGTTCAATTCTGCAAGGAGTTCTGCACCAAAGAACATAAACAATGAAAGCCAAAGCATTTCTTACCTCTCAAAACAAATGCTGCAGTACTTAATGACCATCTAAAATTCCAGCATATTAGACTCTCTACTCACTATATTTTTCTCTTTCCCTAGATTTGTTTATAGAAGTGCAGAAAATCTGACTTGCAAAATGCAACTGTCCTGTTCTGCTGTGTAACTGCATTTATACTGGAGCTACAGGTTGGTTTTGTTCTCCATTTCCTTTATCCTTTCCTAAGCTAAGCAGCCTGGCTTTTAAACTGCCTTTTCACTTCTGAGTCCAGAAACATAGAAGAGGAAATTTCAACTGCATATTTACATAGAAAAAAGTGGAAAGCATGGGAGAGTCAAACGCAGTTTTGAGTCTTTTTGTCGTGTAGTCAAAGACAGAAGAGGAGAAAAAAGCCAAAATAGATATGGTATCTAATTTCTAAATATTTACCTAATGCAATCATCATTTATTGAGAAAGAAGAAGAGTTCAAATATTTACGACAGATTATAGCATTATTTACCACAGATGGGGTTTAACACTAATTTGGAGAAAGAGGATGGCTGTGACAGATAAAGATCAGTTTATATTACTTGAACTGCCCTTAATTTTCTGCAAAGGCACACTTAAAATCCACCACAGAATTAAAAGCCCATTCCTTTTAGTCCTTCTTCTGCCCTTTTCATTTCTGGATGCAATGCCTGAGTGAGTGATCCACCATTCCACATGTGTCATTCTGACCTAAATGACAAAAGACAGGGTAATACATTCTTTCCTCTTCTCTATCATCAAAGGCATGCCGAAAGGGCAGAAAGAATTACTATGTTCAAATTTATCCACCTGAGAAATGCTCTGCATAGACGTGGAACAAGTAGGACTGCAATGGGAGGAGATACCTCTCATCTCTGGGCACCTGGTGGACTCCAGTCAGAAATCCATGCACGCAATAAAACCACTATCCTCATAAAGAAGCTGGATGATCCTTGAGGGTTTGAAATTACATTTTTCCAATCTATGGAGGCTTAGACTGGGAAGGGAAAATTGGAGTAGGTGTGCTCGCAACACAAGTTACACGATATGGAAAAGTTTGGACAGTGATGGAAAGCTACCAGCATCTGCTCAGAGTGGCTGCAGGAATTAGCAAACATGCCAGTTAGTAGTGAATGCCTACAAAACATCACTTTTGTCCCATTTAATGTATCTAATTTACATGAAGTATATTCAAAACATCACTTAAGGTTATTATCACATCTCTGAAATAATTTAATTCAACTAACTCAAATGTTTTATGTACCTTTTATTAATGCATAAACATGATTAACTTGCACTTCACCCATCTGAAATATTAAAATGCTAGAAGGAGCATAAACCCAGAAAATTACTGGAAAATTCCTGATTGTTGCTGAGTGAGACAGGCAGGTAGAATGAACCACAACCAACCTGTGACCCTTCCCTTCAATACTAATGCCCCTAATGAAATCTGATGTCAGTCAGAAACCCTCATCAAAACAGCATGATCATTTGTCATCAGTCCCTTAGAACAACATAACAATCTGAAAATTGAATAGGAAAGAAGTGTTTTGTTAAAGATTGTCTCAGCAAATTGACTGCCTTTATATCCAGCTTATACAGCTAATGCTGCATCTGGTTTTGGTTGACTACAGGCAGATTAAATTTAGATCTAACATGAGGTATATACTACTGTACAGTCAACTCCAGCTGAGATCCCATACAGCGTTGTTAGAAATACACGATTTTTTCAAAGATGTAGTGTGAAAGTAATGTTTTAATGCTCTAATACAACTGAAACGTCTCTTTCGTTTCCCAATAATACTTTCCAACAGCGAAGTGACATGAATTACATAAAACCTCTCTAGGCCAGAAAATGGTGCTTGAAGAACAAGCACCACAAACTCAAGAATTCTTCTTCAGATCACTAAAAGAAATAAAAACCTAGTTTTTTTGTGAATAGTTTAACTAGGTAAAGAAATAAAAAACACAGAGAGGTAAAAATTTAAGGAAAAAATATTATTTCAAATAATTAAAAAAAAAAAGGAGTTAACTAAATTTTATATTAGTATTGATGGGCCATGATATGGCTAAAAGTAGGTCTGCATTGTCCCATCTCGAAGGACTGAGTTTACACAGTTTCCACTTCTATAAGCTTTTAACTAGTTCCTTGCTTGATTGCATGTAAATGCTCTTTGATTTACTGTTGCTGCAATTCTTACATGTTTTTCACTACATGATATACTCATACGTATCAGGAAATTGCTCATCAGCAGATCATGTGGATGTGCTAGATAGCCACATAGGTTCTTTTTCAATAATACAATAAATATGTGTAAACTATGCATGCTGCTCTGTGGCAGCAGAACTGTTGAGACAGGACACACTTAGATCCTTTCAAGTTGCTGGGAAGAGAACTGCAGCGAACTGAGAGGGGAGCACAGTAGACACAAAGACTCAGTTTCCCCAGTCATACTGAGCTAGAGCTACCCCTAATACAAGCTGGGTGTAAGCAGGCAAGGTCTCTCTGATCAATAGCCCTAGTGTGGTAGTCACTTGAAGGAGTCAGAGACTCAGCACAGTCCTGTCTCAACCACTCTACTAGTATCTACAAGGAGAGCACAGAGAGTAGCACGTGCCTAACCTTGTTTGTACGTCAAGAGAGATGTGTGTGGGGGGGGGGGTGTTTCTCCTGCCTGCTGACAGCATGGCTGTGATTCCCTTGCAGCACACATTCTCTGAATTCTGTCCTGGGAAGAGAACATTGTCTTTGCAGCACAGACTTTGCTTTTAAAGTCATCTTCTAACACTCAATTTGCAGAATAGCTGGCTGTTTGGCACCCTCCGCACCAGATGTTATCTTGTAAACTAAATGCACAAATGCCTATTCCATTCTCACAATAAAGAATAATCAGGGTTACCACTTAATTCGGTGATTCGAAGTTAATGATATTTAAGATTTATAAATATGGAACAGAAGTATGTTAATTCTATAACTGTACTAAGAAAAGGGCATGTAGCTCGGGAATGAAGCGAAGTATTTCATAAATATGTCTAACAATAAGGATTTAATTTATTAGCGTTTTTGGCAGAACAACTGCAAAGAAGATTGCAGCTGTGAAGCACGTTTGCCATTTGACAATGTAGAGGCTAGTAACAAGAGAGGCTAATAACAAAGGATAGGATAATAGCAATACTAGGTTTATTTTCTTTTAAGTATTCAAAAAATACCTGCCTGAAAAATTCTCCAGATCAGACTGTTTTGCTTCTAATCTCAAGGTGGATTTCACACCAAACTGAAAAGCTTAACAGACCAGATAGCAAGGAGCACTGCATCACAGATCCTGTTATATTTATGAGGCCAGTTATGGTTTCACAATAATCAAAAGTTTCACGCAAGAAGGGGGAGTTCTCTTTCATAGGCGGATGACTAGGGCACTTTCATATGCCTTTTTTTACACCTCTGCTGTGGCTATTTCTATCCCAAGTGTGATAGATGGGAAAAACTAGGCATCAAAACAGCAGAAGGTTAAATTAATCATAAATCATTGCACTCCGTTAACTTATGCATTTATCCTACTGAGCATATCTAAAGTTGAATGAAGTGCCTGGAGGTTTTTGGTTGAGCAAACTGAAGTAATGAATACAATTTCCTAAATAAAATATAAGCATTGTCAAGAGGTTGTAAACAGAAGTCCAGCAAGACGAGTTTCCATCTCAGAAGGAGTAGAAAATTGGTTCCTTCAGATCCCCAATCAAATGAGCCAATAATTGAAATTTTGCCTATTGAAATAGAAAGACAGAGCAATGAAAAATGTGATAATCCTGCAAGTTAAGAAGGTTTTATATCATATTCGCTGCTGTCACCACAAGGTTAGTGAGACAATTTATATAAACCACAAAAACTTGTTCATCACTCCCAAACATCATATTTATTCAAGACCACCCTGGTTTTCTTTCCCATTAAATCACATGTTGAAAATGAGTTATCAGTTATGACAATTTTCAGGAATCTACCATGCCTCCAAATTCATGTACTTCCTTTCTTTTGGCAATTTCTCTTTCATTGAAAAATAATAATATAAAGCAGATAGTGAAATATTCATCCTGAGCATTCAAATTCAGAGAACAGCTACAGGAAACAGCCTAGATTTCTTTAAATTTTTTTTTTTTAATTAGTTCTTAAGAAAACACTCAAAGTATCAGGCACAGTAGTAGAAGAAAGCTGGTAAGAAATGGTGTATATATATGAAGATCTCAAAGGAAAAAGCATCCCTTCTCAGTGATATTTGTCTAATATCTCAAATCCAAACTGTAAAATTGCTATTTTTTAACACCCTGTAGATGACACTAATTTGCTCCGGAAAGTAAAAATGGGGCAACTGATGAAGTACTCAACAGGACTTGAAGTCATGTTAAAACTAGGAAGAACTGAGGATTAACAAGAGCAGATCTGCACAGTGAAATAGTTGCTGCTGAAGACCACACACAATCCACATTTCATGATTTTTTTGTGTTTGTTTTTTTTTTTAAATTTAATTTGGACTCCTAGTCTACTTCCATGAGTCGAATGTCTGAGGACAGGACACCCAAGTTGAACTTCTGGAGCTTATCTTTTGGTTTAATTATGTCTGAAAGGACTCAAGTTCATGGGCCCTCAAGATCATCTTCTGTTTGTACAAACGCATGGTAAGTGAAGACAATCAGGAGATTTGCTTCAAAAGCACCCTCCTGTTCCTACACCACCAATACAAGTGCACTACATGTAGGTTAGAACCCAAGCAATGTAATAGCAGGTAATATTGAAGACACATAAATAGAGAGTGCTTTTTCCATAAATTTGGAAAAAGCCAAAAATCACGACTTTGTACACAGGGTGATGAAGTCCGAGGTAGACTATTGTCAGGCACAAATAAGATCTCAGAGTCACAACTGTCAGCTCTTCAAACAGCTCATCTCAACAGTCCTTACAGTAAATGTCTTGGTTTTGGCTGGGATGGAGTTAATCTTCTTCACAGTAGCTGGTATGTGGCTGTTTTGAATTTGTGCTGAAAAGAGTGTTGATAAGACAGAGGTGTTTTTGTTATTTCTGAGCAGTGCTGACACAGAGTCAGGGCCTTTTCTATCTCTTACTCCACCCCACCGGTGAATGTGATGGAGGTACACAAGGAGTTTGGACTGGACATAGCCAGGACAGCTGACCCCAATGACCAAAGGGATATTCCACACCATTTAGCATCATGCTCAGCATATAGAGCTGGTGGAAGAAGGAGAAAGGTGGAGGACATTTGGAGTTATGGTGTTTGTCTTTCCAAGTCACCATTACCCAGGATGAGGCCCTATTTTTCTGGAGATGGTTGTACATGGCTGACCATGTGAAGTGGTGAATGAATTCCTTGTTCTGCTTTGCTTGTGTGTGTGGCTTTTGCTTTACCTGTTAAACTGTCTTTATCTCAACCCATATTTCTCACTTTACTCTTCTGATTCTCCTTCTCATTTCACCAGGGGAAAGTGAGTGACCTGCTGGGGTTAAACCAGAACAGTAGGAATGATAACCTATCAAGGTTTATCACCAATGGCTCAGCTAGTCTTTGAGCAATGAAATGCAGTAATACAAAGTATTTTTTTGGAAATAGCTATACCTGCCTGTCCTCTTATACTCTTTCCTAGGCATTCATTTCAGAGCTGAAGACCGAGTATTGGGTTAGACCAACTATTGATCTGACTCAGTGTGGCTGTTCCTGCATTAGCCTTTCAGTCACTAGTCAATGGGACTAGTACACTAAATCAGAAGTTGACTCTGAACAGAAAAAAAACCAAGTTGACTCAACAGAAATTTGATTTCTTTTTATTTACTCTGGAACATGATATTGCAGACTTAGATTTATAACCCAAATTTGTGCTGGGAAAAGAGTTTACGTGTCACAGTCCTACACAAAGATGATGGAAAACCGTAAAAGTCACAGAAAATACATTTCTGGAAGTCTAAAGTTGTCTTTCAGCATTCAGAATTATTATTTCTCGATGTATTTATTTCAGCCCAATGAAATTTCCTAGCAAATGATCATGCTTTTAGTAGGCTAAGACCAATTTGATTAAAATTTCAAATACATGATGGAAAAAGAAATATGTCAGTAAAGTGTGTCAGTTATTAATGACGAACTCTAAATTATGGTAGGCTGAACACTCTCAGAAGGCTGGAGGATTTGATTGCAGTGTTTTGAGTCTGTCTTACAGAATTGCACATTTTTGCATTTTGGACTATATTTATTATACCTCAGAGAACACAACCAAATACGTTTACAAAAACAATCATATAATAGTACTTACTCTCCTTCCTTTCTCCCTCCCTCCTTTCCTTCCTTCCGTCCTTCCTTCCTTCCTTCCTTCTTTCCTTCCTCTTCCTTTTTATTTTCCATTACCACAAATACTTCCCTAGGTCTTCCCCTATTCCTTTCTTCTCTCAAAGGTGTATTTGGGAACAGTTTGCAAAAGTCCTAGTTTTCCCCCACCTCTTGAAACCCACATGGTAATTATACTAATCTACAATTAGGCAGTTTTGTAATTTGCTCATTTACAGCTTAGAACAAAATATGACAAAGGGATGAGTTGTTATAAAAATCATTTGGTTCCTGCATTTTTTGAACTGTGATTTTTTTCATATTTATAATGAAGTCCAAAAGACTGGTTGAGTGTCACTAATGCTAGTAACTATTGCTCCCAGCTGTTTTTTCTTTAAATAGAGAACACAGGAGAAATAAGACCTGCATCTGCCACCATTGGGCTTTCCTGCTTTTGAGAGGGAATCAGATACATCCTGATTAACTGTGAACATGATTACTTTATTCAACAAGTCCCATACACAAACCAGCAAAACATAATTAAAAAATGATGACCACATCTTGATGAAAGTGGTTGTTTCAGGTAAACTGGAACCTCCCAGTTGGTTTTGTTTCCCACCATTTTTAACCATTACAAACGAACTAAAATTCTAGTTTTGTAGAGCTGTTATAAACAAGCAGTTAATAAGGCTTCAGCCACTCTACGGAAACTAAGCTATCACTTTGAAAGTGATGATATAATTCACAAGGAAATGGTAATTAATCCATCATACAAACTAGGACATTTCAGACTACGAGTAAAAAATGTGCATTATTCATTCGATCCAATTATCGTTCCAGGTATCTTTCTACAGTGGAGATTTTCAATTTTTTTTTTTCCTCACACTTGAATTTAAAGTTTTATAGGAAGAAAAAAGAAGAGGAAAATATGAAAAACAAACAAACAAACAAACAAACAAACAAACAAACAAATCAAAGGTGCAGGTAGACTACAGAAAGTAAGTGTGAAGTGGCATTATGGGTGCCACACAATGCTATATCTCAGCAGCTTTGCCACTGTTGTATGGAAGAGACTCTACCATAAAACAAGTGACATCAACAACAACTAGAGCTTAGATCTTGATCAACCACAAACATATAAAAGACCAAGTCATGCCATGCATTAGACTCAGCCTTGTTAGTTCCTCAGGACAGGTTTTATATCTACCTCTGGGATACCCCAATCCCTCAGTCAATACACTGTCCTGATTTGTGCCTACTACTGGATCATAAATGCTGCTGTGGGAGCAGTATTTGCTTGTGTAAAGATGTCTTCTGCCACAGTGAAGTCCCTTCCTTACTCCCTGAGGCATTCCTTGGGCAGAGTCTTGGCAGGGGAGGGTGCCTGCCTGGCTCATTGTAGCCTGCATAAGAAAAGTACCATTATTTTACCTTCAGCATCCCTCCTACCAATGAGTAGGTGAAAAGAAATGGTTTGGGTTCAAACAAATGCTTGTAGTGACACCGTATCAATGACCTAATTGCTTTGCACCCGAGGGCAAGAGCTGAGGTCTCTGGGTGGAAGGATCATGCTGTTCACTGGCCAAGAAGCCGCGGGCCATTTGTAACCCTGAGGGCAGTCATTGTGGCACGGAAGTTTTAAATGGTGGTAAATTAGGGACAGGACAGTTTAGTAACTGTAATCACATGCACTCAGGTTGCAACTGAGAGTTTGGAAATCCGGGCTGACAAAGTCTCAGGAACGTGCAGTGCAATACCCACAGCACATACATACATGTAATATAATGAGAGCTGCATGTTATGCACTTAAGAGATTTGTTTCAGCCCTCATATTATAGGATGGGTGTGCTTTATACAAAAGGGTTACTCTTCATTGCCATGACTTCATGTACTCTTCAGTGAGACAGACTTACACCCTAAACTTTGGCACAACCCAACATACTCCAGCAAACTGGAAATCCTATGTTATCCCATGTCATCTGGGCTCCTCTACCAGGGTTATACTTTTCTATGAGACATTAGAAAGAGGCCCCTAAAAAACGTAAACTAGAAATCTGAATTGATCACTCTACCACTTTGGAACAGCAAATCCTGTACTTATTTTGAGGCTGGAAATGATATCTCAGGCACAATCAGCAGTAAAGTAGGAAAACTGAAAGAACTCTTTAAACACAAATATTGCCCCAGCTTTTACTAAGCACCCAGCTGCAAGGGATTGATTGGTAACATATATGCATTCTTAAATATACTCGCTATTTAAATTTCAAAAAAATGGATTTGGATTTTTGTTCACATCAAAAGAATTATAACAAAGAAACAGGAGACTGAATTTATGACTAAGAAAAGCAGACACATTCATTTTCTTTTCCAAAGCAAAGCACCATAGGAAAACCAGGCTACAGCTGCTGAAGTTATTCAGTGATGAAGAGTTTAGATTAGCATGCAAACAATAAAATGTTTGACTACATAAAAGATAACCTGAGTACCAGGACTATATTTTATGCAAAAACTAGTTATAAAACTGCTGCATAAATGATCCCCATAGGGATAATTTAAGGAAAAATAATCTGAGATATTTACGTACCTGACAAACACTCCAGACTCTGAGAGATTTTTCTGTTGTTTATATGCCCATCATCTAAACCTACAACGCTTGGCCATAATATCCAAAGTCAGGCTGGCCACAGCTGCCAGCCTTGACACTGTGAGCAGCCTGGCTATGTGAGAAGGGCTAATCAGCCCAGGTAGAATTTCATGCTAAAACAGACTCCCAGCACCACGGCTCGTGTGTTCACACAGCTCAGGTGTTACTGCAGCCTGCCACAGACACATCCCAGGGTGCTAAAGATAGCAGGACAGCTGGGCTCCAGTCCATCTATATTAACATTTCAACTGAGCAATGGTCCCTAAGCAAAATGGTCATAACCCAAAGGATGCAACCCCCTTACCTTCACATTTTGTGCCTTACACCTCTTCAAAATATTGCTTCAACCTTATCAGCCTCCCTCCTTTTGCACATCTTCCTGATGAAATACCGCGTCCTACCTTGTTCCTGCATCCTCAAACTGGAGCTCCTGACACCTGAGTGGAATACCCAGCAGAGCTGGAAGCTGCTACTTCATACTAGAAGCATCACGCATACCAGATCATTGTACATTGATCCTAGGTCTATTTATTCCATTTTCTTACCTTGTAGCACTGGCAACACACTTCTCTTGCATTTTGGGCAGCATCACTAACACTGAATAATCAGCAAAAGAGACACATTCCAAAAGCTTATGAGCCACATGCATTTTGAAAGCTGGAGTTTGGCCATCATCATCAAAAAATGAAAATAGACCAGGTATAGAAAAAGTCTGCAAAAAACAGTTTGGAGAGAGCTTTTTATTTCTTCAAGGGAGATTACAGAAGCTTAGATTGTTTAGTCTAGCAAAATGGATAGGAACAGCTAAGGGGAAAGGTAAGGGAGAATATGTTTGCTCTCTATTAAATATTAATTAATACTCTATTAATTATTAATAAGGAACTATTCAAGATAAAAGGTAATGGTGTCACAAAACAAATGGATAAAAGTTGTTCGTGAATATATTTAGGCTAGGAATGCAAATAAAGTTCCTAGCCATTAACTGAGTTTGGAATCAGCCTTCCAATACGAAAAGTGGAAGGAAAATACCTCAAACAGTTTTAAAATGAAGCCTCTATCAAGAGAATGTATGTCCCTGAACTCCATGCACCAAGAGATGGTTCAAGCCTTATATCCCAAATCCGTTCTTTCATCTCACTTCTGAGGGAAAACACTAAGCCCTAGTTTTTAATGTCCTTTCCTAAATCTAAGGCAAAGAGAAAGTCAGAACATTTCCTTTTCTAACACAGGGGAAAAAAACCCACAGTCTTAGAGGGTTTTGATAACTACTATTTGTATTTCATGTGATGAAGGCTACTTACACTATGAGGTTGAATAAAACCTCTGTGTGGTCATCTGACCTGCTGCCAGATGTTTATGACACATCACAGCTACCACCTGGCCTGTCCTTAAGTTAGGAGACTGAAGTATATTTTCAATATCTATAACTGCACAGTTCTCCTAAGATCCACCTCAAATACACTGATCCATCACCAGAAGCACAAAAAGAGATATGTGATTACAATGGCAGTGTAGCACTACACTGACAAGCTTGCCTATTGAAAGATACTGTGGTCAGTGCTCTGTCATAAACAACTGATCTCTGTAATACAGAGGTGGCATTCAATATTTACACAAAACATACACATTACAAAAAGCCATTTCCTGATACAAGTCATCCAGCAAATAGTAAGGATTTATTGTGAATGAATGGGTCAAATGTGCTGGGATATATCATCACATCCAAATATAAGCTTTTACTTTTGCTGTGCTCCGTTGGCACAGTATTTAAATTCTGTGTGAAAAGCAAAACAGAAAGTAGAGAAGTAAAAGACATTTGGAATGGAAGGGGAAGTACACCAGAAAGATCAAAAAAACAGATCAAAAAGAAAAGTCAAGTTTTCACCGACAATTTTAAAGAAGAGTGTTAAGAAAATAAATGTGGGTATAGACACATGGGAAATGGACTACGGTAGTTTAAGGAATGTAAGGGATCTTTAAAGACTGAATCTTGGACCTAATCCCATTTAGAAAAAATATTTCTGTCTAATAGCAGTTTCATAAACCTCTTAGAAGTTTTAGTACAATTCCTAGTGAGAAAAGAATCCACAGAATGAGCCAATATGTGGCATTTATGTGACAGCATTATCAAAAGGCTCATAGAATCAGAGAGATCCTTGCAGTCATGGCTACTTGACTGCTACACTACTCCACCCCCAGCAAAGGGTACTTTCAAAGCTGGGTTGTGGTGCACCATTTCGCAGTCAAGAATAATTTTCCATTGCATTTGCTTTCTGGTTCAATAAGTGACTACAAGTCATACATAAAACTTAAATGTACTAAATAAATAAACCCCAGGTGAGCCACACAGATCCCCTGGTCTCAGCTGTTATGCCTTACATTCAGTTGAGTCACCTCACTTTAAAGGCAGTCAAGTAGCCAAAAGAATTTCCACCTTTTTTTCACAGCTATCCAGGGTGACCAACCAGGATTAGCATGGTATTAGTCTTGTCTGTGGAAGCAGAACTGTCAGTCTTTCCATCTCCTGGTTCTGTGTCTGGTGTCCAACAACAGCTGTGACTGGACGTTTTATGAGACAACCAATGACACTAATAGGTAAGAAAAACAAATTGAAAAACACCCAGAAAACAAAACCCACATAATTCTAGAAAATGCACAAACTATTCAATTTTCACCACTTTCGGGAGGGTTTTTTTGTTTGTTTTTTTGTTTACATTTATCCTGTGTATAGGTCCCATAGCAGTATTATCCATTATAAATTAGGAAAAACTGCTTCTAAAACAGCATTTCTATAGTAGGATTTCTGACTGAAAAATATGATAGATATAAAAAATGAATGCAGCAAATTTCTCAACTCTGCTTACAAACCTGTTCCCCACAGAAACCACAGATGTGTATTGATATGGGTAGATTCAGCAGACAGGATAGAAATTCAGGTGTCTCTAGAGTCTTCACATATTCTATCAATTGTACTTACATAAGACTGCCTAGTGAAGTGTATTAAATTAAATGCCTTAACTCTTTCAATACTTGCCCCTTTTGGTTTGATTTCTTGCTACACATAACAGGTTTTTTTCTCATCTGAAGAAAACTGGTGCGATGACAACAGCTCTACTCCAGTACCAGGGGATGCGCAACTGGTTTCTGGAACAATTGTTTGATTTAGTTTGTTCATTTTAATTATCCCACTTCAGATGCCTGATGGTGATTTAATGTCAAGGTACTCAGAAATTAATAAGATGATCATGTCCTAGCCTCACTTGTATAGCTATCATCACTGGGAACAAATTGAGAAATGAAAGAGAAGAGGGGAAAAGAAAGAGCTGCTGCAATGAGAAAAGGGAGCAGTTCCTGATTTTCCGAGGAGCTGAGCACCTTACAACGCCCTGTGTGACAGACCAGGAGCAGAGGCAGCACAGCAAACCTGAAAAGGTCAATTTAGCCACCTGCCAGATATTTCTGACAGCCTATAGAAGGAACATTCCTCTCTCTTATGGACAAACAGTAAGATAAACTGCAATACTGTATCCAGAAGAGTTTCTAGTCAGGAATGAATGTAATTGCAAACTGGCTACTGTTTGTTTTTAAATGACTAAAATACCAAAGTAATCTCAGGAACTCCTCTGGGAAATGGGATTTATAATGAAAAATATTTGCTGACCCATAGAAAAGTGAGAGTACAAGTTGCCTTCTCATTTGTCTTTTATGGTGCTTGACAAATTGACACACAATTGTTAATTATGGGCATGGACTGCCACATGATAATGAATAAAATATTCCAGCTGATCGGAGCATAAGTCTAATAGCATTTGCAGGAAATTAAGTAGCATTCTTACAGATACCAAAGCCTACAAATTTCAAATCATGACATAATTAAATTCCTCAAGCAGATACTCAAAACGTTCTTAATTTTTAGCTAGTGTTTAACCATATCACAACCCGAGAGTGTTCTTTGGAGAAATGTTTTGAACACAGGCTTTAACAGCCACCATGTGACACAAATCTGCAGTCACTGAAAATTATACAAAAGAGTCTGATTTTGGACCTTTATTTGTGTAGGGCATTTTCTGAATTTTTCTCTAAAAATGGAGAAAAGAGACAAGTCAATTTTCACTTTGGAGGTGTCAAAAAAATGGGAAAACATCTAATAGACTTGGGATGAAACTGCTGCAACCACACAGTAACCAGAAGTAGAGAAGGCCACGCACAGTGATTGTTTTTTCTCCTTATTAAAACCTGTGGGAATGTGTCCCTGATGTCCTCTTCCTCACCAAGGATGGACTGTGTCTTTCTTTCCCTGGGCAGGTCAAGTCCCTGTGCTGGCACCATCCGCTTGCAGGCAGGATAAGGTCACCTACAGGCATTTAGTACCTAAGCACCTCATGCTTAGGGAAGGAGCTCACTGACACCTCCGTTTCCATCTCCACCTCCTCTGCAGTGCAGCTTTATGTTTAAGGAGCAGCACAGACGAAAAGAGAGAACAAATCCATTATACACAGAAAGACTTTTTTTTTTTTCACATGTTGGGTACAAGCTTCAGAAGACAAATACTGTGGTATCATTGGAAGAGTGTAACAGGCAAAGCATGTTAAAAAGGAAAACAGTGACTGAACAACAAAATACACCAAAAAATAAAATTTGCATTGTAGCCTTAGAGGAAAAGTGTCTTCTGAAGTGAAAATCCAAATTTAAAGAAAAAAAAAAGTGTGAACTTGACAGAGATTTATTTCCTCCATGTGAAAAGTTACTTGTGTCAATAGGATTACACACTGTGTTTTCATGTGTTAATTGTAAACTAAATATTTTATGAATCTGCATAATTTTCTCATCTCTGGAAGGTCGCAGTTGTTCCTTCAGCTTTGGCATGCCAGTCCGAACACATCGATTCAAAGGGTGAGCCAGATATTACAGCACAGACAAAACAGTGTCATGGAACATCTGTGGCTTGGAAAGTCACTTGGAATCCACAATATTTTTAGTTCCTTACTCAAGAACAGGGATAACTGCACCTGCCCATTCCAGAAGATGGTTACATGCATGTTTCAGTGATCACCAATCCCTTCAGGTCTGGGAAGTACAAACAGGGATTGCTATTCCTTCAGCAAAGTGCACACCAGCTTGTTTGTCTGGTGTTGCTCAGCTCTGAGAAGTGACTCTGCTAACAAAACATTTTCAAAGAGAACAAATACAGATAAGCTGCTGAGCACAATCAAGGGCCTTATATCCAGTACAGTAGATATTTCTAGTTCAAGATGAAGATAAAATTCAACAGTGTTAAACTCTTGCATAGAGTCAAATATTTAAATATTCAGCTGTAGGTAATGCTCCTTGTGGATCCTGAACTCACCCAGTATTGAGACAGCTGCAAAGGATCCTTGTCAGCTTCCCTTTGCACTGAGTACTGCCAACACTATTGATCAGCTATGGCCTCAATGCCTTGACCTGGTGAAGCACAAAGATTGTCACCACATACTGAGAAATGACAGGAGATGGTGAGCTTGTTGGAATGATTGGAAATCCTCAAAAAAAACCCACAGAGGCACAAAGGTACCTCCACTCTATACTTATCTCCTTCAATGGAGACTTCATCCCCATCAAAATATTGATAAAGTGTTTCGCTACTCAGGAACATGTTCTCAGGTGCTTGGCACCTCCAAACATGGATTTTCAAAAGACCTCAATTCATTTCTCATTGCATTTTCTGCATTAAATTAGCATCTTTCAACACAGCAGAGCTCCCCACCGTTCCTTCATCAGTATTTATAGAGAGGATTTCTGGATAGCTGAACCTTGTTCTTCGCATCGTTTTGAAACTCCCGGGTGTGCTCTCATGGCTTGGACTGGAATACAGTCTAGAATTTCTGGAAGATGCTCCTGCTGTGACCTCTGGGCATATTTGAAAACAGGCAGGTAATCAGATATCTCCTCATCAAAGCCAATGAAACCACTGCCATATTTTTCAGTGGAGGTAACATATGGAAGGCAATGACTGCTTGAGATGGAAAAAAAATAAAATTCTACTTTCCAAAGAGCTTGGTTTTAGCAGATAACTGTAGGATTTTAACAACTATCTGCAACCACTTTTGACCTACAATGTAAAGCAGTGGACATATCACAGTATGTACTGCTTAGCTTCTGAAACATCCTATTAACAGAACTCGAGATAATTAAAGTTTAGGAGGAGAACATCAGAAAGAAAACGTGCAGAATGGACACAAACTGGGAGGAGAAGGGAGAAGGAGGAAGACGTTCCATGCCTGACAGAGGAGCTTGGCAGAAAAAGGGGAGAAGGCTGAAGGAAAGAGAGAGAATGCATGAGAAGAGAGTGAAGACACATTATTGAAGATGAGATGGTCAATAGTTCAGAAAAATGACACAGTGCTATTGTTGGGGTTTTTTTCCCCTGCTCTATTTGAGAACCTGAATTACTGAAATAAATAGTCTTGTAAAAACACTTGTTCAGCCTGCAGCTAATTGCTCATCCATACAGGGTGAAAAGGCAAGTGTTAATGAGCAGTTTGCAAAATATGGTGTCAGCTTGTGAGCACAGGTTCAGACAGAACCAGGCTCGAGAATGACATGGACACTGTGCATGAACAACTGCCCAGCAGGCAATTCCACTCTGTCCTGTATCAAGAAGAATTAAATTCTGGTACATTTAAACCATCAAATGTACTTTGTCAGAGTCAGATTTTCTAATCTTCAGATATTTTCAAATGCCGCTACTCAACTGAAGGAATTCTCAGCATGAAATACAAATATTTATAAACAAAAGTCATGCTGTCTCCATGTCCTTCATTTTTCACTGAAATTTTTAGAAACTGTGAGAAACATTTTATCTATTTGCAGCAAACTCAGAAGCCTTTTTTTTTTTTCTGTAGCCAGTTCAATGTAATTTCATTTACTCTCATCCTATAGGGCTGGATTAAAAAAAAATCCATCACTCCTCCACCTGCTGCAAGAGTAAAGAAAAAAGTGTTCCAAAATCCATCAATCCTCAGCCCATTTCCAAGGTCAGAGTTCTGTGATTCCTGTTCAACATGAGTGCGCTCCTGATTTGAAGCTTGCAGACCCCTTCTAACCCCACCTAACAGTCAGAGCTTCTCAGCATAGCCTGCACAGCAGACCCTCAGGGTTGAAGCCAAGGAGAAGACTCCATTTTAGCTAAGCCTCCTGTTTGGTCATGTAGACAAGATAAATAATTGGCCTTAGTGCAGAGCAAATCTCAGAAAAATGAAGGTGAAATAGTTGAAGCACAGGGTGAAAAAAAAAAAAAGACATTTACAGAAGAGACTTTCACTTTTCTTTCCAACCTGGTGAGAAAAATATATTTTTTTTTTTACTTTTTAGGCTGTTTCCCCCTAAGGTTAACTATGTCTTACCCACGTGAGACACCACGCTGGTATCTCATGTATCTATTTCCTCCTGTTGCTGCCCAGACTGTCTACAATGAACATCTATCACCGTGGGATCTGCACACTTTTTGGTCTATCATGGGAAACGGCATTTATGAAAGACGCTGTGGCTTCCTACCATGAAAATGTCTACAACACTACATACAGTAGAATTACGACTTCTATAAAGAGAGAGAAAAAAATAACCCAGACAGGATATGAGGAACAGCTGTTTATATGAACACCCTTAGGATCAGCAGTCTGAGCATGAGAACCCTCAATATATAGCAGACAAAAGGCACTCAGAGCGTACGCGAAGAAATGAGACTTGAAAGGTAACATTTTTAAATAAATTGTTTCTTAGATCTGAATTAAACCCAGATGATCACTTTAGGTTAATATAGCAACATCATGTAAAAGTGATTTATCCTTTAATCGCCATAATATTATTTACAAAAAGTACATATGATTGGTAAATCGGATTTTGTGTACATCCTGAACAAGTCTATTAGTACAGACACTATCTCCTGCAATCACTCTCAAGCCAATTGCTTCCCATCATATTTTTCACAGAAATTGTCTGCACTCATAGTTCTTAATGAAGCAGGTAACTAGTTTTGCATTTCAGTAATTCATTTCCTTCAGCTAGAAAAGTTTACACATTTCAGATCACCCAATCTTCTGCTGATTTACTTCCATGCACATCAAAATATAAATTTTACTAAACCGTGTTTATTGCTATGAGAATAGGCATTTAATATGCACATGGCATTTAGACATGAGTGAAAATTATAACACTGTTTACAGACAGTATCAATAAAACCCTCTTGTTTTTAAAACTGCTGTAAAGCAGTGATCATATCCACTCACTAAGATGGCTAAATCCCTGATAGAAATTGTCAGTAGAAAAACTTATTTTGACTGCTTTGCTAATTTCTTTCCAGTCTGGTTCCCATTTCTCAAATCTTTAAAAAATAATTCTGTGTCTGGAATTCTAAAATGATTCTGCAGAAGTCTTACAGAAAATACATTTTGATTTTTGAACATTCATATATCCCAGAGGTCAGTAAATCCTATTCAGCTAGGAGAACCAAACCAGTACCACATATCCAATTAAAAGAGCAAAACCAATATGTTTTAATATCTGGTTGTATAAGTGATTAAAGTTCATGAGAAATTCAGCAGTCACATTTGTTTATTTATGTTTCCGTGTGTCAAATCCTGAAAAACAAACAGCACTGCTGAAATTATGATCTGTTCACAGATAAATGACAAAGAAGAAATGAGGCCAACCTAATAAATTATTTGTTCACTGCATATAATTGACCCTCTTCTGCCATGTCCTCAAGCAAATATCCCATCACTTTCTGCCTACAGAACAGCTGTTGAACTGCCTCCTGGTTGTCTGCAGGAAGTTTGTTTGAATAAGGAGCAAGAAATAATGGGAAATTTAAAAAATAAGTGGAAAAAAAAGTTACTACTCTGCTCTTTAAAGACTTCTGGACTCATTTTATTAAAATACAATATACCACTTTTTCTTTGCATGGTGAATCTTCAATTTATGAAGTGCCCCATTTAGCATTATTATGAAAATAGACTTCATGGCTTTTAATTGGTTTCCTTATCAGACTCAGAAAAACAGTTTTTTAATAAACTAGGAATGGACTAGCTCATTCTGCTAATTTCAAATCCATGCTCTGCAGAGTAGAACTGAGATATAATGTGGCTTCTTTCAGCTTAGACAGGAATGAAGAATACAGAAGAGAGGGACAATAAATAAAAAGATACTAAAAGAAAAGAGTTCTTACCAAAAATACAAACTGCCTGCAAAGGGGATAAAACAGTATCACCTTCTCTGCCCAGAACAACCTCTCAGAGACATCTGGGAGTGTGGTTGGATTCCTAGCAAGACCACAGGCAGAGCTGGAGGTTTGCAGGCTGCTCCTCAGCTCTGCTGAGGTGTGTGGGAAAACAGTTGGAACCTGACTGAGAGGGACCAACAGAGATGGGAGAGATGTTTGGGTTAGCTCAGTCCCTGCCTTGCATTATTAGGGCCTCTGCCCTGGGATGTGCTGGAGAGGGAACCTCAGCCATTCATGCAGACTGGAACAATCCCAGGAAGGGAGAGTGTTTGCTCCTTGCAGTTGTGTCACATTTGCTTTCTCTCTTGTCCACACTCTGCTGTGTCAGCAAGGAGTTAAATGCAGCTCTTTGTTGTTCTTCCTGCCCAGATGCAAGTAGTTTCTGGAGAAAGGGCCTCTGTATTCACTGTAATGGGTCATGCAGCTTCAATCACACACCTGCTCTCTGCATTTTAGGGAGAACCACTGACTAAAATCACAAGGATCCAGGCTTTGCTGGGTCTTCCCTTGTGTTATTTAAGCCTGTCAGCAGGATCTGTGTCTGCATTCACGTTCAGGCTCTATGCAATCAGCTGTATAACGGCCAAGTCCTGCTTGGAATGTCTCAATGACTGATATATTACCTGTACCCAAGCTGACAGGATTTTGTATGGGAGAGGAGATGGCAGTGGGGAGCACAGCTTGCTGAATATGATATTTAAAAGCCCTTACCACAGCCGTAGCACAATAGCATGGTCCTAGCTCCAAGCATGCAGAAAGCAGCAAGCACCCTGGATGTGTCTGGCATGTAGGAGCTGCAATTCTGCACACCTCAACCCTCAGAGTAACCCCTGAGTGTCCCAGGTATGACGATAAACTATTTTTTCTGAAGCAATTATCTTTCTCCTTTTTATTCATTCAGAAAAAAATCACATCAGAATGTAACAGATTTCTAAATACCCAGGAAAGGTCTCACTCTGACAGCCCTATTCCCTTGCACTGCAGGCTTTTAATGTGCCTACCTGGGACTAGATGACCCTTGTTAACACAGTCTGAAGTCCTTTTTAACATAGTTACATTAATTTCATCTTTGTTTTGAAAGTATGGAATACAGGCTCCAGCCTTTCATTACCAAGGCATTAAACCAGTATTTAAGACCTAAATATTTAGGAAATCTAGGATGCTGCTGCCTGTTTCAGTAGAAGAAAGCCCATGGTTATTATTAATTAGAAGTTTCTGGGCTCTATACTCTTCGACATAATTTTCTGGATCATGAGCATGGACTCACAAGATAAGGACTTTTTGCAATCTGGCAGTCTTCTGAATTTTGCAGGTGCTTTTTGTTTTGATTTAGTTTAAGTCATGCTTGGCTTTTAACGTTTATACTTTTTCTCTTTAGCTTGGAAAATGGCCCTCAGCTGTCACTCTCAGGCGACAGGACATACTGTCACCTTTATTCAGAGTGTCTGCACTAGGTTCACATTTTTAAGAAAGCTAGATTCCTCTGAAAAGTTGGTTTTCTGCCCTTGTGGTGGGCCCAAAAAGATGTAGACAGAGGGGGAAGAGGTGGGGAAAACTATTTGTTTTTTCTCAGAAGATACCTACATCACATTCCTACTCCGTCTATGCCGTCTTTAGACTAACTAAAAGCATAAGGATAATACCACAGGGATACCCTTAGGAGAGACTGCCCTGCAGTGAGGCACTGAGATTCCCACAGCACTAATGTCTGAGGTGCAGCAGGATGGACCTACCATGCCAAATCCTGCTGGGACTCCAGCTAGCAGAGGACAGGTAATGCACTGATGTAATTTAAAAGATACTTTTGGGCTCAGTTCCAGCAGACACCAATTAATTCCCCCTGAGCAACTCGAGACTGAGACAGCACATCAGTTCCCAAACAGACCTAGGAGCTTTACCCACACTTTCCATTTTTTCTTGTCAACAAAATATCAAACCCAACCAAAATATCAAAAGCAGTACAACAAACACACATTTTACCAAGAGCAGCATAGAAAATAAATTACATAATCCAGTCATCAAAATTCGTGCATGTGTAAGCCAACTATATACACTTGTTTTTGCTAGCTCGCTAAATCAAATGGCACAGATCAAGTCTAGTGAAATGAAATGTAATTTTTCCCTTACACATAAAGCTGTCAGAGTTTAGGACAAATAATCCCACTTCGTGACATCTGACTCTTCTGTTCGGAATATACAATACAAAGAATTTATCAGACTTCATCCTGTATTTGGTTTAGGTTTCCTTTTTCTCTTTTTTTTTCTTTAAGACTTGGACAAAACCAAATGCTGCTGAGTCTTAGCTTTAAATAATGAAAATGTCAAGGTTAAGAGTGAAGCCCACATCTATTGCAAAGTTGCAGAACTGTAGGGCAGAAAAGAAATGTAAAAAAGAAATGTAGCAACAGTATGTTGAAGTAGAAACACCAAACATCTTCTCCCTAAAACACTACCACCAAAAAGACCTGAGGTATCTTTGTTTTTAAAGCAGAAAGCCCTGCCTTGGCTACATGTGAATTTAATTATAATCTATTTATGTTATCATCTGAAATTGCATCACCCCTCCAGAATGCATAGCTCAGGGATTAGAAATGGTTTCCATTTTGTGTTTCTTATAGGACAAATACTTTGGCAATTATTAACGAGAAAATTTGTTTGGTGTCCTCTATCTACTTTTCACTGACATGTATCACAGAAACAGATCATGGCTAAAGAACTGAACAGCTAAGAGATCTGGTTTCCACTTCACATGAGAGGGAATTTTCCTTAACAAGATTTTAATGTTGCTGAGTAGTAATGCAAAATACATACTGTATCACCCACATTGCATTAAAGCGTACAGCCTGACAAACTATCCATTACCAGCATTTCTTTGCTTCAGTAAAAAGCTTCGTGTCAGCATCATGAAAAGATGGAAACTGGTTCATCCAAGGCACTAGGCTTAAAACCAGATGACATCTGTGATCCCACTCACCACTGCAAACACCCTCTACCTAAGTCACCAACAAGTGTTACTAGTGTCACAGTAGATTGAGTTTAAATGTCACAGGCAACATTTCTCATGCTGCTGCATACCTCTGCTCCAACTAATTTTTTTTCCTACTTGCTCGCTTTGGAAGGCATTAGAGCACAAGCTTTGCTGTGGCTCCCTAGAAACTGTAGTAAAAGTATCAAGGTTAATTCAAAGTTTTCAGACTTCTTTGAAAATGAATGCATGGCAGATGTTACAAAGAATTTCTAAATGATGGTTTTTCCTATGAGTAAGCCACTGTCTTACTCATGTCTAAAGTTTCTACCTCAGTAAAAATCCTCATGTTTAGCAGGTGCATCACATATGCTCAGCATATAAAATAATTCCTATGCCACTGTAAAGAAACTCAAAGATTAACCTCAGGGCCATATATATGATCTTTTGTTGTAAGGCAGTGCTTCTTCCTAAACAGAGGCAGCTTATCCCTGTTAGAGAAGATCATGATTTCAGCTGGCGTGGTGGGTAAAGCTCAGCCCTGTGCATCTTGAAGCCAGATAACTTAGAGTCATTTGTAGAACTCCCGTTTCAATGCAGGCAGGCTTCTGCCTCCCCCCAAAGCACTGTACTCCTCATACAGAAATGCACCAAATGGGCCTCAGGAAAGGGCATGTGACAGATTTTAATGAGATAAGTGACTTGGAAAGAAGACTTAGAGCTAAATTACAGCTACTGGGAAATAGTGTCTATGTTGCACTGTATTGCTTCCCCTATGCCTCCCAATCTAACATCCTGCAGGACTGTGATCAGTTTTTTTTCAGTTTTGGCAATATTTTTCGATTGGTTTTTTTTGTTTGCTTTTGGAAGATGAAGTTGTCTGGGCTTTGCTTTTTAATTTTCTGCACACAGTTCTTCAACTGGCCAAATTCTGTCTTTTTCTAGAATTTGAAAACATACCTACTTTTTTCAGTTTTCTCCAGTTTTTACCAGTATCATGCTAGTGAATTCAGTATCAAGAGAAAGACATGGAATGTGCAGGAAACAATGAGATCTGAGAAGCTGCCCAACCCCAGGAACTGGAACTTCCAGCTACTCATGTGCAGAGCGGCCAAAGAGCTCAAAGGAAAAAAAAATAGAAAGGAACAATTTCTTACAGCTTAGAAGCTTCCCCCTGCAAGAGGTGTGGAGCACATAAGCAAAAGGAGTAGTGAATTCCAGTGGTGGCCACAACTGAACTCATAATAGCCCATTTGAGTACAGCTAGCCCACATCAAAGCCAAGGTCACTGCACCTTCCTCCACGGCTTCTGGTTGCTGAACTGTCTGGAGGGAAACTTTTTCAGGCTCGTTCCTGTGAACTGCAGTACTACAGTCAGAGCTCTGCCTGCTGTGTGGATGTACCCAGGATTTTGCAGATTTCTTCCAATTAACATATCTCAGATGCGCCTCTCACTCCCAGTCCTGCTGTAAAATTCTTATCTAGGCTCTCATCGCCACATGTCTCAATTACTGCAACATCCTTTTCCTGGCCACTGACAAACTCAGTCTTGCCCTGATGGTGTATTGATCCACAATGCTGCTGCAGAGATCATTCCCCAGCCTCACATCTGGCTTTCTTTTTGCTCGTCTTCCTGGCTCCTTTTCCCTGTCATATCAAACAATCAACTGGCCTTCAGTTTCAAGGACTCTTCCACCTTATTGCTCATTTTATTTAGCATCAAAAGGTCAGCTCTCACATCTGAACAATCCAAAGTCCCTGCTTCTACTCATCACTTTGCCAACTTTGTAGTGCCTCTTGAGACTCTTTGCCGCATTTGTGAGAACATCTCTGTAACACTGGAACACTACTCTGTTGTAGCCCCTCAACCTCTCCTCAGAAATAGCTTCTGGCCAAAAAGTCTTGCCAACAGTTATGCTTGATCTGGGCTCAAGTGGCCGTCAGTGATATCTTTTTTTAAGGCTAATTTTACAAGAAAGGAGGTGTTTCAACATCAGAAACTTACAGAAACACCACATGAAGTGTCTTCCCGAAGTAACCAGGAGTAGGCTGAGGTATGCTGACCCACAACATTTAGTCACAAAATGGAGCTCTTTCGGATGGTTACAAACTTCCCTTTGTCTGTTTGTATTGCATCTACCAGCATCTTTTCCCTATGACTGAGATCCTACAATAGTGCAGCAGACATCCTCCAACAGGTCTCTGATGAGTTGTCATATAAGAAGCTAATAGAGAAGCTAACCAGCCATGAATGCGTGAAGCATAATGGCATAGATGAAAAATGGGCAGGACACAGAAAAAAGGAATAATGTTTAATTGATAGCTTCCATCTTGGGGGAAAGAATTTTAAGACTTCCTTTGAGATTTCCTCTTGTTTTATGGCATTTCATAAATATATGACAGAAGAGGAAAGTGTGTGTGTGGTGAGGACTCCGAGACAGGGAAAGCTGCAGATAACTGTCATTTATCAACCGAGAGTTTTGGGAAAAACCTTAGAGAGACCTATAGTAAGGTAGCATAGTAAAAAAAAAAAATAATAAAAATCAAGCAATACATATGGGAGCACACTGTATGCCAACACACACTACATGGTTCAGCATTTAATGTGCCAGTTTTCAGACTAAGGAAAGTGGTTGTTTCCCTTTATTCATCCCTCATGAGGCCACATCTAGGATGATGTGTCTAGCTTTGAGGCTCACAGTACAATCAAGACATTGGCAAACTGGAATACAGTAGAAAGCAACTATGACAGTAGGAGGTGTAGCACATGGCACATAAGGAAAGACTGAAGGAGCTGGGTTAGAGCAAGGGTGAAGTCAAACCCTTCTTGGAGTCTACAGTGAAAAGACAAAAGCCATCAATCACAAGCTGTATCAAGGGAAATTACAGCTGGACACACAGGAAATTTTATTTCTGATAAGACACACACACCATTCTTGGAGAGTTTTAGAATTCAATGGGACATCACCCTGAGGCACCTCAACTAACTTTAAGACTGTCTCTGCTTTATTGCAGCATTGGATGAGATACTCAAGATCTCTTTTCTCTCCATACCAGTTCAGATAGGTCAATGTAAACCTCCATCACACAGAATTAAGATGAAGATATTAAAAAATGCTTTAGACATATAATTCTGAGGTATTCAACTGTTATGTGCCTGGTGTATCTGACCATGTCCAGTTCTGGGCTCCCCAGTGCATAAGAGACATGGACTCTGGAATGACTCCAGAGGAAAGCCACAAAGATGATGAAGGGAGCACCTAGCTTGTGAGGAGAGGCTGAGAGAGCTGGGACTTTTCAATCTAAAGAAGAGTAGGCTCAAGGGGATCTTACATCCATGTGTATAAATATCTGAGGCAGGTAAAACAGAGCCAGTCTTCTCAGTGGCACCTAGGAACAGGACAGGAGACAAAGGGTACAGACCGAAACTCAGGAAGCTCCATCTGAAAAAAATACCCCACACCTTTTTCTATATGGGTGGCTAAATACTGGCACAGGTTGGTCAGAGGGGTCATGGAGTCTTCATCCTTGGAGATACTCATAACTTTACTGGACATAGCCCTGTTTTGAGTAGGGGGAGTGGACTCTATGATCTCCAGAGGTGCTTCCAGCCTTCACCTGATTCTGTGATTTTGTGACTCTGTATGTATTAGATAATGAGACTATGAAGATTAGATGTCTACAACAAATTTTCAAACAGAAATATATAAAACCTCATTCTTCCAGGGTTTGCGATGAAATCTATGGAAATTTTCTTAGTTCCTTTCTGATTTGTTTCACCCTTTTTCTCAGCCACTTTTACAGTCAGTTCAGAACTCAAGGACACTCAAATTATGTGTCAGTTCCTGTGATTCTACGTAAGTCCCTTCCTTTTCCCCTCTCCAGACAGTTGTATGGAGTTCAGCCTGGGCAGGCAGACATCTGTGGTCCAGAGAAATTTCCCACCAGCAGGATTCCCAAAGATATGGACAACATAATAACCTTTCATGGCCCATTCACACTTCACGCAGCTTTTTGCCTCCTTCCTCCCTGTCACAGCAACCACTTACATGGAAAAAAAAGTATTCAAAGAAGAATATAAGTTCAAATAAATATATAGTTGCAAATTCAAGGTCAGAACAGTGTTCTCAGCCACCTCTCCATCCTCTCCCACAAAGTTCTTCATTCACCAGGAAAAAAAAAAAAACATGGTAAGATTGCACATGTCTGAGTTGGTAGATTATGATAGGAAATGCTGTCTTATCTTCTGCTTTTCAGCAACACACATTACAAATTGTCTGGCAGCTATTCACTCATTCATTCTCTCTGTAAATAACTATTCAGCTAAATTTGATAGAACTGTGCAAGTCACTAAAGTCTACTGAGATTTTCTGCACAAAACTGCCCATCTGGAAAATCAATGAGTCTCGAGGGCAAATTGCACACAGACATGGAGAGGCTGGTGCGCCCTTCTAAAGGTCTACTGAGTTTTGGTTAAGTAAAATTTGCCTGCTTGGTTGGTGCACGTACTTTCATTATTATTATGTCCCCTTAGGTGACTGGTGAATCTGCACTGCTGACATAGAAACCAGCTCTGAATCTCCTGGACTGCTGTGCAGCAGAACAGGTCAGGACCGCACCGAGGGAGGGATGTGCGGCTCCTCTCGTAAAACCTTGGCTCTGATCCAGACGTGCAAAAGCTCCTTGACCAGTCGCTGGGAATGCTGACACCCCTGAGACTGCAAAAAAACCCTCTGCGTTTTGCTGGCTTTCATACAGAGAAGTCATTTGCCCCAAAGCCCAGAACCTGGAGCAATCCCCGGTGTATTTGGTTCTATTAGAGAATGTGTTAATTACGGTAATAATGCAACTAATATGGCTTAGAGAAGCTAGTCTCAAATGGTGCTTATGATTTCCTGCTTTCCCTTTGTATGCTTCCTAAACAGACGGTTGATGAGAAATCAGCAGAAATTTAGGTATTTAGGTTTTTAATTTTTGTTAAGTGGCCATTTGCATTTCATGTGCCTGCAATTTTTTCTCTTTTGTGCAGCTAAGCTTTCTATACCTGGAAAAGGGGATAAGGTAATCTGACACCTGCAATTTTCTCTGTTTACTGAATCTTTTCAGGTTGTGCCATAATTACCTATATTTTCTAATTATGAAATCAAAATTTGGGAAAAGACCTTACATGATAGGGTAAAAACAAACCATCTAGATGTCTAAAGATGTCTGTCACTTTTTAAAATAATGGAGTTGTTCCATGATTTTTCTTAAATCACTCTTCTGTGCTGCTGACCCAAAAGTGACATCTACTGTCTTTTCTGCCAGCGAATCTCACCTTCAAGAAACAATTTTTTTGTCAAGTTTTTTCTCACATTTCCATTCTCATCTGCTTTTCTATGTAGCCAAAGGAAGAGGCAGAAGACAGTTATTACAGTTACAGTAGGGAAAAAGAAATTGTGTGTGTGTAGTCACTGCCAGCAAACACAAAGCCCCACTGTAGACAAAACAGGACAAAGAAAAGATCTCATCCTAGGAAATGAAGCATTGTCATCATGCCCCTTACATTTCCCCTTCTGAGGCTGGGACTTGGAAAGCCTGCACTTGACACTATCTTTCTTGGTGGTTGAAAGGGTAAAAACTGACAAGAAACTACAGGAGTTTAGAATTAATGTCCATGCAGTGCAAGGGTGTGCAAAGATGCTAAGAATGAGAAAAAGAGCAATCCAGACTCCCTGGAAAGGATAGCTCACCCAGAAGAACAATATATTTCTTAAGCACTGACATCCATTGGCTTCCTTCTTTTTAGCCTATAAATCTTGCCAACTACCCTGACCTACTGAGACCTTTCATGGAAATACAGTAATTTAATTCCAACGTAATCCATTCTTTGATGATAGAGCAGGCAGGAAAAGCTTACATGGGCTTGCCTGTACATATAATTAGTAGATCAGAAGAATAAAACAATTAATTTCTCTCTGACCAGTTCAAGAAGATAAATTTTCATTTAATCCAAATTAAAATGTTTCTTACTTATTTATTACTTCTTCTAGCCCAAACACTGGTATATGATTAGAGCTGGGCAAGAAGCAGTATTTGTATCCCACAAAAGCCTGCTAATTAGAAGAGAATAAAAAGAATCTGCATTTTGGTGAAGCTGATGATTAAAATTGTTCAAGACTATTCTGAAGAACCTTTTGTTGAAGTCTGCGTCCTGCCAATTGCCACCACACAACTCAGGTGAGTGGTGTGCATCTAAATACAAATTAGCCTGTATTCCCAGGACAGACAGTGACTCATGGGTTGTGACCAGAAATTCCACCCTGGATTAGATAGATCTTTCCACAATAGAAATGTCATGGCAGCTGCTATGTTTTTCCATCTCCTTTTCCTTTCCTCTGAGAAAAACATCTGTTTTTAACAAATTGAGAGGTGAATGAAGCTCCTATCTGGCCAAAAGGACTGGGCAGCTGCATTTATGTCAGGCAGTGAGAGACCTTCCCCTCACTGGACGGTGCTGAATGGGAATGCAGGAGCAGACAAAGTCCTTCTGGAACAAAGTAGATATATGTCAAAACTGATGACAATGAGGATTTACTTTGATGAGAAACTCATTCCTCACACTGACCAGCTCTAAAAGTCACCTCTCAATGTTAAGAGATAAAACAATGCTGTTGGGAGTTACAGCCTCTTCACCTTGCATGAATACTAAATTTGTTCTTCTTCCAGGAAAAAGAATAGAAAAAAGAAATCCCACCATATCAGCAATTAAAGCATTGTGTCGGGAATCTCTGCCATACATTCCATGAATTTTAGAACTGGTGTGAATGGCAGGCAAGAAACAAGAGAGATGATGATTTTAAAGGCAGAATACTGTTTAAAAAAAATAAAATTACCATATAGCACATCTGAATGCAAAAAGCCTTAGCCAGTGCTTCACAAGGAAAGCCCCACTGCAACTGAAAAGCAAGGAAATATCTTCTAGCCATTTTGGGCAGCTGTTGACAGGTAAGATTTCCTGTAAAGGGGATGATGGCATTGACCTTTAGAAAATTATCACCAGACAGCAGAGCAAAGCTTTCCTCTATTTATCCTTGGGGGACTAGGAGCTGCACACAGACACAATGCCAAAACAAGACAAAAAACTTGTGGTATTTTTCAGTGTGCTGGGCAGCCAAATGATACCTGAGACAATCAGATTTGAAATAAAGCTTTAGGAACACAGAAATAACATGCTTATGAAATGCTCTGATTTCTGCAAGCACCAGTACTCTGGGCAGAACCCTGCCTACAGAAAGGGCTCCATTAACTTCTGTTAATGGAGTTGCCTCTCTCCAAAGGTGATTTTCAGGCAGACTGAAAAATTAAAAGGGAGATTTGTCCCCTGACACAAGGAACCTTTGCTGACTGCACACAAAGAAAACAGGAGAGAAGTGTCCTAAAATTACACCCTGTGGCAACCTCTTTTATCAATAGGCAGGCATATGGATTCAGGAGAAATTATTTTAGTTACTCTTACAGACTCTATGGATGAATTAACAATTTCCTGTTTCGCTATCCGTAGCTCTAGCAATTCTCATGGCCTTTAAGATGCAGACTCTGACGCAGCATCAGCCAAGCACCCCATATCGGTAGGGAATAGGGAAGTCCCCACTCAGACAGGGATGGCACAAAGGACTTCAGTCTTCTGACATTTGGCTACCTGACTACCAAAAGGAAAGAATTTCTTAAAAGCACTCTCATTTAACTGTCTTGCCCCTTTTCTTTGTACAGTACATGGAGTGTAATTCTAAAGAGGAAGAACTCCTTTTTCTTTTTTTTTCCATTTGATGAGAGGCTTGTCTAAACCTGCCCTTTACAGAAGCATGGCAGAAACTAGTTGCTGTGTGCACTGGTACCAGTGACCCCTTGTGGAAGCAGATTATCTTCTCCTGGTTCATAAATCTACCTGTCAACCCTACCTGGAGAGCGGACAACTCATCACTATGGATTACTGAAACCACTTGCTGCAGAACTAAAGCTACAGCAAGAAGGATTAAAAAATAAAACAAAGATTCCCCTTGGGATGTGACAATTCCTTAACCTCAGCGTCAGAAGAAAATACAACCTTGAAATGGAGAACACTGATCTGCAGAACCAGATGCTTAGAAGAGAAACATAGAAAAATGGCAAACGAGCTTCAGCAACGATGCTTGATCCAATCTGGTTCAGAGCACAGATTTACTTTATGGCTCACATTTATCACAGCCAACAAAGCTGAAACTGTACATTTCAAGGTTGCATCTATATTTCAAATTACAAATCCTTACAGTTAGGGGATTGAAAATTCCACCACAAAATCTTGGTCAATGTGATCACAGGCCAAAGGGCACTTTTTTCCTTTAATGTAATAATGAAATATTTTGCTTATGACATTGGTGACTTATAAATGGATTTAAAATAAGAATCTCAGAAAGAAGAAAAAAACCAACTCAACGAACCACACAGGAGTGATTTCCTATGTCACCTGCGCATTTAAACTGTTTGCCCAAATGTTTGTTAGTAAAAAACAACTTTGATCCATGATATGGTGCAGTGACTGGCAACAGAGGTTATTTACGTCAGGTTAGAAGTATCTTAAATTTAGCACTTCTTTTTCTTTGGTTCCTGCATGGTGAGTTTTTCACATTACAATTCATAGCACATAGATCTGTGGTTCTCTAATGGGGAAATTCATCTAGTGCTGTTCAGGCAGAAGGACAATGACCAATGAAAAACCCAAATCTTCCAGAAGGACAAGAGATTTATGAAGACAAAGGCTAGTCCAGGTATGTGGTCTGGGCATGCCTAGTTAGCCCTGCCTGTCCACCTAAAGTAGGCAAGGAGAGAAGCTCAGCTCCTACCCTTCTTTTCAAATCACAAGGATGAATCCAGTGTTCCTTCATGCTCAAGATGACATTTCTCCAGCAGCACATGTCCAAAGGTACATAAAAAAGGAAATTTTGGGGTATTAATTAACCAAGAATGGCTAAATATATAGCTCCAGGGCCGTACATGCTATGGCAGCACAAGTCAACTGCTTTCCATTCCAGTTCGTTAGCTCACCTGAATCAGCATTACAGTCTTTAACATTACAGACTATCTTGAATTTCCTGACGTTTTCAGTCATGTGATAATGTTGACATAAACTTAAAGGAACTGTCATTTCACTTTCTGAAAATCCTTTTTCTCCTTGTATTGCAGGATCTTGAATCACAGGGAAAAGAAGGCATGTTTCTCAATTGCCTAAAAGAAAATGACACCTGAGGCCAGACTGATGAATGCAAGGACATCTTCTATTATATCCACAGGGAATTATACTGCTCAGAAGGCTGATATATTACAAGTTTAGTTTTATTAAGGAACACTTTGGTTTATTAAGCTAAAGTATGGCTTTTATCTATACTCCTTCTCTTAAACTTTCAATAAAAGTTTTGAAAAGAGTTTCTCTTTCAAATAAATATTGGCATCATTTAGACTGTTTTCAACATCCTCTAGTGTCATTGTCCATGACTTGTAAGGAGGTCCCTAATACCAATAAATTCATGCCTGTGTTAAGTCTGTTTGGTGGACTGTTTGGTCTCATTTTACAGAACTGAGCAGGCCAGGGTTAAACCACTTGCAAGGGAACACATGTCAAAACAATGAACTGAAAAATGCAACCAAATGCTGCTGATCTCCACTAACTCCTGTTTACATGTTATCAGCATCTTTGCAAAAACCCTAAACACACGTACTCCTAGAATGACAGTATTTAATGACTGACGATTGTGCAGAAAGCAGGGACATAAATAACCCTCATTAGGGAAAGTTATGGTGAGAATCAGATGTGCATTGGCTGCTGTGTTACAAGCCCAAAGTATCTTCTTGCCCCACAGAAACCCAAAAGCATTTTGCTGTTTCACTGTGGAATCATCTACCCCAAACTGCTTTCATTTATGGGAGGTGATGCTGTGCACAGATCATATCTTACCCTGTAGACATTTGTCTGCTGAATTACATTCTGCAATGGTAGCTGTTTGCCACTATAACAATATAAGTGCCACCTTCCCGGTTGTCTCCTTTTAAAAAATAAATGTAATTGAAAAAGCTCACTTAGCATAATTTCATCACCTTTGTTTAATCTCATTTTTAAGTGTCTGACCTTAAATACAGATCAGCCCCAAAATAAAAGGCCTCTGGCAGAGATGTTTGTACTGCATTTCACACAAAAGAAGGAACTTATAAGCCAACAATGGCAAAACAGAGCTCAGGAGGATGTCCTTGCTTTGAAAATTTCATCCCTAATGTGCACTGATGCACTTTTATTTACAGTCATCTTTTTTAAGGGATCCAATCTTAAAAAGCCTTCCTCTTACAAACAGGCTGACAAACTTATTGGAAAGCCTCTGAATATAAAGATATCTTATGAGCAGGGGTTTGGAAGACAGGATGTTTATATATTACAAGCTCACACAGTAAGTACAGCACCACACAGATGCTGAGTACATCTGATTTATTTTAACGCCTATGCCTCTACTACCCAAATAACATGACCAGGTAAGTGAGAGGATGGACATCCACACACCAGCACATCTCAAACTCAGTATTTCTCCCTCAGGGGCCACTCCTGGGCAGCTTTGCACCACCGTGAACAGGGTATGCTGTGAGTTGACAAACACCACCACATCAGCACAGCAATAAGAAAGCAGCTCCACAAGGGAATTCTGACCACCCTGAGATCCACACTATCAAGGATTAGGGTCAGTGAGCAATGCATTAGAGTCAGCGCTGCCAGGCCCACAGGCCAAATGTGCTCTGTCCTGTCTAAAAGCCTTCATGGGTGACTGAGTCTCTTTAAAAAAAAAGAAGTAAGCAAAGTAAAATGACCATTTTTTCCTTTACAAGGGAAAGGAAGTAATCTCTCTAGATCAATTCCAAAGAGCAGAGAACACTCTCATTTTACCCAACTGCAAGCAGGATCTCCAGACTTCCCTATGGTTCTCTCCCCATTACTTACAGCATATAAAAAGGGCAATTTAACTGAAGGAGTTTATATTTGGGACTTTTTGCAGCACTGTTTACAGAAAATAGCAGATGTCGGTTAATGATCTTTAGACATTAGATCATAAACCACACTCATTTCAAACACTGCAATCGGAGTGATTATTTGTATATCATTAAGCAACATTCTCAGAGCAAGCTCAGTATATTTCCTTATTGTTTCATTTAAGTACAAAAATATCAGATAACTTTTTATTTCCTATTTTTAAATTTATAGACTATTGGCAAGGTTCTTATCTTTCCTTCCTTCCCTTTTCTCAGCAAAGCAATATATAATCACAGTGTCATTACAAAGTGCAATATTTCTTCAGCTTCACAACACACTGACACAAAGCAGTTGATATTTGTCCGCACTGAAACTCCAGACAAGCATTAAAACTGATTCTTACGAGTTTCCTTCTTCACAGAGTTACACCGCACACTGGTCCCCACAAGGGGAATGCTATGCTTTAAACTCTTGAAATTGAGTAAGATTGTTTATTTGAAAGCGAAAATAGAAGGGTTTGAGTCAGACCAGCGCAGGTATACCTGGATTTGCATTTGTTTAGTAAATAAAGCAACTGTCTTTATTTTCAAATGCATAGAACCTGTATATCTATATAAAGAACATATATATAAATATATATATAGGGGTATGGAGAGAGCAAGCCTTACAGGCATTTACAAATACATATGCATGCATATCTATCTGTAGAGGCCCAGCTATGCAAAGATATCTCTAACTACTTACATACATAAAATATGTATTAAACAATACAATATATATTGAGACATAGACATATATAAAGTAAGATGCTCTTTCATAACATTAACGCAGATTCAGTTTTATCTAAATCTTTACTGGAAATAGTCAGTTGGGCCTCTGACGCTCTATAACCACACTTGAAAAAAAATTAGTTACGTAATATATGCTTTGGAATGCCTAGATACGTGACAGATAAATTAGGTTCATTTGAACACATGTAGTGTATGAAAAAAATTAATTCAATAAACACAGTGGCTCTCATGCTGTAAAAGCATATGCAAGTCCCACTGAGTTCAGTTGTAATAACTGAAATTATTCATGGGCAAAAGAGTTTGCAGATCAAGGCTATATGTGCGATTTGGTTGTTACATTATGTTAATTTTGGATCTACTATTTCACCATAAAATCTGACAAGGCAGAATCATTTATGAGACATAAATACAGAGAATTGAATTATAGGGAGTCCTCTACATACATAACAAGATCAATTATTAATTAACATTCAGAGATGAAGATATGTTGCTGTAGAGAAATTACTTCAGGGCAGCTATTGACAATCTTGGTCATGGGCTAGGATCCTTTCTGTTCACTCCATGCGGGCTGTGGTGATTTAAACACAGCACCCCGGGAACAGCCATGCCCTGGGTACTGTCTATCCACTTGCAGTTACTGCAAAGGAAACCTTGCCTTCCTCTTGTCCCCCCATCACTGTTACAGCCAGTTACTGTAGCTGGAATAAGGCAAAGCCATGCATCATGTTGTCCTGTTTAAAGGGAGATATAATCTGACCCCTCTGACTGCTGCTGTAACTCAGGTAGAGAATTACCCTTCTGCTGATCAGATCCTGCGCTGATGTAGTTAGCAGAGCTCTGCTGGCATTAATGGAGCTGTACAGATCTACATCTGAGAGAGTCTCATCTCCTACACTCAAATCAGATCCAGACCAGCAGCAACCTGGTACATCAGACAGGTAGGATAGACTCCAGCTAATTTAGTTAATCTATAAAAATGGGACCGAGCATGCTATCTAGGCTTTCTCAGCAACACCTTTTCTTCTCTGGGGACTTAGAGGGGGTAACTCCTCCCATGTACCACATCCACGTACCACAAACCACAGTATGGGTTCACCTTACTGAACTGAGAACACCTCCCTCTGAGCTAGTTGCTCGCAGTTCCCTTCTATGTTTACAGAGAGAAACACTTTTAGGGTGTGATGAATCTGATTTATTTTGCATGTCTATTTAAAGCTGAGATGATTCCTGTCCTCGAAATGCCTGCTTGTCTCCACTGACTATGCAGGATGACTAGCTCACAAGTGGGTGGCAAAAGTCATCTCACCTATTTGGCAGCTTCACTAGCGACAGTGCTTACACTGAACAAAATAAAACACAAGTACCAAAGGTTAACTAAAACCAAATCTTGAACAGATGAATACTTACACATTTGGAGATACAGATATTAATGGAAGGCAACATTAATACTCTCCTACTCTCTGTTTTCTGGCCAGAGTTTTGGGGTTATGTGATTGCACAGGAACAAGTGACATTTCTGAACAGCAGAAAAATTTGCTTTGTGTCCCTTAAAGGACTACAAAAAAACAATTTATCATAATCTTCCCCCCACAGGCAAAGTCTTTCTGATTCCTAAATATCCAGAAATTAGCTCCAACTGTAAAGCATAAAAATTAACATACCTCTAACCAATGTGTTTTCACTAACTGTTATAACTTTGGAACACAGAGCTACAGATGCTCCAACAGAGCAAAACAGGATAAAACAGGATGCCCCTAGAGGATAAAATAGCAGAAAATGGGTTTTGTAATGCAGTATCCACAACCTTACATAAACCTATTGCAGGCACAGGTCTGCAGGTGATCAGGTTATCTCCATCTCCATTTGGCTGCCTTTTGGTGAACACTTAAAAGCCTTGTCCTGTATTTTCCATGAAACTGTCCCCCATTCCCCTTTGGTGTTTTTGGTTACCACAAGGAGAATGCATTCTTCTAGGTGGTTAATAAAAACTACAAAAGGAATCAGCTCCAGATGGGTTACACAATTGATGCCTTCACCACCACCTTGAAAGCATTAACATTAAAAAGCTTTCTCAAGAAAGAGAAGGTTAGAATAGATGACAGAGAATACAGTGGAAAACACCAATGAAATGTAAGCGTAAAGGCCATTAGTAAATCACAGGCCCAGTACATAACTCCACATAGCAATTCCCAGAAAGATTGTCCTAATCGATAATAAATACGTAACTCCTCTGAATATGCTAATTTGTTTCTGAACAGTATGGACTCACTCCCTAATTTCAAAGCACTGCACAATAATTCTCTGTGCTATGTAAAGTACACATTTGGACATGCTGAATTCTCTAATTAGTCTATAAATACTTGACTTTTACCCACTGCTTTGGTTAGTGTGATAATTGCTGGGGAAAGGCCAAAGCATTTATGGTCAATCAGATGATGAGGAAAGGAATATGGCCCTTTCAGCAAGTAAAATGTAAGGCATTCTGTGGCAAGGCAGAAGCTATTAGCAGGATCAATATTTCTCCTAGTACCTTAATAAATCATTATATCAAAGAACAGTTGCGGGATGAAGAAAGCCTCATTCTACCAACAAGGATGCTTCCAAATCAGCAAATAAAACATCATTTAAATCACAAAGGCCTAATTGGTGTACAAAGGCAAACGCCAAGCATAGAATACAACCCTCTGATTCTAGGCATGTAAGCATTTTGAATCATTAGTGAAGGAAGAAAAGCAGAAAGACAAAGAAACAGCTATGCTAAGAGCTCTCTATGCATAATTTGCAAATCCGTAAATATGTATGAATCTACCACACTGTAGCTGACTGATGGCACCATGTCTGGTGTAGATATCATAGGTGGCAGAAGCAGAAAAACACCTGGAAAACAGGTTGTTGTGCTGAAAAGGACCCCCCTTGCTGTTATTTGTATTGAGGCTTTTTCCTCTGCTTCTTAGCTAGCGAAGATAAGGTAAGATTTGTAAACAGTAGAATGCAGGAAGGGAAGAAATATTCTAATGGCTACTTTCAAGCACGGGAGTTTCTCTCAGCAGACACTACATATCACAGCTTACCCAGTATAGCTGCCATCACACAGTCATACAGCTCTCTTAGCCTTAGACCAAGAGGGAAACTCGAAGCAGCGCTAATTGGAGTTTTGCCCAAGAAAGGGATGGGGGACCATGATCACATTCATGTCCTGCAGTAGGTAAACCTCCTTGTATACATATATGTCTGTGAGAAAAGATATGGCATGTTGCTATGGAGCACACTAGTGCACAGCCTGTGAGCAGCCACCAGTACCTTCTTTGGAAATACCAATACTGTAAGCAGTATTGGGTTCATTCTTTTGTTTCAATAGTATGCATTTAGCTCTTTATTGAAGGCTTATTATAGAAAAGCAAATGCTTTTCAGTTGTTTAGTCACTACTTTTGATTCCTGTCACAGCCTTAGATGCTTGCCCCTATTTTATTCAGAGGCAACAGTTGTTGACTTTGTGAAGAAAAGTTAGTTGTTGAAGGAATTCATTGTGGAAGTCAAAGTGGGTACTCTTTGGTTCTTCAGTTCATACTTCATAAGCTTCTAATTCCATGGAGCTGGTACTTTAGATGGACTGTCATGTCTGGAAAGCTGACATCTCAAGAAAAAGTACTGCCAAAGAGGAGGGGAGAAGTAACATCCTATTGCTACACGGTATCTTCTCTCCCCACTTCAAGCCAGCAGAGATCTTACCCACCTGTCATAATTCTCTGGAAAAGCAGAGTTTTGGCCATATGGCAACTGACCTTATGGGGTGCTGGCCATATGCATTTCCACCATATGACTGGCTCTTGAGTTAAATGAATACGTAAAAATGCCCAAACGTTTCATGCTCTGAACTCTCTCTAGAGATGTATCAATTTTCTCACACTGTAATTTATTCCAGAAAGTAAAACGGATCAGTCTCTCCATAAGTTACACCTCGAATCAGTTTGTTGGAGGATCGTTCTGTTGTAGAAAATCATATCAATCCAGTTTTACAGAGTATAATATGCCAACTTTAGTAATAAGGAAACTGTTGTAGTTTATATACTTAACTGCCTATGGGCACCCCAGGAGTTCTCCCTCTCCTCCTGAGGAGATTATGTATTCTTCGACTCATCTCATGCCTACTAACATGTATCAACATAATACCTCTGGTAGCATTCCAGGACTATTTTAAAAAGAATTGGAATTACCCTTTTTGCCTCCATCCCAATGTATTGCTTTTTGCTTGGCATCTGTCAGCTTTGTAAACTGTAAATCTTGAGACAGGGACTACTCCTATTTGTTTATGGTCTAAATGCATTATCAGCTTTATTCATCAAATTATTAGCAGCAGCGGGAATCGTTGTGAGCACGACCCAAACTTTAGCAATCATGTCCGACGGGATCACAGGGGAAGGCTAATGAAGTCCATGTGCCCTTTCAATTCTATTATAATAAACCTCTTTTTTTCCAGTACAGAAAAAGATGCACTAACTCTTCAAACAAATAACCAAGAGCTATTGGGATTTTAGCAAACGGATTGAGCAAAGATTCAGGATTTTCTTATTCTAGTCAGTCTGAACAATTAATTAACAGCTTCCTTCTTTGTCATTAATTTTGTTGCCATAGTAGCCTCTGTAAGCGGTTTCTAACAAACAAGTAAGATTTATCTGTCACACTCTAAATTGATCATAAAACAAATGATTTCACATTCATTTTTGTTTCATAATGACGGGTAAAACACAGTGAATCATTACAACAGAAATATAAGGTGTCAGTTATCTTAAAAGCAATCTTAAAAAACAAACCCAGAGATTAAAAGGGAAGTGCCAGTTTTATGCAAACAAAAATACTGTCTCCATTAGGAAATTAAAAAAATTTGTAAATAATAAATAGAAAAAAGTTTCTAGATTTTTTAAACTCAAATTAAGCATATTTTGCTTAAATAATATTTCCATCCACAATTTTTTTCTCCAAATTCACAGCTGCTGAGAAACCATGGAGAAAAACATTGTAAGAGAATTTCCTGAAGAACAGAGTTAAAATTAATTAGCTGAAACAGGGGAATTTTTATTCTACTTTACATTGCTTGGATTGTAAAGAGAACAGCAGCCCATAAGGGAGAAAGTGGGGGGAGGAACACGTCTGCAAACTAAACGCCGACTAAGTTCTGGCCATCATCATGTGCTAGGGGTTTGGACATGTTTGGAGAACTACAAGCTGCAACCTGCAAATTGGATCAATATGTTTCCTGCCTGATAAATACCAGGAGGGAGATAACGGGTGCATTATTGGAAAAGATTGTTGTTGCCTTTCTTCTAGAGGACAAGGTGACAGATTCTCTTAAAGCAGTAACTGCTCTTTGCTTCTTCACAAAACAATGCTTTGGAAAGGAGAGTCATTTCAAACCTTGTCCAATCTATAACCTGTCTCAGCTGGAGTGGGGAGCAGAGAAGAGCTGGCAACGTAGTCAAATTACTCAGATTTCCTTGACTAAGAAGCTAGTAATAATCCCAGGAGCAAAATGCTCTAGTCACATCTGTCAACTCTTTCCACCAAGGAAAACAAAACAAACATGAAGGCAATGGGACTTATGTTCCTCATTATATTAGTCATTTTCCACAGCCAAACCCAAGTGGCCTTGGATATTTTGTTATACTATTGATATCCAAAACAATTGATTCAGCTAAGACTGAATCACACAGTTAAATCTTACTGAGATCAAATTTTTTTGTTCTTTATCTCACCTCTTGAAAGACCTGAAGTGCAAATTTTTGATCATCTCCCTTACTGATCAAGGCATATGAGAAGCAAAGTTTTGGGGATATCACGCAGCCATGAAAAGTGTGATGCCACCAATACAGAATGGCATCAAGAACATGCAAATTTCCCAGTTTTCTAGTAAAATGTTTCCACCAGTTTAAACATTCACTTTTTTTATTGTTCCATTTCTCTCTTGGGACAGGTTCCTATAAGCTACCAAACTGCAGAGATAAAACATGTAGAAATAAGGGGACCGAGCAGCAGGGATAACATCACAGTCCGTGATAACAGCACTGCACTGAGGGATATAACATTCTAGATGCTGGCGAATAGCCCAAGGCCTTGTTCCTGACCCATTCCCCCTTCAGCCACAATCCCCCCAACTGCCTCAGTTTAAGCATTTGCCTGGCCATACCCAAAACCAGACTAGGGTCATTAAAAAATCATTTTTAAAAATGGTTCTTTTAACATGAATAATTTCTCAGATCCCATTTACAAAGAATCTGCTGAGACTTCAACTCTACTGAAGGGAGGGCAACCTCTGGCAATGAGTGTGGAAATGAGAGTTTGAAGGCAGTATGCTTCAAAATCAGATCTGTACAATATGGTATCAAAATAATATAAAAATGCAGCATAAGAGCAAAGAGCAAGTCTGATTTTTGTTCACTGTGGTTATTTTTTACTGAACCTCTGCCAGTCCATCTATTACACCTTTACTGGCAGAGCAGGGGCAGTGGCAAATTTGAACCCACTTTTGAGCCAGCATAAAAGTTGGAGAGAAGTCACAATAGGTAATTTAATTACTGGGAGTTTAATGAAAACCAGCAGCTGGACAGCGAAGCAGCACACAAACTGCTGCCTAGGGAGAGGGAGGCAGGCAGAGCAGCCTGGGTGTGCTCTGCCTGGGAACAGCCGATGGGCAGGTGTGGGCAGACCTGCCAGATGGCACAACGTGCTTCACAGCACGGGCTGCCCCTTCCCTGCAGGGACCTGAGGGAGAGCCAGGAAACTGAGGTGCAAGTTTTAAGGGACAGGGGACATTAATCCATTAGAGGAGGCTTCTTGTCTGCTCACAGAGCAGTTTGTTTCCAGGGATCTGTGGTGCTTTAAATGTTGGGCAAAGTCTACCACAGCACGTGCCTGAATGGTCTTGGTGATGACACCAGCCTGCTGGACTCACACTGAGTGAGCTAAGGATAGTTCTGCTCTGGGTCAGAGACAACTGGAAGCAGATAAACTCAGCAGCAATGCTGAGGCCAAGTTAACTGCACTGAGTCAGAGCTAATGAACACTGCCAATCACAGCAATTTATAAGCTTGTACTCAGCATTGTGCTAACTGTGCTACACAGCTTCTGGTTGGCCTGGAAAATGGACAGAGGGAGCTCCTCTGCTGTGTAGATCTAAACTCTTAGCTGTAGGTCGGTGGACTCACTGAGCACCTGAATCCTGGGAAACTGAAGTATAAACCGAGGATTTCAACTTTCGGGGAAATTCTGCAGAAGGGAGTACAAGTGGAGAACTAAGGGAGTGAGGAAAAGTCTCTAAATCAAGGCCATAGGCTGTTAAGTTACAGCTCTCTACACTGATTTAGGCTCTAAAGATTTAGGCACATCATGCATTCAGTGGTGAGACGGTCAGCAGTCCAGTGGGTCCTCAGCACACGCAGTGAAACATCTTCAAGAAACGAAAACACTGTCACGAAGGACATTCACATAAACTTGTTGGGTTTTTTTTTATAACTTAAAATAATATAGTACATTTGTCTATCAAACACTGACTTTTTTTTTAAAGCTCATCCTGTGGCACTAGAAGCTGCCTGCTGACTGTATGGCTCTTAACCAACTTTCCAACAGAAATCCCAAATCACTTCAACCTACATACAGAGCCATGAAAAATGAAAGATGCATTAATGGTGGAAGGATTGCTGGAGTGACCATTATAAAATCTGGCATCAAAGGCCTCTAGCATTAAAGGGGAATGCTCCTGTAAGGATTATAGAACAATCAGATGTTCAAAATGCTTCATGTCCCAGAACAAGAGAACAACCAGCTTTCTCTGTATATCTACACTTCATTGGGAACAGATAGCGCAGTTGATTGATCTCACTCATGTGTGACAGACACAAGAACCTGACAGGAGCTCTTCTGCAGAACTTTGGCCAGGATTTCAGAAATGTTGCTGAATAGCTCACCCCCATCACCTCCCCCCTTCTCTCCCCGCCGCCGTCCCCGGCAAAAAAAAGAACAACAGCAAAAAAGAAGAAATATTGGACAAAGGTATGAAAGCTTGTTACAGAATAAGCTATGTCTTCAACCTGTTACTCTGTGATCCTTTCCCTTATCCCCTTGTTGCTTTGTCACCTCAAAGAGTAAAAAAACTGTGTGAAGGGAGAATAAAAAAATGTAAGAACACAGGATATTTTCATGGAATGACAGAAACACAGAACACTGCAATTAAATACGAAGGAAATTGGTGGCCCTAAAACATTAGAAGAACAGCATTATGAAGAAGTTAAATCTCCTCTAAATAAAACACTCAATATCAGTCAATTTTACAAACAGGATGCCATATTTCAGACTCAGACCTCTCCTGGATTTGACCTTTGCTTTCAAGATCCTTGGTCCCTCTGAAATGTTTTCCTTTATTCTCTTTGGTGCTGGTTCTTGTTTCAATTAGATCAAGTCAGGTTTACACTGAGACTGTAAGAATAGGGACATCTGTGTGCTACCTGTCAAGTACTGTTGTAACTATCTTCAATTGCCCTTGTAAGTCTAGTGCCTCTGTGAAGTTCCATATTATGAAAATTGTACTTTGTCTTCCCTTCCTCTAGTTTGTGTAACATTTCCATGTACTTTTGTTGGGGGCTTCAAAGGTAGAAAACGTTCCTCAGAAAACCCCTAAGTACAATAATAAGAAACTGCTGTTAGCAATAGCGAGAAAAAAGAGTTCAATTTGCCACTCAATGGGAGAAAAAACTATTTTTAGGATCAGCGGTGATCAGAAAGCCACAACAGTTAACACTGAAGACAAGGAGTAGCAATTCAGCTCGTAACAGGAAAAAGTAGATTAAAGAGAACCAAGATAAGTTAAAATATTTCAAATTGTCTGGATCTTATGAATTCCACCCTAGAATATATAGATCACTGACTGAGAAAATCTTAGAGCTGCTGGCAATTAACTTTGAGAGGTGAGGTCAGAAACAGTCAACTCAGTAAACTGAGTTCCCAAAAATTTATTATGAAATAACCAAACAGGATTAGTTTTACTATGAAGGACCTGAGGTTGTCCAGTAGATCAGAAGCATCAACTGAGTCACTGTCACATATGTATGAATATCAGATTGGAAATATAAAGGAAAATGTTCTCTGCAAGACACATGAGGGAATTCTCCTTTTTTACTTTGGAAAGACTTCAACCATAACCTTAGGTAAAGTGCTGGATGCCACATTTTAAGGAGGATGTGACAAACTAACAGTGAGTACTCTACAAAGCATGACAAAAAAATTGAAGGGCTAATTTGTTGATTAATCCAAAGACGACAAAACGTAGGAAAACATGACAAAAGACCCTGAAGATCTCAAATATGGTTGCAAGAAAGAAGAAAATAACTTATTCCTGTTCACTGAAGATAGAACAGAAGTAGCTTGCATGTTACAAAATGAAAAAAAGCATTTTTCTAATGGTAAGGAAAATCAGGCACTGGAATGAATTCCCCAGAGAACTTCCATCACTGGAGACCCTGGGAAACAGATCAGCCACAGCTCTGATGGGAAAAGTGTCAGTACAGTTGATGCAGCTGTAGGGCCCTCAAGCTACTTCCTAATTTTCTAGGATAATTTTAGGAAAAAAACCTGTGGCTACTTAGATGAAGAACAATTTTTTTTACTGCTGAGATATTTTGGGCAATAGTATGTATTACCTTTTCCTTGGTTAATTTTTAATAGTGTTCTGAAAGCTCAAAGTTAATGAGTAGCTTGACCCAAGATATTCTTTCATCTTTCCACTTTCATTTTTGCTCTTTGAGCAAACTGCTTGGTCAAGCTTTCCTCAGATTCTTAGAATACCTTCTGAACACAATATTCAGGGGTCTTTTGGGTTTTTTTCCAAATGTGGAATCAATGACATTAAGTAGGAACACAGTCTTTCCTGAATGGTTGCCTACAGCCACTTTTGGATCATTTCTTCTGTAGAGTCAACCAACCATATTAAAGTTGATGTGGTTTCCTTTAACTTTTTCTTTTTGCTTTGTTTGTTTGGTTTACTTGCAGCATTGAGTAGTCCCTTTCTCTGTATTTTTCCTTTACTGAAATGACGACTGACCCTAGAAACCTGAGTCATTCTGGAGCAGTATATCTTGGGACGCTCAATCCCAGAAGTGCTATGCGTGTAGATGTGGCACCTAGGGACACAGTTTAGTGGTGGACTTGACAGCACCAGATGAACAGTTGGACTTGATGATCTTAAATGTCTTTTTCAACCGAAATGATTTTGAGATTCTATGATTTGCTATCATGTACACTGATCCAAAAAATCCTTTAATGTTTACTATTTGAACGGGTAGCCTTTCTTCACACTTTAGCTAAAAAACAGGAGAGAAAGGACATAAACCTGACAACATTGTGCTGGACTGTGGTAGAAAAAAAATTAAGGATTGTTTTCTAACTGTTAATTTTGGTTGTTACTTGGCCATCTGAACAGTCCTCATTTTTTAAGTACTGTCTCTTTAAGTTTCACTGCTGCTTCTGGAGACTTGGACAGTAGAGGTGACAGTGGATTTCTCCTCTTAGCTGGAGAAGATGTTTTAACTGCCTTTCAGAAGTGAAATCAATTTGTATCTTTCTGTATATGGCAACAGACTTTCACTGGATCTGTAGCTTATGACTTTTATCTTGTTGTGACACCTGCTTTGGTCAAGGGGATTACTCCTCCTGGAAAGTGTCAATACTTATGATGTTCAGTTAAGCAGCTGTCCTCCCTCTTCTATTATTATTATTCATGATGTGTGACTGATTCTTCTGAGGGCCTTAGGCATAGAAAACTTAGCAGCTCTTTGCTGTCTTTCTTTTAAAGGGACCTAAATGGTCAATTATTGTTTCTGAAATGTGCTGTGGCCACCATTTCATCTCATCTATTGTTCAGATACCCCTGTGCAGCCAGAATGTGGACAATGAAAAGGTGTAAGATGGGTCATTATCCATATGCTGAGAGCTATCAGTTGCACACTTAGTGCTTCTCCAACAACGTCATTCATTACCTAGCATCATACTGAGAGAGTTTAACAGATGGAACAGAGAGAAGACACTAGCAGTGACTCCACCTAGAGGCAAAATATGGACTGGGGTCATTTTAATCGAGGGTGTATCTCCATAATTAATTATTGAGCCTTAAAATTCTGCACTCATTTTACATAATTTGTATCCATCTGAATATAGTGACTGACTATATTCAGCTTCTTAACGTTGGCACTTGGGTCAAGAAATTAGCAATACATGGAAGGATACAGGTAAATGGGAGAAAGACAGGAAGAAAAGCGTTTGGAATGGGACATATGAGACCTGCAAATGCTTATTCTGAAAAAAAGATAAACAAATTAAATCAGCTACAATGTAAAGTAATTTTTCCCTCTAATATTTGACAGAATACCATGAAGCAGTTATGTTCAACTGTATATCTTCACTATAAATAAGACACCAAATGGCTTCCTGTGGAGCAAATAGAGCATAATCCAATTTCTAGATTTCAGAAACACCCAAGTGTTGTGTAGCCCTGGAAGAGACTACTTGGGGTAGCACTGAAAAATTCCTTACTGGAAGATTAAATATTTCTCACTGATTATCTAGACAACTTCGCTCTTGTTGGTAATGAAGGCAAATGAGCCAAATTATCTTTGCTATCCCTAAATTGTTCTTGACTGTTGACACTAAAGATCTCCCTTCTTTTTATGTTATGTCCCAGGAGTTAAGATCAGCAAAGATTATAATCTAATTGCCACTTTGAAGCACAAGGTGATGGCACTGGAGTGAGGGTAGTAAAGAGCTTTACTCCTAATCTGAGTCTATGAACACTTCGTGTAGGTTGCAGGAGTCTCTCAACCATTCCCATTCTTCTGGGCCGTAGCTATCATTAACATAACGGGGAGGTATTTAAGGATGCTTCTGGGCTGTTCCTCCAGCAGAGGAAGCACTTGCCACCATTCCTTGAAATACCTTGAGAAGAACTCAAAACATAAAAAACGAGTGGAAGGTGAATCTGCTGTTTGGGTTGGTGGTCGATTTGTATTCCCTGTATCCATATTAATTTTAGTCTCTTGCAGTATCTCTGGCCACAGCTCTTACTCAGGTAAGCAAAATGCCTTTTTAGTTTTTCTAATAATCACTTGTTCCATGTCTTGTTGTGTGCAATAAAAAAACAGGTGGATGGTCACAGGTGCTCTGAACCATCATTCAAAAATAGAAGTAAAAAACATATATAGAATCATAGAATTGTTAAGGTTGGAAAAGACCTCTAAGATCATCAACTCCAACCATTAACCAAGCATGGTCATGTTCACTGTGAAACCATGTCCCTAAGTGCCACCTCCCCATGTTTTTTGAACACTTCCTGAAATGATGATTCCACCACCTCCCTGGACAGCCTGTTCCAATGTTGCACAATCCTTTCCATGAAGAAAGTTTTCCTAATATCCATTTTAAACCTTCCCTGGTGCTACCTGAGGCTTTATCCTCTCACCCTACCACTTGTTACATGGGAGAAGAAACCAACTCCTACCTCACTTTAACCTCCTTTCAGGCAGTTGTAGAGAACAATAAGATCTCCCCTGCGCCTCCTTTTCTCCAGACTAAACATTCCCATCTCCCTCAGTCGGTCCTCATAATACTTGTGCTAGAGTTCTTGCACCAGCTTCGTTATGTTCATATTAGCTTGCACATACAACTCATGATTTTGACACAATAGTCTCTACAAAATCACAGTCTGATTTGAATTTCTTTTCTAATAAAACCTAACTGTCCCTCCATGGCAGTTTTGTGAGATTTACTTCCCCCACCTTCCCATTCTATTCTCATATATTCCCTTCAAGAATCTAGCTCACAGTTTTTCTCCAGCTACCAAACTGTTTGGTTTCTGTCTTTTCAATAATTCAAATATATGTATCAAATGCACACATGGAACATTTCCAGGTAGTAACATTCCCTTTCCTTTCTTCCTTTTTGTAGCCAGGTAATTTACATATAAGGTGCACAAAGGCAACATGCTCCTCCATGGTTCTGGTTTGTGCATCAGCTCCCCCTGCTTTCTCATTGCAGCCCTGCATTGAAGCCTCTGGTGGGACAGCTGAGCCCTGAGCAGAGCCTGGTGGCACAGAAGGTTTGCCCTTTCTGGCAGCATGGCTTTAAGGCAGGCATGTGTATCTAATGCAGTGGCAGCAGGTCTGTGTGCAGTGCTGGTACACAGATCAAAGGTATGGTTGCCATGATTACATGCTTGGGTGGAAAAGTGCTATTCCTAGGCTCTTGCCTTCCTTTCTCCCTCTCCCTCCCATGTTTTTTCACAGACTGGTATTTTGCCAGTTGTGATTTCTTCGCTGAAGAAGCAACAAGATAACGGAGCAGTGCTCCCTCCACCAAACTCCCGCAAGAGCCAGACAAGGCCGACCATGTGCCCACGATGTTTTAACAGGAGGACATAGCAGAGGAGCCCAGCCCCAGGAGTCAGACGCTTCCTATCCCATGTGGTGGCCTTGAACTGTTTTCACCACTTTTGTTTTTCCCTACTCCCCATAAAACCAAGACACTTGTTTAACCATAGGGGTGTCAAGGGCAAAGGTTTGAGGACACCCCAACATGCATTTAGTGACCCCAATAGAAAAACTTCAGAAACTCTGCCAAAGCAAGAACAAGTAATAAAAGTGTCGGGGAAAAGAGGCTTCTCTGGAGAAGTGTTGAGGATTCACAGGCAGGAAATAAGAGAGAGATTAAGAAAACAAGAACTGTGCAAGAGGAGGAGATTCATACAAAGAAAAAAAACCAAAAACATGAGATTTGCAGTGAAAGACATGGGATAAATGGCAAAAGCTGACCTAGGTTAAACTAATTATTTAGCTAGATCACTATCCTGTTTTTTCCTTAAATGTCTATACCAGATGCTGCAGAGAAGTGGTACAAGAGATACCTACACAGCTTCAGAAGAAGCTTCACCAAAACCCCAGGCTGAGGATTGCTGAGTTCAACCTTCCATCAGGCAACTCCTGTGTAACTGCTGTAACTGCTTTACAAATGTGTAATATGAAAAATACATCTATGATGGCATTCCTATTGGTGTAAATATCTATTTCTTGCGATACCTTTTGATAATACCTCAGGGCACACCCATACACAAACTATTTTATGCCACTTAGTATACATAAATCGAATATGTACATGTATCAAATTAATATCATATTTATCCTCTTTTTAAATGACATGATACTAATTTGTATGTACATCAGAATTCTTCTGGAATCAGACTTGTGAACAAGGACATTTTTAAAATGTGTTTTAGACGGATGATGTCTAAGCTTTCTCCACATAGCAGCTGTTGACTACATTTGTATCAAATTTTTAAGACACACGTCTAACCACACTTTGCTTTGGCAATTTCAATAGTAACTCTTGGAAGTCTAGGGTGAGCCTTGATTCAAAAACCACTCATAGACAGGTATGGAAAGGAAGATTTTATAAAGTTGCTGCTGCTGCTAGTAAAGGATTTACAGCCCAAATGCCAATACTGCAACTAGTTTTCTCCCTTTATCCTAAATGTCTTTCAGTGTTTGCACTTCTTTCTCCCCACCCCCTGTCAAAGGAAACCACAAATATTGCCCTAAGGGATATCATTATTAAAGAAAGAAACAGTGCAGTCAAAGCCTTAGGATGACACAGATCATTCAACAGTTGTTCAATTACACTGAAAAGCTACTTATTTTTGAACATCGAGCTTTCAATCAACACAGGCCCAAGGCACCACTACCAGATTTGTCTCTGCAGTATCTCAACCGGTTTGATGCAGGGCCTTTGCTCATTACAGAAGCCGTAGTCTTATGCGAGGTTTACATCTAGGTTCAAAGAGTTTCTAAAGCATCTTGGAGCTGTGTTGGCTTTAAAAGATACTACCAAATCATAATCATTTCCAAGAACAAATTAAAAGTTGTTTTAGATACCTCTCATTCCCTTGCTCATCTGATATTGGTTTTGTTTAAGGTTTATAGGCCACTTTCCCTGCAGAATTCCTACAGACTAATAAAATAGTATGTGACTACAGAGTCAACAAGGACAGCAGTAACACCTAAAGTACTCCAAGGTAAACCAAGCAGATGAAATGGAACATATTCCAAAATGAACATTTTTGAAAATTATATTTAGGACTACATACAACTCCCACAGAGCCTGAGTGTGACCGATAGCAGTGTATCACCATGCAGATGGAAAAGTTGATTCCCATAGGTTTTTCTGAGAAGATTTCTATAAAAATGCTGTTCAATACCACCTTGGAAAGGAGTAAGAAATCATTGAATCACAGAATCAACTGGGTTGGAAAAGACCTCCAAGATCATCAAGTCCAACCCTTGATCCAACACCGCCGTGGTTACTAGACCATGGAAATAAGTTTCGCATCCAGTCGAATCTTGAAAACCTCGAGTGATGGTGAATCCACACCTCAGATCTTTCTCTGTTATACAGCTGCATAGAAAAGCATATTGAAATGCAAGGGAGTGTTTTCTACCCTCTAAATCAGAGCAATCGTGGGCCACAATGCTTATAACACTATTGTTCCAGCTGACAAGGACATAGCATTAGCTACAGGCTCCTCACTGCTCTTTGCCATGATGACACTAGAGGAATCAAACCATTAATATTCTGCTCCTTTTAAAGTCTCTTAAATACAACCCTGGTTTTTTGTTGTTTTTTTTTTTTTTTTAATTTTCTTAAACTTTCCATGAACCTGAGCTCCTCCTGACCTGAAAGCCTCTGCTGACCCTTTGCTAAGCGTGCTTCTGAAAACATCTATAGTTATAACTGTGGGTCAGCAGCTCACATATTAGCAACCTGGGTGGGAGCAATCGATTGCAGGGCCTTTTAGGGTAATGCAGCAAAATACACTGAAAGGCATAGCAGTGAGAAGAAAATGACATACAGGCCCAATTCCTTTCTGCAGTTCAACTCTATGAACTGCAGTAACTCACCTCAAAGGAAAGATGAATGCGTTACTCTACATCGATACAACAGTAACAGAACCGAGTTATGTCCTAATCATATTGCAAGAAACAAAAATAATTTTTTCACAACGCTTTCTCCAGAATATAATTAGATTTGGTTTGCATGCATTCAAGATAAAAAAGATAACATGTAAGCATGGGAGTCTACATGCTGCAAGAGTGTCCTGGTTCCATCCAGGACAGGGTTAATTTTTGCAGTAGCCAGGAGAGGGCATGGCTAGGACTGAGAGGTCCTATAACACCTCACATAATTTTCCAGAGATGGGGCGGCGGGAGGGCTCACTTCTGGGTCAGAGTAGCATGGCAGAAGGAGCAGTCCTCCATTATTTGGGGTTTCTGCATGATGAGCAATGATGTTTCTTTTTCTTGTAAACTCTTTCATTAGTACAGTTGCCATCACTGGTGATGGCTTATTTCCTTGCTGTTTCCAGTAAATTGTTCTTATCTCAACCCCCAATCTTTACCTTTTGCGCCTCCAGTTCTCCTCTCCAGTCCGTCACAAGGGAGGAGGAGAGGAAGGGGGAAGTGAGCAATCAGCACGTGGTTTGGAGTGCTTTCAGTGGGAACTCGAAATTGGAGAATATCATTCCTAAACAGTGACAAAAAGTCAGAATGCAATACAGTTTACATACCTGTATGCAGGAAGGTAACTTCTCAGTGGCCCCATCACAGTATTTCCAAAGGAACGTTACAAATTCTCATGGCCAATCCTGCAAGAAGTGGAAAGAATAGTTAAAACTAGCGAGTTCCAAAGGAAAAGCAAATAAGATCAGCTGTTTCCTTGGATACGCAATGCTAAGTGTCAGTGTAGATTTGGTTTAGAGGATGTTAAACATTGTAAACTACAGGAGTAACTAGATCATAGCTATCATTTAAACACAGCAAAGTCCAAGTTAAATAAAATACAAAGTGGTAAGTTGTTTTTAAAGACAAGTTATTGGAAACCATTGGCGTAAAAATGCAATGAATATGTGGGACTGGATTAGAAAGAAAAGAAAAAAGAGAGAATACTGCACCAATTTATATTCCCTTTGAACTGTCTGTAATACAGACCTTAAAGTGCATTTTCAAACATATAGCATATCAAAGAAGCAGACATTTATTTCTACCCATGGCAGTTTTAGGCTTTTGGTAAATGAAACCAGAAACAGTCTAGTGGAACTGTGCTGTATGACAAAGCACGTACTGATGGATTCTGCCCAACATCAGTAAACAATTGTTTTATCCTCTAAATGAAGGAAAGAAATTCAGCAGTAAGCAAATGCCTCACATCTTGCATAAATTCTTCAACAGAGTCAAAGCAAACCTGTCTTCTCAACCTCCTGCATGTGTTATTCGTAATCAAAATGTAAGTCATATTCCCTGAGATCTATCAGTTGTTAAGTTTTCGATCATGCCAGCCATGATGCCATGATACACAAGGGAGGATGATACACAAGGAACTAAAGCTTTCTGCTATAATCCCCTCTGGAGTCCACACCTGTTGTTGTAAGGGTAATTATCTGGGTATCCCCGAGGCCAATTTTTGCTTTTTTCATATAAAAATCACCTCTTGCATAAGACATGAAATTTAAAATCATCCCCTTCATGGATATCGAGTCACTCCATTACCTCTGGGACAGATATAAATTATGCATTCTTTGGTTCTCTTTAAAATTTTAGATGCACAAGGGGACAGAGAAACATCTAAATGGTACTAAAAATACAAAGCATTGAAGAAAGAAACAATAACTTGTATGGTATTAACTGCTACAGTGCTCCAAAGGCTCCCTGCTTGGTCAAGAAAAGCACTGAAACATAACAGCAGGCCTCCATGCTAATGGCTGCTAGTGACAAGGACTCATTGAATGTCACTGCTTCACATACTGTGTACTGTTCATTTTTCTTATCTGTGTGACCTCTCCTTTGAAATGACTGATGAAACTCCCCTGAATTAGCATCTCCGCTTCTGGGCATTTGCCAGCAAGATGGCATTTAGCAACATCTCTACTAAATACATAAATAAAGCAAGGGGAAAAAATCATAATCTTAACAAAAAACAGTCATCATGTCTGTTAAAGAATATTCAGTGTCTACTGCAAAAGGACTGCTTCTCTGAAGCCCCCTCCTTGGGTTATTTTTTACCTTTATGCCCTTTAAGAGTACTGGCTTGTCACAATACATGCATTCACATTTCAGACTTGGCGAACATTTTCATAACGGGTGTGAATAAAAAGAAATAGCTGTTACTGCAAGAAAAAAAGAAATGCCTCTGTTCTGATGCCCTGCTGCTATGATGACCTGAATCACACTAGCATCTGTTCTCTTCTCATGAACCACTCCAGATGTAAGCTGGCAAAACAGCACTGCAAGTATGTTACCCAGACGTCCATTGACTGCTGCAGATGTTTTCTTCCATGCTTCACATTTAATGTGTGCCTGATTAATTTTTTCATTGTTATTTCAGCTACTTGGGCCCCAGATTTTCCTGTGAAGTTTGTAGAATGCAGGATCTAATCTGCATCCGTAAGAAGCAGCTCCCTTTGTGTGAGCAGGTTCATTAATGTCTGGAATAACCAGCCAACAGAGCCTGGGTCTGAATTGCCAAAAGAAATGTAAACTTCGGCAATCTATTATACCTTAATTATATTTGCCTGAGGATTTAACACAATGTTCATTTCAATTTCAAAATTACAGATGTTTGTAATATTCAGATGCATCAGTCTGACCAAAAATATTATGCCCAATGTCTGCCTCAAGCCCTTGACCTGAATGAGGTTAGTGACAGGGATACGAATGACTTGAGTGGAAAATGAAACACAAAAGTAGTTTTATCATGAAGTACAATATTTCTTCTGTCACTTAACCATTTTTTTTTCGCTCTCAAAATTACAGGGTAGACTGCAAATCTTCAAGTGTAGCAGCCACTACGACAGCCTAAGTGCCATTTAAAAGAATAATAATTTATGAGGCGCCTCGGTAGAATAGCAAAGGTCACAGAGAAGACTCTCCAGGGAGGAGAGGATGACAAAGGTTGCAGAGATGACTAAAGACTCGCCTACAGGAAGGGATTTTCTTGAAAGGAAGATGTTTTCTTGCAACAGCTTCATCCTACCTAACACACAGTCGCCTCAACCAAATTAACAGTTCACCTTTAAGTTAGTTATAAAGCACTACTTACAAAATACACTTCTGAAATTCATGGCTTAGTACCTTGGCCTTCTACCCAAGGCCCACTGAGGTGCTGGCAGATGGAGGACACTGTTGGTCTGTCCCACCGGATACAAGAGGATGCCTAGCAACTGATTTGATCCCACCCAGGACAACAAACTTGAAAAACCTCTGGAGTCTTTACAAGCCAGTCCCCAAATAAATGCTGTCAGCCAGTACCACTTGCAGACCTCTAACAGACCACACAGACTGGTGCAGTTTCTCATATAAGCAACGGGAAGAGTTGGTACATGAGGAGCCTAAGACATGCAGCTGACACATTGCTCCCGGGCAGTTGTAAATTTGTGCACCAGTCATCACACTACAAAGCGGTTTAGGCAGCTTTTTCTTGACACAGCTACAGCATTCCCCTCCTTCAGCTGCCACAAGTACAGAAAAAAAAAAAACAATCAAGGATGAAGACAAGTAGGAACAACTCTTTTTGGCACAGCTCCACTCTCTTCAGCATCATCTCTGGGCTCATAAAATACCCATTAACTGGTGGGAGAAGCTGCTGCTGCAAAACTGGGGGTAACCAGCGGTGTCTGTAGAACATCAGAGTGATAAAGAATAGCTTAACCTGAAGCCAGCATGCAACACAGGACAACGGTTATCTCTTCAGAAATGTGTGGCCATAAACATTTTGAAAACTGACAGTTTCCAACTGTTCACCATCAGTTGTGGGAACTTTCTGCAGCTGGATCAATGCTGGCACTTGTGGAGGGGGTTGGCACAGCTCTGAAGGGTACAGCTTGTAGTTTGTGCTGGTAAGGAAGAGGTTACTGATTGCTTTGAGTATAACTGATTATGCTTAACTGCTGTAGAATAACTGCTAGAGCCCATCTTCCTGATATTTGACCTCTATGCCAGGCCTCCCAGCTCATAAAGAGATATCTGATAACTGCATAACAATTCAGGTAGATTATCCAAGGCAATATTTGGGGACTCCTATCTATTTTCTATACTAAAATAGGGCAATTTTCTGAAGGGAATGAATGACACAGACATTCATACTATCTTTGTTCCCTTGCTCCAGCAGTCCCTGGTCCATCAGAACAGCTGCTGAAGCCTTTGGCTGGCTGTTCAGATCACAGAACATTTTTACAGACCCATAACTACATGCTGATGACAGCAGAGTGTGCCTTTGGGAGAGGGAAGGGCAGAAGGCAAGTAGAAGGTGGGAAGCAGATGAGTAAGACTCCAATTGTAACAGCCATCTTTTATCCTGCACATCACCCGCAGGAAGGAGGGAATGTCACAGAAATGTTGCAAACACAACAAATAATCCAGGCAATGCCCACTCCCGAGTGACAAATCCACTGGGCATGCTGCCAAGTAGCCCTCCTGAACCTGCCCAACAAAGGGAACCGGCATTTCCAACACGCTTACTCCGGCACAGCAGCCCACCCTCGGTGCCAAGCCTTGGCGGGCTCTGTGTGTGGGGTTTTATACTCTCCTGTGTTGTTTTTGTATGCTCTGTCTTCCTTTATTAATTTTAAACAGAATGGGGGGGATGTAAATTCACCATTGGGGATATGTCACTGTTTGCTCAACATGCTCCGTATACCTTTATTAATTTTGTATTGAATGCTGGATGTGATTTCATTCCAGGGGGAAATAAGGGATAGCAAAAGGTCTTTCCCACAGTAGGACAGCAATGGGGAAGGGGAGGTTATTTCTCTGCGGGTTTATTTTGAGTGATTTATATGCTTCCATGGGTTTCTAAAGCTGAAGAATTTGAGCTTTCATGAACAGGCAGTTTCAGGGCCATGACCCACTGGTCTGAAAGGTTGATTATCTTAATGTAGCATTTGTTATTCAAGTCTTACAGCTTACAGGACACTTTAAAAGTAGCAGATTATGCCTCTATATAGTGCAAGATCAGTATCTGAAAAGGGAAATTTAAAAGCTCTCAAAATTAAGACTTATTTCCAAGTAAGACATTCTTCTACAGTACAAATGCATAAACACTACATGAACAACAAAAGGGTTGTTGTTTGATACAGGTTCATAAGGTTTAACTCTTGGCCACAAAGTTTAACTCTTGCCTCATGGCAAAAAATGCCTCTTTCTGTGAGAACAGCTTGTCAGCCTGTCATTTCCAACACTGCAACTCCTGGCCCCCCAACAAGCTGACACTTGGCTTGGAGCATGTGGGGACACTCAATGCCCTGGACTGCTGGAGATATTCCAGATAGCTCTTCACTATCTACTTCTAATTCACACAACAAGTTTACACTCCACCATAGTATTTCTCATTTCAGCATGTATTTTTTCACCCACATTTCTCCAACGCCGGGTACAGAAGCTTCTCCACTTGTGGAAACCCCTGAACATGACACGTCTCTCTCCATCTGCTGACTTTCAGAGCACAAAGTCTGGGAGTTCATAGCTCGTCCCCAGCTCCGCCCACACCCAAAGAATGAAAGCCAGCCTCATGTTCACTGCACAGGGAAATTCATATTGCGATTCCTCTGTACTGTTGAGTCCTCTGTGACTCCTTGGTCCAGGGACCTTCTGTGGGAAGGCGACCATGGGGTGCAGCTATCAATGAACATTAATTTGAGGATAGCTTGCTGTACAAGGAAGGAAGAATATTCTCTTGGGCCATCCAAAGCTTTTGTTTACCATTCCCCAGGCAGCTCTGACATGAAGGACATCTGAGCAGATAGCAAAAGACCTGTTTTGCTGATCAGAAGATGCCAAAAGTAAGATTTATACTTATAAATAAACACTTCCTAGCATTTATGCTGCTGAACAGCACCTTATTGAGACTGCTCCTCATAACAAACTTCAAAAGGTGAACTTAATTAATTATTTGTTTGAGCAAAGCACATTATACACTTGAAATTATGGACTAGCTGGCTCTCACTGCATATGCACAAGTCATTCTTTTCCTAAGCTGGTACATGAACTCCTTGTGTGACTGATGGCAAGGGCAGAAAGTTTCTGCACTGCAAAGCACAGTTCCCATTTTGAGCACCAGAAAGACCAGAGCTGCTTCAATTGAAAAATGAGTACGGAAAACAGGAGAGAAAGGGACTAGCGGACTGCAGCTGGCTGCCATAGGCTCTGTAGGTCAGCACTTTTATACCTGCTGAATACAGCTGGATTTTGAACAAGTGGGAGGAAAAGAGGAAGAGCAGGATTTGGAAACTGGCTCACATCCACCCAAGATGACAACATGCAACCCCGCGAAAAAGTAATAAATACCAGGTAAATGTCACAGCACACAACGCCAACAGCCTTTAATAAAGGCTAATGCAATGATACTCACCAGCCTCCCTGCTGTGCCGCCAGCAGCCTGGGTGATCACAGGGAATGAAGGTAGGCAGGCAGGGAGCAAAGGAAGACAGGCAGTCCGTAAGTTGTTGCTAAGTAGTGCTTACTCTGAGTCAAGGACTTTTCAGGTTTCCATGCTCTGCCAGTCAGCAGGGGCACAAGAAGCTGGGAGGGAGCATGGCCAGGACAGCTGACCCAAATTGCTCAAAGGGATATTCCATACTATAGAATACATCATACCTAATATATAAAATGGGGGGAGTTGGCCAGGAGAGGCCAATTGCTGGGCATTGGTCAGTGGGCGGTGAGCAATTGTATTGTGAATCACTTGTTTTTCTCAGGGTTTATTTTCTCTCTTTTTCTTTTTCATTACAATTATTACTATTATCATCAATAGTATTATTAATATTAACTTTTATTTTGCTTCATTTATTAAATTGTTCTTATCTCAATCCATATGTTTTGCTATTTTTCTGAATTCTCCTCTCCACAGGGAGGGATGTTGGGAGATGGGGTGAATGAGCAGCTGCATGGTACTTAGTTGCTGCCTGGGGTTAAACCACAGCAGTCCTGGACAAGCTGCAGGTCAGCAGTGGTATTCTGCTCCCAGTTCCTCTCCAAGTCCTCCAAAAACAGAAGAGGAACTGGCCAGAGCTACAGTTTCTGTCCTTCACCTTCCTGCAAGCTATCTTGCTCTCCTCTCTTTTAGTGCCACTATTTATGAAACTCTGAAGGCAAATTATGTTTAGTCATTGCTTCTCCTCACCCTGCAGAAGAGAAGGCTCAAGGGGACCTCATCACAGTATTCCAGTTCTTAAAGGGCAGCAACAAAGAAGATGGGAGTCTCTCTCTTCATGAGGAGACATATGCGAAAGACAAAAGGCAACAGGCAGAAGTTGTACCAGGAGAGGTTTCATTTTCATGTAAGAAATAAATTTTTTACCGTGGGAACAATCAACCACTGGAACAACCTCCACTGGGGATGTGGTACAGTTCCTGCCTCTGGAGGTTTTCCCGGTGCAATTGGACAGGGTGCTAGATAATCGCATATAGGCTTCCTTTCCCACAAAAGGTTGGACTGATGACCTTTTGAGGTCTCTGCCAATCTTGGTTATTCTGTGATTCTGTAAATAGTTATCCACCCAAATGCTGGGTTTCTGGAGACTGATTCCCAGAGCTTCCCATTCAAACATTCAAGGCTGCCCATAACACTTTCCCTCTGAGGCTAAGGTTGCCATGGAATGATTTGCATTGGAAAGGACCCCTGGGGGTCCTCTGGTCCAACCTGCTGCTTAAAGCAGGTTGCTCAGGGTCTTCTCCAGTCAAGTTCTGAACATCTTTGAGCCTATCTGAGTAATTTGTGTCAGCGCTTGATCACATCCATGGTGATTTTTTTCTTTCCTACAAATATATAATCAGAATTTCAAATGTTCCAAATTGCATCTATTGCTGCTTTTCCTATCACTGTGCACCTTTGAAAAGAGTCTGACTTAGGTATACCCTTCCATTAGATAGTCTTAGACAGCAATAAGATTTCCCAATGACCTTTCTTTGATCTGAACAGCCCCAGATCTCTCCACTTTTTCTCATATATTCTCTGCTCCAGCTCACTGAAGATATTGGTGCTCCTCCTTGGGGGCCTTGCTTCAGTCTATCTATGTCTTTCCTGTACTGGGGAGCCCAAAACCAGAAACAGCACTTCAGGTGTGGTCTCACACGTGCTGAATGAAGGACAATTATGACTTTCCACAAAGCTAGATCCAGCTGAAAGCATCCAGGAGCCTGCAAAGCACAGAGCTAGAACAAAAAGCCTTACAAACGTGTGCCCAACTGTGAGGAAAATACACAGATTTTTGCCATGAGTGGAATAACACTGAAAGAGGGAGATGAAAGTTGGCCACCACAGCCCAGAGCAGTAGCAGACACACAGGTAAGACAGACAGCCAGCTGGAGGAGACTGTACACATATGAGGGGAGAAAGGTAGAGCACAGCATAGTATTTCAGATCACAGAACCACTGAAAACTAGTATGAAGCAGCTACAACTGAGCTTAAATTACTGCCAATCCTAACAAGAATAAACATAGGAGTTATTTGTCCATTATAGTATAATAAGGAACTGTATCACGCAAAAACAGAGTTTCTTAATATCAGTGCAGCATGATTAGACACTGTACAGTGCTAGCATGAACAGATCACAAAATGGGCCAAAAGAGGTGTTAATCAACTGACTGCAGAGGCATTTCTGTAATGCAGTATATATATATAAAGAAGACTGCAATCCATGCAGTCTTTGTCAAGAGATTACGTATTTGTGCCTCCTATACAGACCAGTGGTACCCTGCAAATAAAATAATTCATTGCTTGGCAAAGCTGCATCTCCAATACACAATACAGCAACCTCCATATACCTTGAAACAAGACCAGTCAAAAAAAGGAGGGAAGAACTTCTAAGAGATACCAGGAAGGAAGCACACATGCATGTAGGAGGAAAAATAGGGATGTGTGTACCACCTTTTTGTGAGTAACTCCCCTAGGAAAGAGTCATTTTAGTATTAAGATCACAAAGTCTGCCTGAGACATGGTAGCAGTAGTAAGTGTCGAGAAAACAATAGTCCAGAGTAGAATTCTTTTATCAGGACTGCAAATTCTGGCTGTACTAATGAAAAAGCAGCTTTGGAAGTTTTGCATTACTATGTTGCTTTTTTTTTTATGGTGGAAACAGTAGCCACAAATTGAGTCCATATCAAGAGCTGATCACAACGAACAATGGAAAGCAAACCTTGAGTTTCTTCTTACTTTATTGCTGGAGAAAAGGAATGAAGGAGGCTCTTACCTCAGGAACAGTGCTAAAAGCACTGGAGCAGCTGGCAAAAGTTCCTGATCAGTTCAGTGATTTGGGAAATCTGCACATGAAATAGAAATTCTGGTTACCATTTAAGATACTATTCAGATGACTAACACACTGCCATGGATACTTTTCTGTGCATTTACTACCTGGACGAAACTTTCCACAAGTCACTTCTAGATCAGAAATACTGTCCACTTCTTCCATTTTCCTTGGAGGCAAGGCATTAAAAATGTCAGAAGTTAATGAGTTATACAAACTTCCTATTGCTTGTTTTTCTTCTTTCTTTTTTCTTTTTTTTTTTTTTTTAAATTTTGCTCTCTCTTGCAAGAGGTATATTCTGATTTCTTTTGGTACTGGTTTCTTACAGAGAGTTATTTGTGATAAAGTCTTGTCCTTGACCGCAAAATTTAAGCAGTGATAGTATCAGACAAACAGTTTGATGCAAAGGGGGAAATGGTCTTTTGGACCAAAGTGTCATGACTCTGGACATAAAATGCTTCTAGCAGGGGTAGAAGCACTTGCCACGCTTGTATTTATTTAAAGTAATCTGATGGGACTAAGGGACTTTTGTGGCTAGGAGAGATTGAAAATTGCTGTCTTAATCTTAGACTACAGAAGAGCAAAGCCACCATTCGGAAATACATTCTTTTTTTGGACTACAGACTAGAGGAATGAGCAGTGCTTTTGGGGGTTTCACAAAGCTTTTTCTGACTAGAAAAACTGCTAGGATGGAGATTCGCTTGAGCTTCTTGCTGGCTGCCACTTTCACTCACAGTTGTTGTGTGCCACATAATTAAGCCTGGAGGGGATATGCATGTGTCTTGCCATGCCAACATTAAGACACAACAACGGTCTGCTTGAGAAGAGTGGAGGCTTTCTGGCTGTCTATCAGCAGGAATGAGTGAGGACACCTGAGGGATTCTGTGACTCCATGTCATCGCAGAAACAAGCAGGCAGACGCCCTTCACAGAAAGGTCATTATTTTTCTGAATAGTTTTTCTATCCACATCACCAGCCAGCTCACTTTCAGTTTGGCAAGCTGCTCTTTAGGCAGAAATCAGCCTGACAGAAACTTTAAAAACAAAAGTATAATTAGGATCTGTTAGATTTGGGATGTGTCTTTGCTGTGTTACCACTGACTTTGGAGCCTGCAATTTCTGGCAAAAAGCTTTCAGCAAAGGAAAACTTGAACAAAATAAAAAGAAAACAACTCCCCCCCAAAAAGCAATCATATATCAGGGGGTGTCTTCCAAGGGAAAATCTTAATGCATCCTTTCACATCTCTGTAACGTTGCACGCAGAAAGATTGTGTAAAACCAGCCTGTGATCACTGAACACCAACGAGCAGCAAGAATTCTGTACTGGAATAAATTCTTCAAACACTTTTTCTTGCACAAACACTAAAATTTTAAAGTGTCTGCACTCCAACAACTACAGATATGCAAATTAAGGTGCTTTGAACAAAACAGATTACTCCTGCGCCTGCAAGTGACTTGTATGTGCATCTGAAATATGCCCATTGCTAAGGCATCTGTGTAATGAGCTAATAATGGAAATAATAACAAAATAATGGAAAAGCTGCATACACAGGCAGCTCTTGCACTGAAGACGTGAGTGCAGAGGTCACCTCTGGAAGAGATGGAGACAGGGCCTCCAATAGCCTAATCCTAAGAGCCATACTCTCAAATGAACAGCAGCCGCTTGCGCAGCTGAACATCTGTGTTTGCAAGTAAATGCACATATTAAAAATCATAAAAGCAAGAAATAAGGGAGGGATAAAATACCTCATAAAGCATTTCCAAAAGTAGGGACGGTCTGCATGTAAGGCAGTATTTTGCACCTTACAAACACAATTGGGGCTCTTCTCTGAAATACAAGCTTCTGCTTTCGTACACGCTCTTCAGTTAGACTGAAAGAATTTAATTTTATTTAATTTTTTAAGCTTTGGAACATAGAACCTGTTAAAAAATTAGAAAGGGATTTCCATGGGGTGCAAGGGCATCAAAGAGAAAGCCTGAACCTGTTTTGAGAACTGGTTCACAAAAGAAATCCTTACACATACTTTGACTACAAAGACGATTCTCCAGATTTCTGCAAGTCATTTCAGGTAAAGGTTTCAAAATCATACTCTTTCTTTAGGTATTCAGGTTTATATACAGCAGGAATTAGAATAGCAAGAAAATCTGTTTTGCCTGCCTGGAATCCGTCACCTTTAAAATCAACTTGTTAGAAACACTAGTTTCCATCTGCCAACAGCACCACCGTATATATTCTGTTCAGGACATATTTTCACCATGTTTCTTACAAGTTTCCAAGTGATGGCTGGGTCAGCATGTGCTGGCACAAAACAGCAGCCAGCTGGGTGTGGACTAGATGGCATGTGGACAGGAGTCAGGCTAAGGACAGCACTGGATCCAGAACAGTTGTATCTGCCCTGGAAACAAGGCTCTAATTTCTAAAGCATCTGCAGGACACACCCTTGAACGCGGTGGGGGGGGAGGAGGGGGGAACCCAAAAGGAAACATTTGCTTTTAAATTACAGTCTTTAAATCTGGGTTACTTAGAGTTACCTTGTAAGAGGATTTATAACTAAGATGGGAAGAAAAGAAAAGCTTCTAAATTATTAGCTGCAATTTGAGGAGGATATTACAAAAACTATGTTTAAAGGTCCAATCCTGGCAGCCCACATGCATGCAAATTGTTCTGTACAGCTCAGTAGCACCCACTTGCATGAACAACAATATGTGCCTACAGACAGACTTGCAGGTTTAAACCGGCTGCCTTATTGGTGGCATAAATTTCCTCCAATTAGTCAGAGAGTTGGAAATGCCCTGCTTCAAATAAAACCCAAGAACATGCAATAGTTAATATATATTTGTGGGACAGCTTGGAAAATCTTACGAAAAACTGTTTTTAAATGTTTTTTCTCTACTGAACAGCTCAGGGAAGTGTGTCCTTGGCAAAGGCCCATAAGGGGCAAAAACACTGGTTATTTGTTCTCTTTTGCTCCTTACAAATGAAGCAAAATACAGTTGATATATTATGCATGTCTTTCGGCATATTTTTATTTAGCCTGTTTTGTTTTGCTGTGCCTTGGGAACTTTCACTTTGTTTTGTTGTGCCTTGGGAACTTTGATTTGATTTTGTTTTTCTGGTTAATAACGAAAGTGCAATATTAGAGCAGGACATCAACCAATCTGCAGCGTGTGAGATTTGTTTAAGTTTCAAGGAAACAGCCTCTCAACATCTCTTTTCCACTCCCTTATCTTATCAGTCACCAAACCACTCTCAACAAGCTGGCTTGTCACAGAACAGCACGGGCCAGTTGTTATTAGTCATTTCATTTCCCGTTAACATTATCTGTTGTTTCACCTGCAGGAATAAGATAGACTTGTCCAGTAACACGCTAGGGTCTCAGTACTGTACAATTTGGGTACACAGACTATTCTGTGCCTTATACTATTTGAGTTATCATTAAGGTTGTGCTTCAAACAGATAAGCTCATTAAGAAAAAGACACTTCTCTGTTGTATTTTATTCCTACTGCAGGAGCGAAAGAGTGAGAGTGAACAGCAAACCTAAGGGAGAAAGAAGGGGAAGAGATGACAATTGCTATGAGGTTAGACAATTAATTACAGTCACTACATTTAAAAAAACTCAGTAGTACTTTTTATTTTATTTTTTGATAGGGGGTATCTTTTTGCATTTAGGGAACTTATGGGAATGGTGAGGAGTAGGAATGGATTAAGGAAAGCAGGACTAAAGAGATGGGAAAGAGGGCAGGGGCTGAAAAGTTTTGATGGGGCTGAAAATTAAGGTCCAAGTAAATAACCAACACAGTGAGGCAGAGAGAAAAAAAAATTAGAAATTATGATTTCCAAGGGAAGGAGTACAGGAATAAGCGGTCACACAGCAGCATTGAGGGGCAGGTAGGCTCTCCCCTAGCAGCATTAATCTCTATCCTGCTCTACCCCCCCAGCTGGAGGACAGTATTTACACACTACAGTGTATAAATACACTACAGTAAATTGGTTTTTTGGAGTACGTAATTTCTCCCTTCCTCTGCTCCCAAAAGGATATCCTCAGTCAGTCCCTAACTGTCCTAAAAGACTTACAACCTGGGGAAAAGAAGGAAGGCTGCCTACATGGACAGGCTCTGGAGGGTCACTTTTTATTTTATGAAGGATGCAAAGAAATTGTCAGTCTGTTTGTATGTGTCTGAACAGGAACGTACAAATGTGCTGCCCTCCTCCTTATAAAGCTGTAAGACAACTTGGAGTGAACCAGCCCTGTTCCTGGCTCTTCAAAGGCTTCAAGCCTGTAGGTCCCATGCAGCAAAACAAGTTATTCTGAAACTGTCAGCGGACTGTCGCAATCCTTCACAAGAAAGACTATTGCAGGATGTCAGCCTCCTCTGTGCTCCTGTTTGAGCACCAAATCAGTGGAGTTCCTCTACTGTAAACAGCACCCAGGGATGGAAATAATCTATTATGGAACAAGAAATTTGCAATGTCTCCTATATGTGACCCACCTACAGCTGAGCTTTCCTCCTTCCTACCACTGATTCTGTTTTTCTGGTGGTGATTTTGATCTGTTTCATGTGCTAGGGGGTTTTCATTTTTATATGTCTGTACTTATTTATTTCCCCTTGGTCTAGTGGGACCATGAAAAGGTTCAAATTAAGTACTGAAGAGAAGCTCCGCCCTCAGATCCAAGCTGAAGGGACTGCCTGGCTGCCCAGGTGAGGGAGAAGGGAAGGGCTTCAGTGACTCACAATTAAACTGTCTAATCCTGCCAGTTCCCCTCCTCCCACCCCCTCTCCCTGCACTCTCCTCAGCTGTACTTAGTTGTACAGCTGACTCTTACAATGAGGCATTCCCGGACAAATCTGAGAATCACACTCTGGTATGCTTGAACTGAGCAGGAACTTTCCTGGCTCACAGCCTGGGAATGAGCTGAAAAGGGCTGGGAAGATGGCACGGTAACCTCAGTGGCAATTGCCACTGGCACCTTGGTATCCCTCCTCCAATAAAGCTTCCCAAGATACCTCATATGGCTCCTTTAAGATCCACAGGAAATTTAAAAGACAATTGCTAAAGACAGACTGAAATGCAACCCACTGAAGTGCCCTTTTGGTGACAATACTTATTCTTGGGCCTGATAGTTCTCAGCAGCATGGACTGTAAATGCTGACAGCTGAAATCAGGCTGGTAAACACAGGTCTGAAAGACAGCTGGCAGAATTGCTCAGGTTAACCCAAGGCTGCCCACCACGGTGCGTATCTTCAAGTGAGGATTGTTGTCAGACACAGAGCAACAGTAAAAAGAAAAAAGTATTGGGAGGTCCTGGGAGAAAAATGCACCTTTCGGTAACCCTGAAAGAAGTGCCTTTTGGCTGCTATAGTCCTAAAACTCGCTGGTGACATCAGCATTTTGAGACTAAAAGGTATAAGCTGTCTGACCAACAGCCCTGAAGCTGGACAGCACTGTGGAGACATCAGCAGGCTGCCCACTAAAGGGACCAGCCAGAAGCGAGTATCAGGGATTGGCTGGCAACATGTGGCAGCATCATCTCTTCAAACTACTGCTTCTGCCATCACCACTGCAGCAAAGCATGGGACAGCACTGCTAAGAGCTGTGTTGCCAATACCTGATTTTTTGCTTTGTGGTGTTGGCTGCAAAATGAAAAATCATAGCATGTTTTTCTGCCACTCCTCCTGCATTAAAGAATTTTAATGAAACAAAAAATGATTTAGTCAGTATTAAGGCTTCTCATCTGGCCAAAAACCTATGTCCATGCTTAGGTGAGAGACAGTTTCCTATCTGCCCCAGCTTCACCTGGAACTTGAAGTTCTTCGGGGAAATATTCATCCTTTTTCCCTTTCCTTTTCTGCCAAACCTAGCATCTGGTATCTGAAAAGATTTCCTCTTCCCTTTGATGCTAGTTAGAATTCATCCTCATTGGTCTTCCTGTACAGCCTTTTGGAAGTCCAACTCCACCCCACTCACAGGAGGCTTGCTCCAGCTAAGGAGGCATGAGCCACATCAACCACCTCAGCGTTTGTTACACTGCCTCAGCAGAAGCCCTCCTAACTCCAAGCAAGCTGCCACGGTCACAGAGTACAGTGCCATACTGGTTTAACTTGGGCCCTGAAAGTTGCTAATTTGCATCAGTATACCACTGCTCCTGATAGCATTAGATCTGTCTCTTAATAACAAGCTTAATGAGGCTGGGAATGACAGCACTGGAGTGTCACACCCTGCCACAGAGATGCTATATCAGGTTGGAAAATAATCAATGCAGTTGCAACTCCTCTTTGCCCTGCTGCTATACTTGTGATGTAGAAGCCCAAAGGTGAGGCTAGGATTAACTGCTCTAGCTCTTCTAGCCATTCTTCGAGTTCCTCCCTTATCCTCCATGTGTAGTCTGTTGCCTTCGTAGAATAAAACCAAATTCAAACCTTCCAGGCTATTTTACTAGGAGAGAAGAAAACCTTGTTAGAAAGTGATATTCCATAAAATCCTACTGTGTATCACACTTCCATTCGCTTTAAATTCATGCACTCGATACTTCTCAGCATCCTCTTTTCAAGCAAATAACACAGCCATCACATGCTTATGCTAATAAAGTACATGTAATATCCTCTTCCTCCCTGTTTTCTTTTCTCCCTGGGGTCCATATATTAGAAAAGAGATTCTCTAAATGATGTTTAAAAAAGCTTCCAACTATTTGTTTGCTTTCCTTTATCACCGTGCTGAGGTTGCACCCAGCTAATACAGAGGTTCAGTTTTTCCAGCTGGGAATCAGACCAGCAGTAGAAGCAGTAGTAGTAAGATCCCACCGGCAAGACACAGATTTTCAAAGCTGTTGTGAGTATGAACTCATTTAAAAATCATTTAAGACCCATTTAAATTAATTACAAAAAAAAAAAAAGACTAAGAAAGCTTACCTTACTAACAGCTTTAGGGTCTGTACTATATCTCATCTCTCAGACTGGATCCCAGATGGTCAGAGCATCAAATTGCTGTTCGAGTTTTTAATTTATTCTTGTATTATATTCAGGATATGTCTGGAGACAAATTATGAAGCTCCTTAAGAGTGGTCAGGAAGTAAGCACACATAAAGAGCATCGAAAGGCCTTGTCATACCTGGCACTGTGGCAAGGCTCAGGTCACCAAACTGTCCCATGCAGATCTGCCATGATTAGAAAAGCCACAGGTGAACAAAGCATCTGAAAAGTCTTTGCCCAGCTAACAGCCATGCATCATGCTCTCTATTGAAGATGCTTCTGGGCTTCTGGGATCTGGGTTTGTTTATAACACTTCTCAAATACTTGTAGAGGTTCTCAAGCTGGCCTTGGGGGTGAAGATGACTACTGAGCTCATTAGAGGTGCTGGCTAGAGTCTTAATACTTCTCCCCTACATAGTGAGTTAAGTGCAGAATGATGGGATATGGGATGAAATGCTGGCTTCCTGGCATTCCTCTGTTCCCTGACTTTCATCCCACACTCAAACCCACACAATCATTGATACTGTTCATGCACCAAGCTGTGTGCCCTAACCAGCTCCGGGATGCACCAGGGCCAAAAAAAAAGTTACCCCTGAGGAGAGAAACAGCAGCTTGAACTCAAGTCTAAGGCAAAGACAAGCAAAACAGCAGACAGGCACCCACTTCAAAATCTTGTTTGGCTGGTACGTTGGAGGTGTTTAAGTTGCCTTTGCCATATTATTAATTCATGCCCTCTTCACACATCATTGCCCGATTTAGAGTTGCATAGAACCTAAACATATATTAAAAACACTATGATTGCATAAACAGCTCATTAAAATGGATTTTAAATGAAGACTATAAAACTAAAATAAACAAACCTAAACCAAGGGTAGAATGCCCTTAAACTTAGAGATTTATGCTTGACTGGAGAAAACAAATGAGAGACAGTTTTCATTTCAGCCCCACAGATGTGCCTACCCAACTGTATATCCTGTAACAACTTAAAAGGCAGAGCCAATGTGATTCCTCTGTAGGCAAACACTAATCTCCCTAATTTCACAGACAATGGAAAATATGAGTATTTGGTAGTTTAGCTAGATTATTTCAAACAGACTCTATTTTCTCTAACTCCTCAAAATAGATCCCTTTAAGGATATCTTTATGGGCTCAGCGGTTGTCCTGTGCTTCATCTGTCCATCATCTGAGCTGCAAAGTATGAGACAGAGGCTTTCCCACTTGATAAAAAAGACTGGTCTGATGCTTTACTGTGACACTGTGCCCATTCAAAGAAAGTCTGCCTTGACAACTGATTCTCCCGACTCAGTGGACATACATCATGGAACGATTTGTGTTGGAAGGGACCTTGAAGATCATCTAGTTACAACCCCCCTGACATGGGCGAGGACACCTTCCACCAGATCAGGTTCCTTAAAGCCCCATACAACCTGACTTAGAACACTTCCACAGATGGGGCATCCACAGCTTCTCTAGGCAACATGTTTTAGTGCCTTACCACCCTCACAGTAAAGAAGTTCATCCTAGTATCCAATCAAAACGTACCGTCTTTAAGGCCATTTCCTCTTGTGCTATTCACGTGCCCTTGTGAAAAGTCCCTCTCCAGTTCTCTTGTAGCCCCTTTTAGTTACTGGAAAGTGCTATAAGGTCTCCCCAGGGTTTTCTCTTCTCCAGGCTGAACAATTCCAATTGTCTCAGCCTGTCTTCATTTGAGAGGTGCTCCAGCCTCCTGATTATCTTTGTGGCCCTCCTCTAAAGCCACTCCAACAAGTCCATTTCCTTCTCGTGCTGGGAGCCCCAGAGATGGACACAGTACTCAACACTACCAAAAATCCTCTGAGACTCTATTTCAGCTTTTGTGCAACTGAAGTGACCTGGATTTTACAGCAGTATTCACTTCAAAATGCATAGATGTGGGAGCACTTTGAAGTGTTCAGGATATCACAATAAGAAGAGAGATTGACCTGTTCCTCTGCCCACTAGGATTGCAAATACAGGATTGATTCTCTGACAGTATTTAAAAAAAATAATTTTAACTGGACTTACAGATCACAATTAAAAAATAACCAATCTAGCCAAAATAAAGATAGATCATTTAATGTAGCAAGTTCAATATTAAATTTAACACTTTGGAAATCTTCCCTTCTATCTGGCAGCCAGGGTCAGCATCTGCCTATTAATCTTTCCATAACAATAAACACATCAGTTTGAGGTATCATGTTATATGATGATGTGACTGGCTATCAGAAGGTATGTGGCAACAATAAAAACTCAAGAGTACTTACTGCTTGAGATCCAGCACTTTGCAGCTTACTGTGCTACTACTGGGAACATTAGTTTCAACATCTAATTTTTGAGGGACATGAAATATTCAAGTAGAAGACTAGTCCAAACTATGAGATTTTGAACAGCAGTTTAAAATAACAGTTTTTTCCATGCTAAACTCTAATATCTAATGTACAATATCCGCGATTCTGAAAAAAAAAAAAAATCCTACATTTTGCCTTCCCCTTTCTAACTCATTATCTCTGTTTTGAAAGGATGCATCACAACAATCTTTACTATGGTGTTTTAAGAAATAAAGCATTTTCAGACATTTAGTAGTGTCACAATAAGAGTAAAATTTCTCAGCATCTATAATAAGAGAACTTGACATTTGATTCCCCACAGGTTTTTTTAAAACTTCATTTTCTCTTGAACCCTTAGCAAACCACAGTCCTTCCCATTCAAGGGTAAGACACCAAACACAAACAGAGTAGAGGAGCAGGAACTTCCAAACTCTGAAGCTCTGGTGTGAGTCACAAAGGAAATTTTATGCCTCCTTCCAAACAGATGTCATGGCAGAAGAAGTGGACACACCCTCAGCAGACAGATCTGCAAATATCTTGATGCTGACAAAACATTTCCACAAAATTTTACATCCAGAATGACCCACTTCCATTTCTCATGCTACTATTGAATCATCCCAGCAAAGGCTGTTCAACTTTCCCCTTAACTGTAGTAAGCTCAGAAGAATTGGAAAAGGCCTGTTAGGCTAAAAGGGCCTCAGCAGCAATCTACAGTTCAGTGCTCTTCCCAGAAGAAATTCTTCAAACACTTCTACATTAAAAAGGGAGGTTTTCACACTTGTGTAATGCTTTAATCTGAACTAAATGTGTCAGAAAACAGAGGCATATCTGTTACCACGCTCAGTGCTATCAGTAGGAAGTTCACTGCTCCGAACATCACAAGCTTTTTCTCCCAAATGATGCCCTTTGGTTTTGTGAGTTTTTTTTCATTGGAGACCGAAACAAAACTACTCCTGGTTTTGTTCTCTCAGAAATCTGCCACAAGTCTGCTCAAGTCCTGTAGTACTTGAATGCCACAGAACTAACACTCCTGTTGGTAAAAAGGGGAATGATCCTTTTGATATCAGTGATGGTTCATCCTTTCATAGCTGATGAAAAGCTGGCATGTGATGGAGACACCAAACAACTTCATTGCCATTATTTTCTTTATCTGTCATGTCTACTCTCCCACTTCAGCACAGAAACTTTTCCAGTTTGGAGGTGGTTGGTATTTATACTACTGTCTTGGCACACCATGGAAAAGTAATAACCACAATACATGGGATAAGAGAGCTATAATGTCTACCTCAACCTCTCACAAACTTCATCCACTGTAGCTGCTGTCTTCAGAAAAGCTAAGAGCTCATGATGAAGCTCATATGTAAAAATTTCATTAGGTTCTTTCAATTAATAAAACAGCACCACAAAAATCAGATTGCTTCTGACTGCCTGCAGATATTTAAACAAAATGGAAAAGAATATCCTTCAACTCACCTATAAGTGACCCACATTTGCTCTGTTGATAACAGCCCATGTTTCCTGCCCCTCTTGCACAGTTTGAGAGGATCTATACCACTCTTACTGCCCAAGCTCCTTTTGAAGAAAAATACTACTCAGGTTGCATGAGTTCAAAAACATGAACCCTAAGATAAACCTATCTACCTTTAGCTTGACCACATATTTGGTAGCACAATGTTAAGTATGCTGAGCTAATTAGGAGCTGATGATTCTTATCCACAGCTTCTATTACAGGAAAATGCATATTCCGTCAGATAAAGGTAAGTAGTCTGGGAGAGGGGAAATAAAATAGAACAAAAAAAAAAATTTAAGAACTGTAGTAGAAGTCATTCGATAATTATGCCCTCACTTTTTACAAAATCCCAAATATCCAGAAAATTGTGCTCAACTTCCACTTCATGTAATACATCTACTGCACAATCTGCTGGCTATGTCTTTAATGTTCTAAAAAAATACCAGTAACTGTCATAAATAAATCCTCTCTAGTTATTCAGCTGCATAGCTCAACTAGTATTTCACACAATATCATCAGTACGAAAGCCCACCAATTCTCCAACCTGCTAGTATAGTTGGATTAAAACTATTATGTCTGAAGGGAACTACAGCTCGCAGTTCGATGTATCATTGGGGCTTCCATCTTTCACTTCAGTCAGGAAACAGCTCTGCCACACATCCCAAGAACATTCACCTTTGGTGACAGAGCCATGTCCTCATTCTAGTCTTGCACAGTAATCTCATACGATGTCAGAAGTGCTGCTTTATGTCTGGTCAATACTTTATCTGGACAAATAGAAACCATAAAGCAATATGGAGAAACATTTTACCACGGACAAATGACCTGAGGATTTTTTTAGACTACTACTAATTACTTCCGAGTTCTTTTTTTCCATGGTCCCAAAAAAGGAGTTTTAAATGATCTTATTAAGTTGATACATTTGTTCTCATATGAAGGAAGTCAGAAACCACTGTTTCACATTTGCTTGTTTTCATTTTGTAGTTTCCAATTCCAGGGCTCCTTGCCGACTGTGGAGCACAAAGCCCCTCCTGCTTTCTCTTCCCTTCCTCTCAACGAAAAAAAGGAAAAAAACAACCCATATCAAACCATTGAAATATATTTAACTTGTACTATCTTGCAAATCCCGCTTAATATTTTGAAAGCTTTATAAAAATTTCAAGATTTTGTGCTTTTATTTGTTCTTTTTCAATAAGACCCTGAAGACAACATGTTGAAACATACAGTTATTTTTTAAAAAACCCTCTGTTGCTATTGGTAAATATTTAAGCAATGTCTTTTACTACATTCCATTCTGCCAACAAGAACTGCCTGGCTTTTCCCATGGGGCTTACAGCCTTGAAAATGTACTCACCCACAAATGCTGAAAAAAAGGAAGGGAAATTAATATAATTGTTAAGTTAAAAAGTAAACATGACAGATCAATATTGCTTACAGTATAGCATCCTTCAGCATGACTCACATTAATCCAATATGGATCGTACATAGTACTTTCAGATGAAGAAGCTACAGCATCTTGCAGTTCTACAGCAACTTTTATAGCATGTCCTTGAAGTGTCCTGTTCCTTTCATCACTGCTGAGAAAATATCACAATCCCTTTACATTTTCTGCCCATAATGATAGGGTGAGCAGTGCTGAGAAAAAAAAATGCAATCACAATAACAGAGGAAAAAAACCATGATTCATAGGCATAGAAAGTAAATCACTTAGGAAAGCCTGTCTTGTCCTCCTCTTTATTTTGCTCATAGGTCAAACAATCTTAATGAAGCCTCCTCCACACTCGCTTTATTGTTTGCTCTCATATCGAGCACAGTTTTTTCAAACTCCTTACTTCTATTTTTAAAAGCTATGTTGAAAGTCCTGTGTGGGTTATACTGGACAATTGCTGAAGACCTGCTACAATTACAAGTATCAAAGCTCGAGGACAGCACCATGCTCTGCTCTGTGATTTACCTGCCAGTATCACACAAAGTTGCCAGCGGAAAGCTATGAATGATGATTACTCCCTCTGAGTAATCCACATCAGACAGGGAAAGGTGCTGCTAACTAACTGCCTGACTCCCTCTAACTTTCAACATACAAATGAAGGTTGTTAGCTACCTGAAATTTTATCTCTTCACCTGAATAAAGGTGATAAATTACCCTATTACATTTTCATATGCAAATTTAAGGCTGGATTGAAATCAGGTCAAGAATCTGCTTCAGCAAACCTTCCTTGCTACATATTTAGTCAGGGGCCTTTATCTGGCAGGAGAAGTGGAGGATGAAAAGCCTTTGGCCAACCGGGAGGAAAGGGTGGAAAGAAGGAGGGAAGAAAGGTGAGTTTGCAGCACAGAGACACTACTGTGCTACCTTAGTCTGCCCTTCCTGGTTGGTAAGGGTTGTTACAACAATGTAAACAGATATCAGCATGACAGCATCCAAAATACTTACCTAGGATACCTGAACAGTCAAGCTAAAATCTTTGCTGTTGCATCTTCATTGCTACCTGGAGCTCCTCAAACCAACTAGACATAATTGCTAGCCTGAAGCAAGCTGCCTTTAAGTGCAGAGCAGAGATTCACAGTGCCTGGAAAGGGTCTTACCACATTTCCTCTGGCCTTTTTCCTCCAGATCTTGGCAGACTCATTCCACTTGTTCTCCCTACTTTGCTCCACGCTACGCTTTTCTACTTTTTCTCTTCGTTTCTTTTTCCCTTTGAGTGACTTCTCTCTCTCTTTCTCTTCTGCTACTCTTCACACACAGCATAATTGTGATGAAGATGAAACAACTGCTGAATTTGAACATCATTCAAACCCATTCCCTCCTTCACTATTGACAAGGCTAAAGCCCAGTCCCACCCGCTTCCCACCACTTTAAATAGTCGTTTCTCTCCTTTTAGGTAAAAAAGCTCTCCCAGACGTAGTCTGAAACTACTGAGACACGAATATTGACTGGGGAACCCACTTAGAGCCAAATACAATTAGAACTGATCAGCACAAAAATGTTGGATATTGAAATTTAAATGACTAACACTAATCAAGTCAGCAATTTTTTCTGACCACAGTAGAGATAATTCAGAGATCCCAAAAATAAGAGGTCAGTATTCAACTCTAACCAAGAAACAAATTTAGGTCAAATTCTATCCCAAAATAGCCATACTCATTCCCCACTGAGTCACAGTGTCTGGATGAAAAAATAACTCAAGTTTTAACCTTGTTTAACACTCTGAACAGGGGTAATCTAATAACAACGAGCGAGATCTTTTTGTCTTATGTCCAAAGAAAATGAGCAGAGGATTCTCTGCTAGACAACCTGTCTTTGTTCAGCATCTTCTCCAGGGATGTTGAATCTCTTGGGCTCGTGCAAAGCACATCAAGAAAATCGTTTATACTAACTCCGAATATCTACAAAGTCAATGGACTCGGTAAAATCCCCAGCAGCTGAAACTGAATGGCTTAAATGTATTCGAGGCAGACCTGTGGTGGTGAAATTCCTACATAAGTTATAGCACTACAGTACTGTATTTTTCTTTAGTGTCCTTTCCTGTTTATGGAACCATCTATTGATCAAAGGCAGGCGTAATCCACTAAATTTTCACTTTAAGTTTTTTTCTGAAATATGTCTTTATTATAACAAAAAAATCCCCTAACTGAATTTATCTGGCTGTTTTGCAAAGTTGATGTGAAATTAAAAGAACATGTCCTAGAGTATCTTTGGACATGCTCCAGAAGCACTGAGTTCCTTTGTGTCTTTTCAATGCATTTCCATCCTCAACACCAGAAAGAAACTCAAAATGATGATTTCTTCCTCCCAACTACTACTGAAAAAAACCCCAGGAATTTCACATATTTCTCTTTCAGACCAAAAACCTTGCAACCTTTTTAGGACATGCAAAATAGAGAAGTGACCTGATACAAACACATGACCGAACACTAATAACAGAGAGAGTTATGGTGGCAGCTTCTCAGACAGTATCAGTGGTGTCAACAGGAACAGACCACTGTGGTAATCCTCCAGAATTCTGTTATAAAGACGTGTGGCATTTAAAACTATTTAAAGATATTTATTTCATGAAAACCAGAGTATTTTCTATCTAAGCCCTGCAAAATTTCCAGCAGCAGTAGACAAGAAACAGATCTGTTTTCTTTGAGCTTGTAAAAATAAGATGCCTTAAGGTAAATAATTGCAGTTCTAGGTTGTTTGGTTTTTTGGTTTTCTTTTTTTTCTGTATCTTCCTATAACCTTGAATGAATATCTGCTTCATACTTCCCTGGAACTATGTTTCAAATAAACAGTGACAGCTCTTGCCAAGTCTTTCCAGACTGTTAAGAATACACGAAGTACTTCTGGACTTCTTTTGTAGGATGACACACCTCGCATCACTGAGGACTTGCATTGTTGCTCTGAGCACATTGCCATCACCTCTGGAAAAGCTGTGCTTGTTTTTTGCTATTTCGTTATTTGTCAAGTCCCTGCCTGTTCCATTCTTGGCAAGAGGAGTTTTACAGCACACAGACTTCTGCAGACAGGATTCTTCTTAAAACTTATTTTCTACTATATTTCAGAGTTTAAGCCATTTTCCAAACTCCTACCATCAGCAGAGACCATGCTTTAACAATCAGCTACTAGTCACTTTGCAAAACAAGAACGTTTCCAGGAGCATGAAGCTTTGCCCAGAATCTTACAGGCTCAACCTTTCTCAATCCTTGTTGAGATCTGCCACAATGCAGTGTGTCATTCCTGCTCAGTACTTCAGATTTCAATTGACAGAATAAAAGTTGTTTCAAGTTTTACAAATATTTTAGGATGATTTTTCCCTTTATTTTCCTTTATTTTCCTTATGCACATTTAAGAAATTGTATTTCTTAGGTAAGGTGGGTCAAAGACAACCTAGAAACCCAGCTTGTTTTCTACAACTGCTTGCAGGCAGTGGAAACAGGTGCTAGTTGCATTTGGAAGTATTGTTATAGGCAGCAGTAGGTTCAGGGAGAATGTCAGCCACATCCAGTCAAAGCAAAAGGACTCTCAGGAGAAAGAACACTGTTTTTCCACCCTCAGAAAGATGCCAGCTCTCTGGTCTCCTTGCTACACAATGCTACTCCTGCCATTTCTGACAGCTCCAGGTTTCCACCCTGTTCCTTGAGCCATGGGTTCGGGATTTCATTTCAACTTACTTGTGGTCTCTTCCTTAGAAGTATCATTAAAGAACCTACGTAGGAGAAGCCCTATTTAAATCCATCTGTGTTCAACAATGGCAATAAAATATGATTGCATGGTTAAGCTTATAGAAAGCCAAGCACAAGACCTGGGCCAGTATTCTTTTAATCAAATAATTGCTATTCAGGCAAGACTTTCTGTGCAACAATTATTTCTTTTTAAAAACCACAAAATACTTGAATGAACTCAAGCACACGAATGACTTTATTTAATTCCTAACATAAATAAATATATATTATATTATAAATATACTGGAATATTTCTTAAGCTTTGTATATATTTTCTAATCATACCACTAGAAAAATAATAACTCACTCCGCAATAGAATTAAAAACACTGCTGTTGGGAAGAAGCTTCTTCTTTAGCTTGCCAAGCAGCAGAAATGGCATACAGTAGGGTTGCTATACAACAAAATCAGTGGGATTTGGAGACTTGCTTTGCCATTTCAAACTGTATAATGATTGTTCTGAAATGACTGTTTTGCATGAGGAGGATTTGAAGGGAAGCAGATGGCTACCTACAACAGTAAATACTGTGCTGCTGTTAGCGATGGGATAGGAGGAGGGCAAGAACCTGACGGCAGAGTATTTTGTTTCCCCGTGACCATCTCAGAAAAGCACTTGCAGGGGGTAAAGATGGCTCTGCTGTGATACATTATCAGTCCACTGAAACTCTAGTCTCCAAAGGTTACCTTTTTTAAAACATGGTAATAACTATATAGCTAGATTGAGTTCTTGTTGTCCCTTGATGATTTCATCATCATAAAATTTCACACAGAGTGGTGTTTTGTGTGAAGGATCACTAAAGACTTTTGTTAAAATTCAGGTAATACAGAGGAAAGAAAAGGAGAGAGAGAAGGAAAGGGGAAAGGAGGGCAGTGGGGAGAAATTTGAGGTTATTTACTTGTTTTTACCAGGCTTGGATTATTTTCTGAGTATAAAGAAATCTACCATACCATCTAGACATGACAGTGTCTATGCTTCACCAAAATATTTTTAAACAGCAGACTCTTTTGTCTATAGAATGGATCAAATTCTACACACCACGAGAGAATTTCAGAAAGATTTTCCACAAAGAGGATGATTGCAGACCCGCAAAATACATTTTACCCGCTCCACTTACATTTCAAGTTACCTAGTCTAAATACTGTCAATAAAATCAAATACATATACACAAACAAAAATATTCCCTTTGTGAAGAAAGAATTGCACCAGTCCACTCTACTTACTGTATTGCCTGGCCAATCGCATTAACTTCCACCACCAAAATCCTGCCCTCACCAAAGAGACGGACTGCAGACCTGGGAAATAATTTACAAAGACAGTCAACCACACCACTGGCAGGAGATGAGCTGCACGCTCTCCTCTTCTACCAACAAGCCAAAGGGGGTTCTTCTATTTAATTAACTTACACCCGCTGTCATTTTTCTGGGTTTGTGCCCATTTGTGCAGACCACCAAGATTACAGAATAGCACAGATGCATCCAGCAAAGTGCCCTTAACAGGCATTTGCTTGCCAAAAGAGAACTATCTGTATTCTCAGTCAGAGTTAGGAGAAAGCATTTGTGTTTAAATGGGAAAATATATTAATAGCTTCCCCATCTCTTCTCCTCTGCAGGCTAATGTACTCCAGAAAACAGATTTTGTTTCAAAAGAGTAGGAATGTATCTGGAAGAGCTCATTGTTAAACTACTGGCTACATGCAGATAATACTGTCCTGGGGACAATTTTTTCGTGCTACTTTTAATGTGAAGTAGCATTTTCAAAATCATTTTGTCAGAGAGCTCTTCCACACGTGAAGGCCTTGAATTTTGATGGCCCTGGAGTAACAGTAATATTGCCTGTGCTCTAGAGCAAGCTCTGCAAGACACTAAATGTCCTTGACATCCATTACTTAAAAGTACACCTTTCCTGGTAGGATTTAATACTAAAAATAATTCCTTTAGGAATGCAGAGGATCCAGCTAGAATGCAGAAATAATAATAGTAGTGATATTCATAATAATTCTAATAAGGAGTAGTTTATTGAGCCTAGCAGAATTTTACCTTACAAAAGAAGATGTTCCATATCTCGGTTTATGTAGCACAGTATCAACATTTCAGCCCTGAAGTGGTCATGCAGTTTGACTAGAAGACCACTGTAGGTGCTTTCCAACCAAACTAGTTTATTCTAGTACATGAGCAGCCACCATTATCAGTGTTCCCATTTAAGAGACAATGGAAAGTCAGGGGATGAATTGGCGGGAGAGCAAGGAACAAACATCCAAACATTTGAACCCTAGGCTTTAGCTGGTAGACCCAAGTTCCTCCATACCAGAACAGATGATTCCTGATGTTTTGAGCAGAAGTGAGGAAAGACAGCCTCAGCTGTAGTCCAAATCAGAAGGCATGCAAAAGGAAGAGCAGTGACAGAAACAGTGGTGCAAAATTGCCCTGGACAAATCTTGGCCAATAAAAAGAAAAGTTAGGAGTCAGGAATCTCTGGACACAATGGATTGGTCTCATCAGATAAAGTATCACTGGCCACATTAAACCCAGTTAGCTCAGGCTCCTTTCACACTCATCAGATAGAAGCTGGCACACACTGATGTTCAGTGCTTGTACAAGTGCACGTTTGTTCATCCCAGGGCAGGAAATTCTCCTCCTAAAGTCGTGTAAGAAACTTCATCTCCTTCACAAGCAGATGCCTACATTCCTTCAGAGGGAAACCAACATGGATTAGCCAAAATGTAGATGAAGATATACACCTCAAGAGTCAGCTCTTCATATACAGGATATACAGGAAGTCCTACTTGAAAGCCAATGTTGATCTTTTGGAAATAACAATTATTTTATTAACTGACACATGGTAAAGATTGGTAAATGAGGCAAGAGTTCACAATTACTTTTTCTTACACATTCAGATATGCAAATAGAGTTAACTTAAATAATGTTGTCTCTGAGTTTTTTGAACTGGTTTGTTACTCTTTTGTTTTTGTATGCTCCCATTGTGCATTGCATAAGTATCATTTACTCAGTGAGGAGAAGGCAATGGAGAGTGCTGAACCTCCATTAAAATGGAAAACATGAGACTGGAATATTTCATGTTAAGCATAGAGAGAAATTTGTTTTCTGATGAGAAATAAAACAGACCCTTGAACTTAAAAGTCAATGACAGAAAAAAAAACAAACATGAAGATACGATTTTAGAGTAGGAAAAGAAAGTTATTCAGGAGTCAATAATTTTTCAAAAGGATTAACAGAGTACATGCAGCATTACCCATAATGAGATAGGGTGAGTGTAGAAAGCTCAATTTGCATGCTATTTAGATTCAACAGATAGTTAATCTGTTGATATCTAAAGTGCTATTGTTGTGAAAGTAAAGGTGGAGGTCCTGCACATCCTCTGAAAATTAATATAGTTTAGCAAAAATGGTCAAAATTGCAATCCTTTTGGTATCTAGTGGGATTTAAACTATTCAAGAAGGATGGTTCTTCAGATGACTAAATTTCCTTTTTTTATCATCAGGCCACAGGGGCTAGCTAAAAAAGGCATCAAGGTAACTTTCTGAATTCAGATCTATCTGCCTCTGGGATTCAACCAGGAATTTAATGCCAAATGGAAAACAGTAGGTAAGCATGAAACCTGAAGCAATTTATCACTGCTATCTTTTCAACAGATAAGCATTTCTTTGTTTGAACAAACACACATTACAGTACATGAAAAGAAAACTGTTTTGAACAGCACAGCTTCCATGGGGCTTCTACATAATGAAATTTCAGAAAAGATTCAGTACAAAAGTTTTGGTGCACAAAGAAGATTATTAATTTTCCTTCTGCATGACAAATAGATAAATACCTCTATGCTAAACATAATTTTAAAGTACCATACACTATTCAGGTTTATATTTTCAGTGCTTCAGAAAGCATGAAGAAATGTACTTACATTATTAATTTCTTGGCACATAAAGTTAAAAAAAGCCCAAACAATTCAATTGAAAACCACTTTGGTTGATAGATAATAACAACTGTTTTTCTCTAGACTGCCACTTACAAACCCAACATTGATTCTGAAACAACCTGATTTCTTTCCATTTCATACATCAGTACAAGTCATAACGATTGCTCAGATCCTCTTGCTGCAACTTCACTGTCTTGTATTTGTCTGCCAGCAGCAGACTTATCACAAATCTATGTTTCACTTTCAGTCATCTTAGTGATTGATCGATAGGAATTTAGTGTATGGCTCCTTGGATGTTCAAGCCCCATCCTAACTACTTCGGCTCAGCAAAGCAAGGAATAAAGAGCTATAGAGTCCTTTCTGCTCTCCAGATGAATATGAGGGTAAAGCACAATTCCATCTTACATACAAAATCCAGCAACCATGAATAATAAGAAGGAGAAATAAAGGTGATGGTATTTGTACCCATCAGATAAAATGAAGGAGACTTAATATATAGTCAGATGGGGTTTATAAGCTGATAATGATTGGAATCTGGAAGTATTAGTATTAGAGGAAATAAATTATTGTGTAGTTTTTCTCTTGTTCTCTCTTCTATGTGATTAATTAAAGGAAGACAGATATCTATTGCATTCTGACACTTGTGCCAGATGTGACTGCTGATACACTGATCAAACAGTTTATCAAAGTGGAGGGAAAAAAAAGAAGCTTTAACTAGAATTAAGAGTTTATTGCACACCAAAACCGGTGTACCAAATTACTACATAAATGTAACAAATCTGCAAAGAGATGGGAAGTGGGTTGCCCAATCAACCCTTTGTCTGCTACAGGTGGTGGCTAGAAAGAAAAGGAGAGGTGAGTTCTCTTAAGAGTAAAGGCAAGCACATAAAGTAAGGAAAAAGAGAACTAGAAGACTGTCTGTAGACAGTCTACCAGGAAAGAAGAAAAGTTAACAGAAAGGATCCTAAACGTTCTTTATTGTGTTCTAGAATCTTCAAGGAAACAAAAGAATTAACACAGGAACAAAGAAAATACCTTTCAGAGAAAGCATGGATTTTACAATGGAAAGAAAGCCCCAGGGAAGACTGCTGCTAAATGTGGACGCCAAATACAAATGAAGCTAAATCAGTGAGAGAAGAGAGAAGCTGCAGATACGCACAGTATCTCATCTGTTTTATTTCCACTTTCTCAAAAGCCATGTCAAAAGTCACTTTGCTTTAAAAACAGTAAAGGTCTAGTCCAGGCTAGCAGCCCTTGCACATATCATATTGTGCTAGCTTCCCTTTTGCCCTGGGCCTCCAAAAATACTTAGCGCTGGCATTCAAACTTTAGGGTAGAAGCAGCTGTCTGAAGACCATTCCTCTTCTAGTCTTTTAAAGACTTCCTGAACACAGAATGAATTTCCTGCATGCTTCAAATCTTGTAAAGATTCATATCTGAGCTTTTAGCTTATGCCCTCCAGAACAGACACAATTCAGGAAACTCAACCCATGGGCTGGCAAATTCATCATATACTTCCTGAGGTATTCACGACTTACAAGTATGGTGAAGCGTACATTCTTCTGTGGATGATAATCCCTTGCTCTTTTGGGAAAGTGAGAAGACAATTTTTGGCCTGACACAGCTCTGCACACCTGCCCAGGCAAAGCCTGGCACAATCCCAAAACAGCCTGCAAAGAGGCCAGAACACTGCCATAAAGAACCCTTCACCAAAGAGCAATCTAGGAACGACAGGTGGGTGGATGAATGGATCAATCTATAGCTGGGTCATACCCACAGCAGAAGCAAGAAGTTCTGAACAATTTTTTTCCTTTCAGATTTTCAAAAGGATAATGTAAAAATGTTTGCTGAACTGGAGGCAAGGAGAAGTGCAAGAAAGATGATGATGTGGCATAATGGGGTTACAAACCAGACAACAATAAGTCTGCAGTGTAAGAAAGTTATATAACCATTTTCCAAGTTGCCTGTGCTTTCTGTACAACTCAGAAAAAAAACTAGTCTCTACCGAGAGAGCATATTGCAGCAAGTCCCCTCACTGATTTAGGCTGGTAGCATTTACCTTTCCTTATAAGCCATCAGAGAGACAATTGCATGTTGTGTAAATACAGTTGGGACATGAATTAATTTCAAACCTATCACATAATCTGATGAGATTTCCCTTGAGATCTCCTAACACTTTGCAGAACTGTGAGCCATTATTTCCATACTTATTGGAAGTAATGTCTGAGCCCAGTCAAGGCACAATATTCCCACTGAGAATTGTCATGACAGGAGTGGAATTAATTCATATTGCCGTTATATATATCCAGGGTCTTTTTGGCATTATTACCATGTACCCCAAAATATATTTAAATTTATGATGATACAGCATACCATATAACAGTATCATTTGGGGCATCCTAAATTTGGACATAGGTTCCTTTTTCCATGTAGAGAACACAAGTCACATTTCATCTGTATCTACATAAGCCTGATGCAACTCGATCATCTTCAGTGGTGGAGCTCCTGGCTTGTATCAGTGTGGAATCACAACTGAACCTGTGACATAACAGAAGTAGTCAAGATCCTTTTAAGATGCAATTTATTAAGGAGATAGACCTTAATCACAATGAGCTGTGATGCTGGTTGTCATATTTTAGAGGATGAGCAAGAAGGGTTGTTTTTTTTTTTAATTGCAGTTAAATTAATTCACTCTTACTGTGGAGTTACTTAGCTATTTTAAGCATTCTCCAGGTGGTTGCTGTTACCAGATGTGGATAGATCCCTTTGAGCTTCACCATAAAACCAGCCACACTGAAGTCTTTGGATGTACTGAAGACTCACCTATGTTAAAATAATTTTTTATTTCCAAACCATTCTCCAGCAAACTTTTACCAAATACTTCTGAGTTATTTTTGCAAGCAAATTTTCTCCATTTATAGTGGAGCTGTTCTTACCTGATTCATACAAGCATGCTTGTAACACTGCAATTTGTCACCATGGAAACAACTGTTCGGTCACCATAGATGATGACACTGCATGAATCAAGTAAGAAAATCATGGAAATTATTTTTAAAAACAAAAAACCCCATCAAGTAAACAGCCTTCTAAACAAATTCAGTAACAATTTGGAACAACCCAGAAAGAAATTCAATCGAAGGTGATGCTTTAAATTCAGTTTTCTAAATTTTTCAGTGTTTTTTAACTTTTTATGTTTCTCTGGGGGTAGCAGCCACTGAGTAAAACCCTGTAAAATGGGTTCTAGCAAGCCCATCTCATAACCAGCACCACATCTCACAATGAGATTGCGGCAACTTCAAACCTGTCTCTACCTAAACTTCCAGAGGAAGCTGAGACACAGCAGTCTTCTCCCTAAGGGCATGCTGAGACCTGACTTGTCCACTTAATTAGCCACTTAACCATTCTAGCAAAAGAGGATGAAAGCACAGCTGTCTGCAAACAGCCTACCACTGCCCAGCAGCTTTAAATATTATATATCTGTATCTTTATCTATCTCCATTTTCCTGACAGAAATAACTGAAGGCCAGAAATCTTTTCAGCTGTTGTGCCCTACACATGTGAATGCTACAGTGATGTCTATTTTATGGATCAATGTTGATTTTCATCCAGGATTCCGTAAAGCTTTGAGGCAAAAACCTTGAAAAGGGAAAGAGTGATACTATTTCATAATCCAGGGCAGCCTTTTGGAAATTTACCCGTAACTCAAGTACAAATTCAGAATAACCACATTTTCATTTAAGTAACATATTTCTGTATTTAGTAGACAAGTAGATAAACTCATTTATGATTCTGGCTAACTTAAAAATTTCTTATAGCTACTGGCAACACACAGCTAAAAATGCCATTCTAAGGTGATTCTAACTTTAGAAATAATAATCATATTTACCGCATCAGTCTCAAAGCTTTATAATTTTGTCACATTTTGCATGAAAAGATAACCTCAACTTTATTTCTGAAATTGTATCATTGATGTTGACTTAAAGCAGCCACTTTCATCACTATCACAAATGAAATCTCTGGGGCATTACACTTTAGGAAACACTTTCACAAAAAGGAAGCGCATCTTTTACAGCCTTACTAATTAAATGCAATTCCTTTACTAGCGCCCCGGAATTGCAGATACTAAAAAAATAATAAAACTCTCAATCATTTTTGTTATGCATATGATAAATGCTACAATCGCTCTTTTTAGTGAAAACCCAGAGGAAATAAAATTACGTGACAGCAAAGTTCATCACAGCAGGTCAACTGAGATTGGTGGGATTCATTAGCATGTATGTGACTGGTAAATAGTTGAGTTAATTTTAGGTTGAGTGACATATTTAGAAAACTATGAATCACCTTATTTTGTGAGTTTAATCAACCTTTGCTCTTCCCTGGATAATTCAGTGTACATCTGCAATATTAAGATGGAACTGAGGCTTCAGTCTACAGCCCTCTGAAATGCCAGTGGTTTGCAAAATTTCAAAACCATGAACTACATTAAATACTGTCCTTCAGCAGCAAGGAATTCACCACAAATAAAGTATCATAACTATAGAAAAAACAAAAATTATTTAGATAAATAAATAACCCAAGAAGCTGAAGAGGATACTTTCTTCAACAGAAGTTTTAGCCAGATTTATCCTAAAATATTAATTTGCTTTGTTTCTAAGAATAAGAAAGCTAAAGCACACAAGATACCAATGCAGAAAGACTATCTCTAAGGAAACTTTCAAAAAAAAAAAAACCAGCTCCTTTTTGAAAAATTTAGTTAATCCTCAAATACTTCTTAGTGTTGCTTAGCCCAATTAAATCACATTACAAAACAAAAAATTGTACCGCATGTTCCAGTTTCGGCTCTGAAAAATGCTACTTTCAAAGCCAGGAAACATCTTTTTATGAAACTTAGCTTTCTTTGGAAATAAGTAACAATTCCTAGCTAATATGAGCTATTCATTTATTTTTCAACAGATGCCTTCTGATCTCTTAGCACAAAGTTTTTCTTCATTTCTGAAAGACATTCTATAAGCACACGTTTTGATATTGAACATGACAATATTTAGGTAACACAGTGGACTTGTCTATGTAAAATTAGGCTGTGAAGATATGTACTTGCAAAAAGGACAATTACTCTTCGGTTTCATATTTTGAATATGCAAACAAATTGCTTGTGGATTACTGGCAGCTACAGCTCAGGCTCTGACACCGAACTGTTATTAAATACACAAAGCAATTAATGTAATTATAAATATGGGGAAAATATCAACACTATTTACATTAGTAGTTACTAGAAGGTAAAATACTTTGTCAGCTGTAATACAATACAAATTGTTGTAAAATGTTCAGTACAATTATAATACACATATATTCAAAGCCCTACAGTTTATATTCTAGGTCTGTCCTCCTGGGATCAATTTATGATACTTTATGCCGAGTAGTTTGTCTTGACAAAATAAGGATATTTCGTTCGCGTGTTGCTACATTTGGCTATCACACACTTTATGTGCCTGTAGGATTACAGACCCAACCATTGCACCGTGAATAGGGATACACACTGCTGGGATGCACAGAAGGCGCTGTTAGTACCTATACAGAGAGCACCAGATGAGTGTGCATCTGCCTGTACAATTTGGAAACACTTTCCTCAAGCAAATGCAGGAAAAAAGCATAACAGAATCAATGGTAGGTGGTATCCATTTCTTCACTGTTGGCATTGGTTTCTTAAGTGTTCAAACTAAAAATCCCACTTGGACATCCAACGTCTTCGCCTCATGCATGCATAGGATGTAGTAACAGGCAGTTACTCTGCCAGGAAGGTTCAAGAGATCTCCAGAAAAGATCCCTGCAGATAACAGCCAGCTAGGTGAGTAATGCAACATGAAAAAACACACATAAGTGGACTGCCGCTTTCTTCCATACTCAAATTCACTAATCCATTTAAGCAGAAAAAGTGCCTTCATTTTCCTTTATTTTCTTGCACTCGGCCTAAACTTGTGTTCAGAATTACTGATATTATAAAGAGTAACCAATCTTAAACAAGACTGTTTCGAAGCTCTTTATTAGTGCTTTGTTTTTTAAGCCTGACAGTTGTGTAACATGTTATTGACATCCTCAACTAACAACACCATGTGTTACTTGATAGCATATGCCATGTTTAGCAGCCTGAATCAGCCAAGGCTGGTCCGGTGAATTAGAAGAAGCTGCTCCCAGGTTCCCAGGTATCGAAGTGGCATCCTTGTAAACACACGTTTACACACAGGTAAACACTTCCTAGCTTTGCAAAGGGAGACAAACAGTTGCAACAACATACCAAATCGGAAAAGTGAAATAGCTGTAACACGTAACTTCTTAGCGTAACTTTGAAAATAGAAGGGACAACAGCCAAGGTCCACATAACTAAACACAACACAGTGCCTAGATGGGGAAGCAAATTAAAAATGAACAGGGAATTGCTAAAAGCTGACACTTTCCCAAATCAAACCAAATTGCTACTGCTGAGTTCATACTGACTGATGTATAGTCCTGCTTTATTTCCCATGCTCCATGTGGCTGATTCAAAGCTCACTGAGAGCAATACTGTCCTGTTTGGACGCAGCCTCAAGTAAGAGCAAGAACAGACAAAACAACTCAGTTTAATTGATTAAACCAGTTCTGCTAATATCATTACCAATAGTCTGGATGAGGGAATTGAGTGGACCCTCAGTCGGTTTGCAGAGCACAACAAGTTTGGTGGGAGTGTTGATCTGCTGGAGGACAGGAAGGCTCTGCTGAGAGATTGAGACAGGCTGGATCAATAGGCCATGGACAATTGCATGAGGTTCAACAAGGTCAAGTGCTGGGTCCTTGCAATTGTGTCACAACAACCCCATGCAGTGTTACAGGTTGGGAGAAGAGTGGCTGGAAAGCTGCCTGGTGGAAAAGGACTTGGGGGTAACTTGTTGACGGCTGCTGAACATGAGCCAGCAGTGTCTGGAGAGACTTTTCTATGAAATGGTGAAACGATAAGGGAGGAGTCCTTCCCTACTGGTGTTATGGTTACAACTATAGCTCTCTTCTCTCAGGGAAGAGAGCTACAGTGATGAATATTCATACCATTATGTCATCTGAAGGGGGGGACACCCCGCTCAGCACAGAGAGTTGGAAGGAGTGGGGTTTTGCCACATGTAAAAGTTGTTCCGGGGTCTCAGCTACCGATGGAAACTGTCCCTGCCTTGCAGGACTGCAGCAAAGCTGGGAGATGCTGCCTCACCCCCATGGCCTGCCCAGGACAGCCACTGGAGTACTGCCACTGCCCACTTGCCACATGGAACCACTGCCCGTGCCAGAACCCCTGCCAGTGCCAGGACCATTGAATCAGAGAGAGTGAAAGTGAAGCAAATCACTACCACCCACAGCCCAGCCAAGGCAAGCGGGACAACACATGGCAAAGCACAAAGAGATTCCAAACTGGCACCACCACTGCAGTTAAGACTGGAACTAACCTGGTGGCGTGTATTGGCCAGTGTGGTAGTGTGGCTCCTTGTGAGCAGTGCAATTTTCCTGGGTTTTTGCTTTTGCCCGTCTTCTCCCATTGTGGCAGGGAGGACCCTCTGCCCTTCTTTTCCTCCTTTTTTCCCAGAGGACCACGTGAAGCAGAGAACTCCCTTTTCTGTGGGTAAGCCATTTCCCTTGTATCCTTGTGGTGCTGCTGGTTTTCCTTGTTAGTAGACCATTATTTTTTCACTTATAACCTCCTCGCATTTTTTCTCTATCTTAAAAAGGGGAAGAAAAAGGGGAATAAAAATGGGGGGGGGGTTAATTTTATTGGAGTTCCTGTCCCAGTATTTGTTTATAAACCAAGCCAACTAGTTACAGAATAGAAGAAGATCCATGCATGACTTTTTCCTGGTAACAATACTAAGCACAAAGGCAGTTTGAAAGTGTTTCTGAAGAGGTAAAATATTTATGTTTTTCAATAAAGCTCAGTGCAGAATTCAGACAATTCAGTTGGTATCTGTAAGTTCTTTGTCTGATCAGAATACGCACTTTTTCTTTTAAGACTATTTTGCTTAGTTGGTATAGAATATGTATTCAGTATCCTCCTTCCAGGTGTCGCTTCTCAACATGGTGTAAGTCACTCTGCACTTCCGGAGGGGTCTTGTGAGCCATACACGCCTGCAAGACTACCAGCCATCTTCCTGGCCCCTACAACAGGCCATGCAACATATTGGGTGACCCCACTGCAGGGGACAGTCAAGGGACTGGCTCCTCAGTGAGTGACCACTGCCCGCTGTCAACTGACAGCAATGCCCTTGCAGCAGTGCTGAAGAGCTCCATGCCCTGCGACAGGGCTTTGTTCCATGGAAAAAGCAGGCACAACCCTTTCAACTGAACCTCCCAGTTTCTGGCTGCTTGTCACAATTTAACATTACTTTCTGTGTTTAATGTTTCAGACTTGTGTGTCGTTAAAAA
>VXAY01004719.1:1622011-1635062 GCA_013399855.1 Oxyruncus cristatus | reverse complement strand
CTGCATTTAAACAGCCCCTATTTTTTTTTTTTTTTTTTTTGCCATTGCTTGATGTGAGGTTGAAGCCTGAGTGTAAGTCAGGCTGATATTTACAGCATGAGGAAATGCTCAGATATGAAAGCACATCAGAAAACAACATGCATCCAGGATGATCGCTGCTGCTGCTGTTTTCAACATTATTGATCTAGAAATCTGATCTTCTTTTTTTCCATCAAGATAAGGAAAGAATAGCTTATGAGCTAAAATGATTTTCGATGAAAAAAAATCAACATTTTCTAGAGCTTTATTCCCCCTGAGAACTCTAATTTTTTATTAAAAAAAATATGAAAAAGAACACAGCACAGTAAGCGCATCATAAACTGGAAGGTGCAAAGTTTCTGGACCTTGGCTTTACTATTTAAGTCAGGTAGGTGTGAATGAGAAAGAGGACTGAGAAGTACCATGATTATCGCTTTGTAAAGACTTTGTTTTCCCTGAAAATATCAGTCAGAAGAGCCTAGCTACATCTAGGACTCTCTGAGGGCTCTTTTTCAAAGGGTGAGTAAGACCTCTACCAAAAAATAAAGAAACAGTGATGCCTTGGAGCTGACATGGATTGTATCACTCTTTCTGCACTCTTTATTTTTCAGTAGAGGTGCTACTCACCATTTTTAAAGAAGTCCTCAGACCATCATGTGTACTAACATAGAACTGATTCTTGATAGTTTATAATTTTCAACCATCTTCTTACACCTTCAGCATCCCCACTCATCTACAGACTATGAATATAGAACACAAATTGTCTGGTCTCTTCAGTCACACTACTCTGAAGTCTGTGATGGACCAGGTTCAGGTTGCAGTTTACCAGTTTTTTACATGCTATTTATTAGGTCTACAACTCTCCAGCTGGAAGGTGTCCATCCCATTCTACAGAATTCAAGTTTTCTTAGGAAATCGAAGGAAATCTCACCCTGGGATTACAAAAGGAAAACAATCAAACACTAAGTAACACTTTCCTGGGTTCTTTGTTATGTTATGCTAGGAGAAATCCTAATCAAGTAGTCTAATAGGTAAAATAAACAGTTTCAACTTTTATTTTATACCAGAGAATGACAGAATCATTTAGATTGGAAAAGATCTCTAAGATCATCGAGTCCAACCACTAATCCAGCACTGCCAAAATCACCATTAAACAACATCCCTAAGCATCACATCTAAATATCTTTTAGATACCTCCAGGGATGGTGACTCAACCACTTTCCTGGGCAGCCTGTTCTAATGCTTGACCACCCTTTTGCTGAAGAAATTTTTCCTCATATCCAATCTAAAGCTCTCCTGGCACAACTTGAGGCCATTTCTTCTTGTCCTATTGCTTATTACCTGGGAGAGGAGACAGAACCCCACCTGTTTGCAACTTCCTTTCAGGTAGTTGTAGAGAGCAATAAGATCCCCCTAAGCCTCCTTTTCTACAGGCTAAACAACTCCAGTTTCCTCAGCCGCTCCTCATCAGACTCGTGCTCTAGGTCCTTCATCCATTATGTTTCTTGTTATTACAGAAGGAATTGCTGTTACTGTCAAAGCTACACACAAGTTTTCCTCGGTGCCTTAGGCAAAATGACCAAGATGAGCAGTACTTGGTGCAGGATTCTCATGTCTTTGTACCATGGGACGAGAGTTTCTGCACTGAGAATTAACTAAACTGCAAAATAAGAGTACAGGTTGGAGCACCGTGACAGAAATGTATTGTGATCTCTTCATTTTAAAGGCATTAACTTATAAAATCCCTTCTGTTCTGCTACATGAACTATTCAGCGTGTACCAGGCACTGGGGAAAATGCTTTTATTTCTGTGCAAATGAATATACATTAGAGTGAGTGTTTATAACATTTTTCTAGATTTGGATTTATATAACTGACAATTAAGGGGAGATATCTTTAACACTATGTATCACTTCTAGATGCCAGTTAGCAATATTTAACAAAGCAGGCTGTTTCTCATTTTTACATCATTTCTTTGTATTCAAATTTGCAAGATCGTGGGTTCTCCAGCTTTGCATTCAGTTGAAGACTAAAATTGGGAAATAAATGGACATGACAAACCTTCCTTTACTACACCTCATTTCTCAAAATCTCTCTTTCAGGTTTCATCCTTACCATCCCTATTTTAAATTTGTTCTTTTTAACATAAATCTACAAGTACAGAAAAATGTCTCCCCTTTTGACTGTGCATCAAGGCCAAGAGATTCACACTTGATGTAGGTAACAAAGGCAAATTAAGGAAGCTCCATGTCATACCTTCTCTCTTATCTCCTGAACTCATATAAAATTATACTAATTATTGTAAGTAAAATTAAACATTCTTACTTCTCCCTGAAATAAAGAGAAAATTATTATTCTTGGGAGTCAGTCTTCTTCCAGCTCCCTTAAGATGCAACATCTAATATGTTTTAGGGTCAAAAAAGAGCCTCTTACACAGATTTCAGTTTCAGTCTAATAAACCAGCTTCAATAAAGCATATTAACCTGCAGACCACCACTGATAAAATTATACCCACACTGTGTGCAGTGGAGTGTGCTACATGATAATGCAAGAAAACATTGTTTAACCTGTTATTTTGTGGTGTTTTTTTCTTTTTCATCAGGGATATCAGCATTTAAAGTCGGGGTGCACTGCTTTAACAAAATAGGTGGGAAGCAGAGCCAGTCCACCCAGTCCCACAACCCTACCCACTAACAGATTCCTGCCATCCATTACAGCAAGGATATTTATCCACAGCTGCTTCAGACAAACTACCTATATTGGATAGCAGCATAATCAGGGACAGCAAATTGACCTAGGACAATTCTGAACTGACAGGGAAGTAGACAAGAAAGTGAAATCCTTGCTTTGATTAGCTTCTTGGCAAACTATTACAAACCCATATTCTCTGTTGAAAAAAGAAAAATGAGAAAGTTTATAAGATTGTAGACCTTCTTCTACCCAAAGAAAGCAAATTTCTATGGGCTTAAAATGCCCTTTTTCCCCTGACCTGTGGGAAAATGAGAGAGAAGATTCACTGCTCTAAAGTCTGTCTCAAAAGTAGCATCCAAGGTGCAAAGACTCGCACCCTAAAATATTTCTGTGCAAGTACAAAGTATTGAGCAACTTTACTGCGGTAGACACTCCTGAAGGGAAGGGTCCCCACCTGCTGTGACACAGGCAGAAGAGGTACACAACACAGCCACTGCTTTTGGTTTAGCAATGCTAAGCCTAAGTCAGCTTGCTGCATCTCTACAGAGTATCTGAGATACACAGAAATGTGCTGCCATCATTGCAGTCTGGAGGTTGGAAGAGAAATTTCAAAGGAACATACTTTTGAGGTTTTTTTCTTTTAAAAGCAAGGCAGAAGCACTAAGCTGCACTACTTCAACCCAGTGAAAGACTGGGTAAAAGCAGGTGAATGCGATAGATGCAATAAATCTCTAACACTTTCCCTTTTCTAATTAAAGTGACAATTGTTGGAAGACCCTGTTAAAATAATCATAAGAAATGCAAAAAGGGGTTCCAGTAAGTTAAATATAGATAATATTTTCACAAGACTTGTGAGGACAACGCGGGTAAGTTCAGCATGACCATGACATTCAGCTGCCCTGGAAAGTCCTTAAACACTAGAATCATAACATCTGAAGATTATGATACCTTATTCCTGCATAAAAGGAGGAATCACTCAGAACTATCCACCAGTGACATCCCCTTTTAGAATCCCTGAATCATTTAGGTTAGAAAAGACCTTTGAGATCATCCAAACCAATCATTAAGCCAGAACTGCCAAATCTGCCACTAAACCATGTTTCTCAGTGCCACACTACATAGCTTTTAAACACCCACAAAGTTGGTTATTCAAGCACTATCCTGGGAAGCCTGTTCCAAAGCTTGACCGCTCCTCGAGGGACTTATGTTCTAGACCCTTCACCATGTTACTCAAAAAAATCCACAGGATAAACAAGAGGACCGTCATGTCCTCCTTGAAATAGAAACCTACTGCAACAGGGGACAGCCGCGATTCACCACTGTTCCACATTACTTGAGAGAAAGAAAAGCGTAATGTTCCCTCTTGTCTCAGAAACAAACATGGAAGCTGTAGCTGTAAAGAGGAGCAAGATCAAACAATTTGAGAGGAGTCTAGGAAGTCTTCCTGAGCAGTCAGTCATGCCTGCTGCTAAGAAGGCACCAAGACGTCATTCTCTGAAAAGTCAGAAATAACGAGGAATAGCTTATCAAGATATGGATTATTAGCAGACAGGCTAGTGGCAGAATCAGTTCACCATGGTGATGATAAAACAGTATTAGGAAAGCAGAGCAATTTCAAGCAAAGGCAGTTAAAAATACCTGCCTAACACAAACTGCTCCAAGTCCTTCTCATCTCCAGTATGGTGAAACTTCAAAGTTAACTGTCCCAACAGACAACCCTGTTCTCTGCTAGCATCACAGTGAAGTATGGCACGCAGCGGCAGGCTTGCAGTCTCTGAGGATTCCATGTCTCTATGAGCGATGAGGATAGCTGCATTTTGTTCCAGTGAATTAGGAACAGAATCCCATTGCTTGGCATGCTTTCAGCACAGGCTTCAGCTGAGAAAAGTCTGAGTATAGCGCTTGGGCTGCAGTACTGAAGGAATACACTACTCAGAAGGATGAAACAGGTTTTGTCCAGTTTTCTGTTCCTGCTTTGCCCACGTGGACACAGTGTCTTTTCCACAGAGACACATGCACAACACGCAAGCCTTTGCTAGCATCAGCAACAAAAGACCAAGACCAATGTCCTAAATGGTTTTTGGGAAGGGAGCTGACATCCACAACTCCAAGCGTCTGGCAACAGCAAGGAAATTGTTACACTGACCTCAGACTGTAATCTTCTGACATCTGTTAACAACCAGAAGAAGCCACTAACCTCTGCATTAAACATAAAATAGGTGATAGTACAAACACATGAGCAGTGGCAGGTCTCCTTTTTAGCCCCTTTGGTAACACTGTGACTTCAGATCACAAGCATAGTTTGTTTTTTGACAACCCCTGTAAATGTTTCTATGAATTCTGACAAAAACTTCCCTAAATGTACCAAATTCTCTCTGCAAGTTATTTTGGTTTTCTATTCAACTAGTGCGTTCGGATTTTATTCCAGAACTTCACCTCTTGTATTGTTCGAAAAATTTCTTGTAATTTTCAGTCTAAATTCATTCAGGACTACTTAATAAACATATCTTCTTGAGCTGCTATTATCCTTCAATTTCAACAGCTCTCCTCCTCCCCTGGTGTTTGCCCTCCCAAGGAGTTTAGAACAGTTTTTTTCCTGGACTTTATATAGAAATTAAAAGGAATGGAGGCTTAGCATATTTTGTCAGAAAATCTGACAGAAGGAAACCAACCACTGGTAAAATGTATTTACCTTATTTTTATACTAATGAGCAAAAGGAAGATGCTGACTTCTTTTCCTAGTTACTCTGGTATAAACCAGGAATGATTACACCTATATGGAGAGCAAACCGTAACCTATGGCCAGCTGAGAGGCAGTAACTACATCTGAGCAGGCATCTGCCTAGGGCTGCAATGAGGATTGTGAGCACCAGGCTGTCAGCAGGGAATAAATACCTAATAGAGGGAGAACAGTAGGCATCTGTCATGTAAGAGTCATCTTTTAGAGGACTTGGAAAATGAAAGGCATTGACCACAGATTTCCTTCAGTCCACAGAAACTTGAAAACCAACATATCAGGCATCTAGACCTCCAATTCTCTGGGTAACTGCTGCACCTCCTTCAGGTGAGATGGGACACTAGGAAAAGGTTCACTGAGAGGGTGGTCAGCCACTGGAACAGGCTCCCTTAAAAAGAGTCACAACAACGAGCCTGTCAGAGTTCTAGGAGCATCTGGACAATGCTCTTAGTCATATAGTTTAGTTTTAAGTAGTCCTGCAAAGAGCAGGGAGTTGGGCTTGATGATCTTTATGGGTCCCTTTCAACTGAAGATATTCTGTGATTCTATGTCTGAGGTAAAGGACAGAGACATTAGATAGAGAGAAATACGTGCCTCTAAGGCTTAGTTCCTGTCATCTTAAATATGGCAGCTTAGATGAATTACAGGCACCTATGGGGTCCAATGATCATAAAAGGAATCTAGGGAGAGTAGCTTTGATGTAGGCACTTATGCTGTAGATAAGGTAGTTGAGACAAATCTTACTGATGAAGTCTGCCTCAGGAGAGCTGGTATTCAGACAGATCCAAAGGCACGAACAGTTGTTCAAAGGATGGGTTTTCAATGACACCATGATCCAATCTGTAAGTTTTTATTCAGTCCAGCCCTTTCTATTTGAATATTAAATAAAAGAATTTGAGATCTGGCCCAATGATAGCAGCAATAAAAGTCACCAGGAAGAGTGATTTATAAGAAAACATTAAAATAACTAAATATAGCTACGTATAGATTGACTAAGCCACTACTGAAAGAGAAAGATGATAATTATCTACAAGCTCTGGAAGCATACACACACTAAGGATTTTTTTTAATAGGGTTTTTCAGGAAACTACAGCTAAGAGTAATGTGATTATACTGCACAAAGTAAAATTGACAGGGAAAAAATTTCTAATAATGAAGTGTGTTCTATTGTAGAATAATCTTCCAAAGGAAATTGGCTGAAGTCCAATCACATCTAAAGCCTGGACAAAGCCTGTCCATGACCGGACAAAGATCTGCAGAGAACAATCCTGCTGCAAGATGGACTAGATGACTCAACAGCAGTTTTTCATTTTTACATTCCTATCCTTCCACTGTATAAAATAATCCACTAAGTCAAAGGGAAGAGGGAAATAGGCTTAGCAACAACTGCACAGCTGTCTCTTCTTCAAGGTCTGCAGGCTGCAATCAGTGCAAGACACACTGATTGCACTGAGGAAGGAAACATCTGTATTTGATCAGAGCATGGGGTTAATTCAGGGCTACAAAGTCGTGTGCCTGATGTCCCCTTCCCCCCACTTAATAAAATAACACTACCGGAAGAATCGACCCTGTGTTGTAAATGTATCAATCATGATTTTTGCTGCACCAGCTCCTCATAATTGGTTTAAACTTCCTTTGTCTCAGATGCCAACTGGTGTTAAACAAAACACAAAAAATACATAGCCCGGGAGCATATATTTCCACTGAAATAATCTTGCCACTCTACAAGGAGTAGGGCAACAATGTTTTCTTAAAGTTGTGATGCTCTTTTTTAAGGTTGAGCAATAGTTTACTCCTTCATATTGAAGAGGCTTTGACATTTTATAGCTAAAATATCTTGCTGAGAGTCTGTGCTAATATACTGTCTGTTTTCTGTTACAGTTAAGCTGCAAATAACAGAACTCTTCTTAAAGAATGACAATTCAATTTAACTGTGGATTTGGTTTCCCTCTCCAGAGAATATTAGATGGTCTTAACAATATGTATATATACATAAAAATATATTTTATGAAAAAAGTGCTTTCAAGTGTAACATCAGCTCTCTACAACCCATTGCAACTCCACTTTTTCCACAGTAGCTGCATTCTGTAATGCTGACCAAATCCCTTCCACCCACTTCATAGAGAGGTCTGAAATTCTCTGATTTCAGAGAATCTAGTTAGGACATGGAGCTGGGGACAACTTTTCTACACAAATGCCATTTGAAGAATAAATCTGCATGCCATAGATCTTTTGTTTTATTTTTTGTCGTGAGGGTTTTTTCTGCCTCAAGTGTTCAATTAAGCATACAACAGCAGAGACAGGATTTCTGTTTTTCAAAGGAAGGAATATTAATCAAAATCTATGTCTGCATAACAAAACAGTGATCAACAGCTCACATCTTACACCACCGATTCTGAATTATTCACGTAATTTCTCCTTGATTTCTTCCCCCTTTCTAATGAACTTTCAAAATCAGAACCAAAATTCCTATTTTCCTACTTTCCTTCATCAAAGAAGTTAGAAAAAACCAAATATTTGAATTTTACCATGCAAATGTTCTACATGTTTCTACATTTGAAAGTTTTATCTTCTCTCTTTCTTAAGATAACACTCAACATAAAACACGAACCAGCCTTTAACTGATACAGATGCTAATTCCTACTCCTGGCAGTAGAGCTAAGGCAATGAAGTGGCAGCTGTGTCCTTGCAGTCTACCTGCACCTTGCCTTAGCAAAGGGAACTCACTGCTTTTAATTGGTCTGAGTGCATGCTGAGAGAAAAACCATCTGCTGCATTACAGTTCAAAGGGACTGGACACACACTGCTGTGTGATGGCCTGAGATATCCCAAATGATGGAAGATAATCAATGGGAAAGCACCGGGGGCCAAGGAAGTGATCTGTGGACTGCAAGGGTGCAAGTACATGACTGGGGCAGCAGGCAGGGATAGGAGAAGGAACAACAGGGAATGGGCCCGCATGAAGCAGCATTTTATCATCTTCAAATGACCACAGAGGCAGAAGACACTTCCTACCAGAATGCCCTAAGAATGTGAAGAACTCGTTTTATCCTGCAGCTTTCTTGGCAACTTGGTCTGAGCCCTGTATGCAAACCCAGCAATAAAGTCTCTGCTGCTACCCTTGGGCTTCTTTTCCACTTGATGTCTAAGCAAAATAAAAATAAAAAACAAATAGCAAGACCAGAATACGAAGAGACACAAGAATGGAAAACCTGATTAAAGCATTTTCTAAATCCCACACAGAGGGGCAGAACAAGGAAGAAGTGAAATGCATCATGCACTAACTCTAATACTCAGCACTAGGCACCAGAAATTTTTGGGGTCATTGATTTGGTGTGATCACTTTAGGAAACCAAAACTGTCTGATATGAAGTCCCACCACAACCTCAGATTACTATGAAGAAGGTAAACGGAAAATTAAAGAACTGAAAGGAAAAAAAAAAACCACAACTGAACCCTCCCCCCCCAAAAACACCACACCAAATGACTTTTAATCAGCTGAAAAGGGTAACTTGAAAGCTAGAAGCATTTAGGGGATTTTGTACGTTAGCAGGTAATCAGGCATTGGAATGGGCTGCCCAGAAAAGTGGTGGATTCTTCATCCCTGGAGGTTTTTAAGATGAGACTGGATGTGACACTTAGTGCCATGGTCTAGTAACCACGGCGGTGTTGGATCAAGGGTTGGACTTGATCTCAGAGGTCCTTTCCAACACGGCTGATTCTACGATTCTGTGATTTAACAGTACTACGTCAGCAGGAAATCCAGGGGACCAGGTGGTAAGAAGCTGGACAGGGATAAAACAGTTGTCCTTCTTTTAGGGTAAGCAAAAGGAAACCATCTCAGCTGGAGAAATTAGGGAAGGCTCAGAATTAAAGCTGCACTTTTCAACTTCAAATTACTTCTCAACTCCCCCTGCACACAGTGAGAGAAGTTGTGGGAAATTAAAATGCATGAAATTTGAGGGGGAAAAGCTTTCCTTTCTCTTAAAAATCTTCTAATCTGGGACTCTGAGTCTTGACTTTAAAGTTTAGATAGCTATCAATGGCACCTGCCTTGTTTTGTTTTGAGAGGCATGTTTTAAGCTACTGTCCTGAGGACTCCTGAAAGGTTTTGTTTGGATGGGTTTGAGTTTGGGGGATGAAGGGCACAAAAGAGAGCACAAGGGGATAGCCATCTTTAGAAAGTATTCATATGTCTCTGCAGTGTATCCCAGGAGTTTTTAGGTACTAAGGCTTTTCATGTGTAGTGTGTGACACATTCAGATCCTTGTAAAGCCAAAATGCTCCTGGGCCTCCCCTCCACTTTGTAACTGTATTGGGTCTGGCTGAGATGGAGTTCATTTCCCCATAGTAGCCCTCACAGTGCCATGCCTTGCACTGTTAGCTAGAAAGGTGTTGACAACACACCAGTGTTTTGGCTGCTGCTGAGCAGTGCTGGCACAGCATCAGCACTGTCTCTCAGCATTCCTCCCCCTGCCATCGAGGGCAAGATCCTGGGAGGGGACACAACTAGGCCAGCTGACCCAAACTAACCAAAGGGATATTCCATACCATGATGGCAGCTCAGATATAAAAGCTAAGGAAAGGAGGGTGAAGGGGGGCATTTGTTATTTACAGTGTTTGCCTTCTGAGCAACCGCTACGCGTGCTGAAGCCCTGCTTCCTGAGAAGTGGTCAGACATGGATGACTTAATGGGAAGAAGAGAATAAACCTTGTCATTTTCTTCTTTGCTTGTGCATATGCAAGCTTTTGCTTTTCCTTTAGTAAACTGCCTTATCTCAACCTATGAGTCATTTTCCATCTTATTCTCTCTCCCCTGTCCCACTGGGAAGGGGAGGGATAAAACAGCTGGGTGGGCACCTGGCATCCAGCCAGGGTCAACCCACTACAGTAACGTTGAGCAAATGTAACAATTACAGGGCTTTTTCAAACCAGAAACACTTACAAAAGACTACCAAAATCTTCTTGGCATTTTGAATTTGAAGAAAAGAAGACTAATTCATTACAAATTAAATTCTTAAATAACTACACACAAAAATCCAGTACGTTTATATGCACTGATTGTTGTCACAATGTTGAAGTGTCTGTGAGTGCAACTGCATTATCCAATTAAGGCCCAAATTGTCAAATTTATTCATGCAGTGCAGGCGTATCATATTTTAAGATTATTCCAATCAGTTAGATAACACTCCCTGTCTGCATATGAAACCATTCAACAGTTGTAAGAAAAAAATGTTTAGTTTTTCTTTAGATCCCAGGGTGGGTTGGATTTTTTTCAGCTTAAGCCTTCCTAAGACATAGAAGACTAAATATTGAAAGCATTGTACAAACTTTGTATTTCAGAAAGTGGGGGTTTAGAGGTACATGTCTCATAACTTCAACAAGAGTGAAGGCCTAGGTTCTTTAAACATCTAAGGTTCTTTAACCACCATTCCCAATGCAATCTTAAAATATATTATGGTTCTCCTGCATTAGATTACCCTATGGGTTCAGGTAAAGGGAAAAGAGTAGTCCACAAACCGTGAATTTACAATACATGTAATTAACCAAGATTAATCATAAATATAGAAGACTAAAGAGTCCCATCTTTCCCTTAGGAAAGAAAGGCACACTCTGGCAAACCAGTTTTTGAAAGATCCAAGCATAGGATCATAAGGTCTACTGGCTACACAGTGTTTTCGCATGACTGAAAGAAATTTTCTTGCCACTAATAACACCAGTTTAAATTTTAATGGAGCTGTTCTGAAGGAAAATAATTAACATATGGTTGACTTCCCATATATTAGAGAAAACAATAATAACAACTAAATCAGTATCTTCTGTATAATTTCAGCTGTCTTGGTCATGATGAGTTGTGCTTCTGACTCATCTCACAGACGTGCATCACATAATGAGAATGAACACAAATTGTTTGCAATGTCAAGGATTAGATTTTACCTAGGACAGAGGAAATAGGACTATATTATGAGGGACTACTAGAAAGCAGCAGCCAGCCAACCGTTACCTCTTTGAGTCACAGAAAATCCCTGACAGGTGGTTAATTGATAACACTGTATCATGAGGCAATCTCTACGCTCTTGACTTGATTGCTAAGCTTCAACTGAGGGCACGTAATCCTGGCTTTTCACAGTGCCTCTGTTTAAGGTGTCATTCTGAACACTTGGCTTACAAGCCCTACAACCTTACAGAGTTAAGTTCTTATAAGAAATTTGTATCTGCTACAAACCGGGCTCAAAGCAATCAGTGCCATAGAGGACTTCTTGGGATGCTATGTCCTACCAGTTATGGGCACCAGCCCAACACTAGAAAATGTCCAAGAGAAATCAGGACACTGAATCCACCCAACAAGCTCTTGTCAGAACTTGCTAGATAATGTTTAGGGATGTTAGCTGAAATAAACAAAATAGGGAAATGATTAACGCATCGAGTCTGGCAGGCAGGTTCTTATCCCGGCAGACACTCAGCAGACTGTGGGTTCGACTTAGTCACAAAAGGAGGATGTGAAGAAGCCCAATCAGATAACAAAAATAGTCCTCAAAACATATGCCTCTACTTGGGATCATATTTATTAACACAGTAATTCAAGCAGTCTTATTCTTAGAACACGAACTAAAATAAACAAAACAATCTGTCAGAGTACCACCAACTAATCACAAGGCTTCCTGTGTTTCAAAAGGTACCTGAACAATCATCCACCCCTTGTCTAGGTCCCCCCTAATTTCAGTGGAGCAAAGTGAGGAGCTTATAGCAACTGGACTCCTGACTGAAATGGCTGGTGAAGGACCTAGAAATAGACTGAGTAAATCCAAGCTGTTGCTGTACCACATTTCCATACTGTGTGGGGAGAGATAGGTAATGCCAAAATGCAATGCAAAACATACCTGGGTTAAATCACTCTCTGAATCTATCCTCTTAGCTATATGGGAAGACCTGACACCTACCTAACATCTAGAGGATCAGATCTGGATTCACCCCACTTCCATCTTGGCACAGACTCTATAAAAATTTAGTATGCCAAACGATTACTCCACTCTTCATTTAACTCAGATGTCCATAAAATGATTGCTGGGGTTCAGAAAATATGAGTGGTGTGGTAGACAAACTTCTGCTTTCATCAATCAACTTTTCATTAACATCATTCTTCCTGTCCTCTATATTCTGAAAAAATCTGCTTTCTCTCTTTAGCATGCAAATACCTCTTACATAATAAATACTGCAACACAATAAATCCTTCAGTGTCCCTTTTCCTTCTAGGGAAACTGTCTCTGCACTGCTTCATGCTGAAAATATTTTTCAGACCTCAGCACAGGCAGTAACTGTGATATTTCCTTCCTGTGTAAGCACATCCAGAGACTGTCGTTTTCATTTTCTCCATGTTAAGCAAAGGTATTGCCATCAGAGATCTTCAGCTCTACCCATTGGGCTGTGAGTCATTGCATGGATGAAAACTCCTCCTAGGACTGTCCTAGTTATGAGAAGCCTAACTTAGACCTTCCTCCAAAATGAATGAAACATGAACGGCAGGCTGTTTTGAGGGTTTTTTTTTCCTCTGCTCCCTTGTTTGGTTCCCTGAATTATCTTCAGATATCATTTAAAAGGGTAAAAA
>VXAY01004719.1:1580673-1621972 GCA_013399855.1 Oxyruncus cristatus | reverse complement strand
AAAAAAAAAAAAAAAGCAAGCTCACTCTACTAGGGGCTTTTAGCCTTAGAAATGATGTACAGAAAGAAAATAACCTTGAACTGTTTTCTTCTAGGAGTGCTGCCACAGTCAGAAAGTGTGATCCTCTCCTTATGGAAAATAGGTGTATTTCAAAAATAAAATCCAAGCTTGAACCCATCTCTAATTTTCATTCATCCATTCTCAATTTGTCTATACACTGAAGGAAATACTAAAAATCTCCTGTGTGCATGTGAAGGCAACCATCTGTAAGCAAAGGACATTATCTGAGTGTAACAAAGAAAAGGCAGCAGAAGGATCTGCTCCTGTAGTAACTGCTGTCTACTGTTACAGTGTCATTTTCAGTTGCCAAACTTGGGACCTAAAATAACCTCCTCCATGTTTTCTTCAAGGTTTTCCTGTGTCCCACGAGTTCTCTTCTGAATTGTCTTCATAAATTCAAATTCCTCAACAGTCTTGTTACTGACTTTCAGGGAAAATGCCAGAGAGACAGATTTTCATATGCAGCTCCAAGACACTTCCTTATCCTGCATTATTTCCTCCTCTACTGCAAGAACACTGCTTCTCCTGGGAAGAATTTGATTTCCTTACTTATCAACACCTTCTTCTGCATGTCAGCATGTTTCCTCTCACCCTCCTTCAGTCACATAGTGCAAAAATCCTAGAAAAGGTGAAGTGTTGTACGTGTTAATGAAAGGCTGATTAGGAATTGACTGCTAATAGCGTAGATGCTGCATTCCATATTGCCGTGGGATTTGCTAACAACTATCAAGCCAGAACATGTGTGCACAGGTAGCACATATACCATGGAGAGGCACTTGTGCACCTTGCTATTAGCCTGAAACAGATTTTCCAGCATCTGAGCAGTGACCCATTAATAGCTTACATAATGAAAAGCAGCACCAAAATGAGTCAGTGTGCTTGGCAAATTCAGATCATTAACCATAAGAAAGTGCTTCAAGTAGAGCAAGGGAGAAACACATACCCCAGAGAACATTAAATAGAGACGTCTTAATAGGGATGAGGTGCAACATCCCTCTAGATTTGGCAGGATGGACCCCTTCACTTCCCACAGAAAATTCCTCTCTGAAAGACTAGGTCCCACCTTTCACAACAGAGAACAAGATGGACTCTTGACATCCTTTCCCAGATGTCTACTTGCCAAAAGGAAACTCCATAAGAAATAAACAGGAAGATTAAGTACATAGCTCCTGCAACTGCAGACTCACCACTGTGCCATCACAGCAGGAGCATGCAGAGATTAAGAGCAATCCATGCACACATCCATACTGTACACAGTGTGATAAGGAAGGACTGGGGCCCTCTGGGAGGTATTCCGATGGTCTGCAAGCCAACCGAGCCTCACTAGGTGGGGGCTATGGTGCTTTTCAGTAGCAAGTTGGACCAAAAGTAAAAGACAAACCAGTTTTTCACCCCCCCAAAAAACCCAGACTGAAACCACAGACAAATGATTCCAGTTAATAGTGTCCTCAGAAAAAGAAAAGTAAACAAAATTCAGATGTGTCTACAACAGGGTTGCATCTGTTCCACTTGAGCAGTGATGACAACTCATGGCCAATATATGCACATAGAGTGGTATCTGGCTATTGCCATGGTGGACATGTACCTCCAGCTTGAAATATCTGGAGAGGTTCTTATACCACAGCTTCGGAAAGCCTGGTCTAAATGTTTTGACATTTCAACAAAATATTTCAAACACTTTTAAAAAACTTATTTTTAAAAAATTTATTTTTAAAAAGAGTAAAAAAATGCAAGACAAAAACGCAGGTTTCCATTGACCAAAACCAGTATTTATTATGTTCTACGTGAAAATGCAAATCAAAGTAGATTTCATGTTAACCCAAAATTGTTTTGTTTAAAGCATGGCTTAACAAGTTGTTTTTTTTAAAGTTAATTGCTTGCATTGCAATATAAAGGATCAGAGCACATGAATAGTGCACTTCATTCTGTGTGAAACAGTTTAAATCAAATGGTTTCCAGAGACATAGTCTCCAAGATATACCAAAGCTGCTTGAAGAACTTACATTTCCTACTTTCAGCAATCCTCCACTTCTGTTCAGGGTTCTCAGCCCTAGGTTTTACCCTAGAGAGATGACGTATGTGTAGCATTTCCCCGTATTTCATTTTTATGAAATTGGAGTGACTCCTTTGATATAAAATATGTAATTTCTTCTCATAAAAGGCCAATACAAGGGCCATTTGACAGGACAGGATGTTGCACTACTGTTTGAGATGCCTATCTCGGCAAGCAAGTCTGATGCTACACACAATGCTCGCTTGGCTTCATTTCCTTATCTATTTTATGTGCATGAACAGCTGGAAATGGACATATAGGGCTTTAACCTTCTGCAGCACATCTAAAAAAGTACACAACCAAAATCTATGCAGCTGTGAATGCCAGAAAGCCATCTGTATACAAGTTAATTGCTTTTGGTTTGAATAGTTTCCATTTTTATCCTGCCATCTACATTTGCACCTATTCAGTAGTTCAATTTGGACGCAGCAGGGGAACATGCTCCAACCCAGCTCCTCTATCTTCCAAGCCTGCTTCACTGCAAGCCTTCCCTCAAAATCATTCCCTCCCTTGAGAATTTTTTTCCCCTCTATTTGTCTCAAAAATCAACCAAACCATCCTAAGGAGTGCTATTTACACTAACACTTCTGTAGAGTGAATTACCGGGCTGAGTGGACAACAGGAGCAAAGCACAGGCTTGTTTTCTGGTTTCCCAACCCCACTTACTTTCCAAATGACAAACTCGAGCTGTTCAGAAGCAACAAATTCAGCCCCAAGCAGAAGGAACAGCAATGTCAGCCTATGAAGCACCTTTAACTGATTGCTTCGAAAAACAACCAGCTGTTCCTTTTGTTCATTAAATCTGTACATACGCATACGTATGCATATCTAGTAAATTAACAATGCAAATCTAATACCAAAAAAACCTCCGACATCTACTGAAAATCTTGCTACTAATTACACATGTGATTCAGACCAGTGATGTACTTCTAATTAGCAAAAATAAGCAGTCCTGTTTTCCTTGGAGGAAATGAGTATGACCTAACTAGGGAAAATAAAACTAAAGTTAACACTAAACACTTTTGCTTTGTACCCTCTAAACAGTTTTTGTTAGCTCTGACAGATCTTTATTAATATTATCTAAGAAAATCCACAATTTCCTTCAGATATCTTCATCTGTAGATCTCATCTCAGAATGCAATTCCTGTCAGAGGTAGCATGCAAAGACACAAGTTGTTTCATAGGCAGGCTTAAACTTGCAATATTTAGTGAAATCAAAACAAGTACATAGAAATGCTACTAAAGAAACACACACAGTAACTTTCCTATGTTAACAGAAAGTGTTATTGAAAAAAATAGAGCCATGTCATCCAAATCTGTCCCTTTACAAATACATAACAAAAGTATTTTACAGATTGCTTGCTAGCTGGAGGAACAATAACAACAGCCCTGAAGTAAGCTGCTGTGGTCTTCTAGGCATTATAACTAAACTAAAATATTATTTATCGTGACCTTTCCCATTTACTTTGCAGTTACTGGTCAAAAGTACAGTGTCATCCTGCAGACACGCATAATCAACTTTATTTTCCAATCTAATTGAGAAATGGAGCCGTTAATGTCAAGAAACATTAAGGACAAGCCGCTCCACTGAACCTGCTCTGTCCAGCTACCTGGTGTTAGATTTTGTGATAAAAAACCTGCTCTGCACACACCCAAAAGAGCACAGGGAACCAGCTGCAGGGTGGGGGGCCCAAATCTTCTCCCACCGCACTTCCCCCAGGCCCACCACTGGAGCCCTCCCACCTGCAGCCCACAGGAAGCCTGGAGGCACCATGGCAGCTCAAGGAGCCTCAACAATCCCTGGAGACATGAACCCCAACCCAGGCCCACCAAGGGAGCCTCAGCCCCCTGGGGACCAGAGGAGTCACCCATCACCAGGATTCCATGGGATAGGCTATACCCCATAGCTGGTCCCCAAGGGCAAGGCCACCAGAGGAGGTGGCTATCACAGGGACCAGGGGAATCCCAGCCAGCTGCTGGAGGGACTGGGAACCTGGGCACAGATTGAGAAACCTGTGTGGAGAAACAGGATCCAGAACTAGCTACTGGATGAATGGCAGACCAGCCATTCCAGACCAGTGGAAGACCAGCTGCCAGTGGGTTTGCAGTATGCACTTTTGTCCACGTCTCTGTGTCAGGGGATTTGTTCCAGCAGCAGGACAAAAACAGAGGCTTTGACAGCTCCAGGGGGCAGCACCAGTAGAGTCAGGATATTTAGGTCCAGATGATGGGGACAGTGACTGTCTAAGCCCAACTGCTGGAGGGATACGTACTGTACATACATATACATCACATACTCCCCACTAATAGCTGTCAATCCTGAGCAGCCAGGGAGGGGAGCAGGATGTGGTCACTGCTGCTTTTCATGTTTGCGTGAGTACAAAATGTGTCTATTGATCTGTGTAGTTGGCCAGGTATAATGTGTATAATGTACATACACATTGCACGTCTATGTGTGTGCCTACTAGCACACTGCAGTAGGAATGCAGCCCAGCCTTGCTGCTGTTTGTACCCAAGGACACGGAGCTGTGGGAGCCTCATCTTGACTGCTGGATTCAGCCTCCCCCATAACATTTGGAAGTTCCCAACAAAGATGCTATCCGTCATGCACAAGCTAACATTTTTTTGGAAATAAAGGGATGTGATAGAAGTGGTAATTCTCCGAAAACCAAGGCAGTTGTGATCCTCTCACAGTTACTGTGACATAAGACAAAGTCCAGACTAAAGGATTGTCATGGTAGTCTTCAATGGATCTTTTCTTTAGAAACAAAGTGAAAAGTCAAATTATTATTTTTTTTTTGTCAAAAAACTACATTAATTTCCTAGCATCTGCTCTTGCAGTCTTCCATCATTTCCTTGTCTACACGCAACAGCACATTTTTCTAATCTGCACCAAAAAGGAAAGGAAAGGTTTCAGGTCAGACCATTACACCACAACATCGACTCGCACTTCCTTTATTTTCTCATTTAAAGTTATGCTTCAGGATATACTAATTCATAAGAAAACATGCTCTCCTATGTAAGAATACTGGACAATTTTGACACAATTTATGTCCTACTTTATTTCTCCTATCTGCAGTAAGAGGGAACTTCAAGACCTACAGGTCACCAGAGTCTAATATTTAGGGATGACTCAAAGACAGATACTCAAAACAGCCTTACGCTTCACCTACTTTAACAGAGCTACTTCTAATTTGTACCAAAATAAGATTAGCATCAGGTCCCTGGTTTCCAGCAACAAAATGTCCCACAGCACCAGGACAATGTCCTAAAGTGTCATACACCATATAAACTCAAACCAATCAAAGTCCTTTTGCCAAATAAACAAAAAATGACCAGAGAGAGGTACAGATGTTGTCTTCATGCTTTTCACTGTATGGAAGAAATACCAGTTTTTGGAATGCAGACAGTACCCAACACGTATTTTTCCCCAGGACAGGAGGTAAGGTATTCCCACACCATAGAAAACAACAGCACTGGCTTGAATAAGGAGAGTCTACAAAGACATCATGAATTAGCAGAAAACTAGTTTGGAAAGATAAGATATGAAACATTTTCTCTGGGGAATAAAAACACTGGAGATTATTTACTTTGCTTTAATTACTTTGGCACACTGCTAGATTAGTTTTTGTACGCTACTAGATTTCCATACCATCATTTAACAAATGCAAAGAAGCAAGTTCATGTTCTGAATATTTAAAGTTCACCCTATCCATATTATCTTGTCCTGTGCTGGAGTTTCTGCTACTCATTTCACAAATAAATAAGAGGGCTACAGCTTCACTTTAAAAATTCTTATTATTACAGTGATGTAAGTAGCAACCTTGATTTCTAGGTATGCCTTTCTCGCTTGCCTTGCATCTATATAGATATGTTTTGACAAGAATCCACTGTTAACATATACAACATGAAAGCAAAGATAATCATCAAGTTTCACTGATGCTTTCAATCTAGATTACTTTAGGTCATCTTCCACTCTCTTGAACACTTTACGTTGATGGAAAACTGATAATAAGCCAATTTCCAGGGGGTTGTAACTTATAAAAACACAGTGTAACATTTGAAAGAAGTTTCCCTGAAGGCTTTATGAAGTGTTTAATAGGTTTTATAGTTACGGACCATATTGCTACACAACACTAATAAAACAGTAGTTTTAGACTCTTCAGTAACTAGAGCACAAAGAAACCTGTGATAAAAAAAAAAAAAAAATCTCTTGTCCCACTCTTTTGATACTAATATGAGATTTTGAGAGCCTGTGCTGAAATAAAGATCCTAACTTTTCCTTGGCTCTTTCCTACTACAAACTGTTTGAAGAATGCCATTTAAAAGAAATTCAAAATTTTTCTGCCTTGAAAAGAGCTGTCAGTACCTAAAACAATTGCAAACAATACCATTTAAGTACATCTAAGCAAAAAACACTCTATCAGAACAGGGTTTTTTAACCTGAAATTTCCTCAAACTAATTTGCCACATTTTATTTCACATTAGGTTTGGCCACAAGTACTGTTAAAAAGCTTTGGACTTCCCTGCAACACTGACAGACATGGGACCTTCCTTTTCTTTTCTCCATGTGCGCAGTATCTAAGACACTCTTCTCCATAAACATGAAAATTCCCAAAATAATGAATATCAGTACAAAAATAAAAACTGACCAAACAGTAAATACCCATGCACTCATAAACAATTTAAATTGTAGTGTACCCAGAGATGCCTGAAGGATTACTCCACGCAACATGACAACAGAGTTAATTTAAAGCCAGCTGGGAGAAATTAATAGGCTCAGGTTAATTATTGCTTTACAGCTGAGCTGGAGGCATGAAAAACAGAGCAACTGAGAAGAGTGTGGAGTCAAGCAACCATGGTTTCAGCTTGTCTCCTCCCCTATTCCTCATCTGCTCTCAGGCCGGGCACCATGACAGGACTCTTCAGTAAGCAAAGAGGCCACTTAAGAAGTCCCTCTCTACCAACAGCGAGTCTCTTTGCTCCGCTCTTCACTGCACAACCCATGCTCAATTCCCAGCGTGCCTGTCCTTCACGGCACAAAGCAAAGAGGAGGTCTCACCAGCTCTCACCAGCTGCTGAGATCCTTCGATGCCACTGCTATCAAAGCATGAGGTAAAACTAGGCAGCATTATAAAAGAGGCGATTTGTAAAGGAGATTTGGAGAAAGATGGTTTCTCATTGTCGTGAGAAAGGAAAACAGCAAAGGTGGACAAAGTTTCTGGGGGATGGGCATTTAGGGGGGTTCTTCATCAAAAATGTGAGCTTCGCTGTATTTGGTGATAGAAACATGAAAACCAAACGACAAATTTACTGGACTACAGCAAGAAAAGTGGGAAAGAATTAGCCCAGTAATATGCATAGTATCAGGACTCTGAAAGTCATACTTACAGTTAATATCTATATCTGTCTATATATATATACTACTAAATATAAATATATAAATATAAATATACTACTAAAAAGGTAACATTGGCTGTAAAAGTGCAACTATTTGTTTGAAACAGGTCTGAAACATGTAGGAAGCAGGTATCTTACTGGGCACATATTTAAATTTTTATGTAAAAGGAATGAAAATCTTCACATTGAAAGGATGCACATTTGGATACTATGACAGGCTATACTCTCCAGCAAAATTTAAGAACTCAGGACAGGATTAGGAATTACATAAATTTGTTTTTTTCTTAAATAAGAGATAGAAGACAAAGAGTATCTGGTACACATAAAGCTCCTTCCAAGCAGGAAAAAAAATTATCTGTAAATGAGCAGGGCTTCCTGAAGAAATCTGAAGATCAGATACGAAGATATTTCCTTGCTAATAGAGTGGATAACTCAGTTACAAGTCATTGATCTCTGAAATGGCTAGGATCCATCTGCTAAGATCAGGGAATTGCAAGTTTGTGTGTTAACTCCGGGCTTTTTCATATTTGAGTAATAAAGTCTGTGCAAAAAACCAAGGGCTTACAGGAGGTTCAAGGACAGCACCAATTACTGTCTTCTCTGACAAGGCATTAGTTTGCAAGGCAGCCTAAAGGTTCTGAGCACTTGCAACTTTGTCACCTAGAAAAAAATAGTATCTATGTCTAAGGTGAAATTTAAACTCTATTACCTTTAATTTAAATTTGCAAACCTTTGGTCAGCAGACTCTTCAGATTCCTTGAATGTGCCCTTTAGCCAGAAGCCTCCTCACCTGTCTAGCAGAGCTGCATAATGCTGTAGCGGAATGGTCCCCTGCCCACCCTCAGGTCTGGTGGCCGAGGCAGAACTCAGTCTTTCTGTTGACAACAAATGATCCAGACCTGGGTAAGAGTTGCTAAGGAGAGCTCAGCAATTTCTCATCGCTAATCCCAACAGTAGCACTGACTCTGATTAGCTCTCAGAGGAATCCAGGTAAAGATCATGTCCTCCAAGCTGAACAGAAGAAATCATCAACAGGTGAAATAAAACCTCAAGGACAGGGCTGTTTTCCCAGTCTATCATGCTGTTGTAGATACATACACATATGGAAAAAACACACTACTGTAGATGTCCACTTTTTATTAGTTAATGTTTATTTACAAAAAGAAAGATTGAAAATTCCTGTAACATTAATTATAAAGTTCTACTTTTAGTAATCTAGAGAAACTTCAAAGGTACACAGTAACTTATATGCTCTACAATAAAACAAATGCACACAACAGCTACCTGCAATTCCCAACCAAATTGCTTTGTAAAGGACATATCCTCAAAGTACGTATATGTTCCATTTGAAGACTTCTTTTGCATTTTTAAAAATAAATATTAAAAGTTGTGTTATATTATACTTTTGTCTCAGAAACAAATGAATTTCTATAGAAAATTACATACAGGATGAATCTGTGAAACTCGGTGGGGGGCGTGTTCAGCCTTTAGAAAAGGATTCTAAGGAGAGATTTTACTGCTGTTTATAGCTACCTAATAAGAGGGTATAGAGAAGACAAAGCCAAACTCTTCCCAAAGAGGCATAGTGGTAATGCAAAAGGCAACATACACACTTCACAATAAAGGACATTCTCACTGACTATAAGAGGGTGCAAAAATTGCCTGAAGGGTCATGCAGCAACACAGGTGTCTTCTGTACCCACAGAAGTTGGGATCTCCATCCTTGGAGATGCTCAAGTTCCAACCAATACGCTGAGCAATTTGATCCAGTTGGTCCTACTCTGAGAAGCACCTGGATCGGATTACCTCCAGAGATCCATTCAAACCTAAAATAGTTCTGATTCTATGATTCTGTGAGCAGAATAAAAGGGATTTGTAGGATAAAGGCTGTTCAAAGAGTCTGATCTTCTGTGATATCTCAAAAGACTTCATGTAAAATTACAGCAGTTTACTGCTGCTAATATCCTTCTGCATCTAATAAAATAGAAATATGCACCTCTATTCCTTAAATCATACATGACAGAACATTAAGTCTTTAAATAATGTTGTGAACATCAGAGATCACGTAGGGAAGTCATCCTTTAGGCTGTTATTAATAGGAATCAAAACCACGGTGTGCATCCTCCGACTAATTCCATTTGATTAGACATGTCATAAGCATAAGAAGGCCCTTTGAGCCACGAAAAGGGAAAGGACCCCACTTTGCACAGCTCTTCCTAGCTCTGGTGAATTAAGCAGTTTAAAGAGAAAAATGACATGGTTTCACAGTTTCAGACTCCCAAATGATGGCCAACACCCAAGACTGAGATGGAGCCTTTGCAGCCAAAAGCTGGTGTGTTAAAAATGAGTTAAAGGACAGGACTTTATACTTAAAGGAGACAAAAGAGGTTAAAAGTTATCTGAGCATCAGTTCCAGAAAAGAACATGAAATACATATTTGCCCATAGTTTACAATTTCACTTCTGCTTTATCCAGCTTTCAAGACATACACTCCAACCTAAGTATCTTGGCCCTGTACAAAGGGCCTGAATGCCGCTGAGTCTGGCTATGATCCCACCTTGCCATCATGGAGGTCCATGCTCAAGGCCCTACTCCCCTCTTTAGATGGCAGGTTCAGAGAAGTAACTACAGCTGTTCTAAATGTCAGCACTGTTAACTATTTCACTGCTGTTCAAGATAGATATTGTGGGGTTTCACATATGTCTGCTGGCAAGCTGAAAATCTCTGTTGTCAAAACCACAAGGTTCAAAACCCTGCCAGTGCAGTGGAATTTCTTTAGCACAACATCCACTTCTTCTAATATCAACCAAACCTAAAGTTTGGCACTGTGACCTCATCAGAACAATGCAAAAGCAATTTCTTCAAATGGAAAATAAATACTCAGAGATCAAGTATCCTACCCATAATTCCACACCTTATATTTATGAAACCCTTGTATCATAAAATTCTAAATTGAGACACAATTCTCAATCTGCCACATCGGAAGTGCGACTGCTTTCTAAACCGTTGATGAAGAAACCAGTCTGAGCACAAGGAACCTGCCTTAAGAGTTGCAGGGCTCTTATTGTCACTGTCAGGAGTGCTGACTCAAATTATATGTGCTGAAATGAAACTAAAATATCAAAGAAGTAAGTTTCACAGCAAAATCTGAAAGACAGCATTCCAGTCCTGTGCAATACACAAAGTGTCTGGGAAAGTCGCATCTCCAACATAAACAGCTCCAGCACAAAGGAGCAGAAACACAGTGGATGATGCTAACTTACTGTTTCAACAACTGCTGTCAGTGCCATCACTGCAGCAACTGGGAAAGAACTTGCTAGGTCTAGAAATAAAAAGACTTTTAACATCCTATTTCTGATGAGACATTTTTCTATTTGAGACTTCAAAGATGCTGAGGAATTTGGCTTCCATAGCAAGTGGGCAGCACTGTGAAAGCAAACAGATGGGAGTGGAGCTTATCTCATGAAAAAGAGGAAAGCATCTTTACACCCTGATTTATTACATTACTGAAATTGGTGTGAAGAACTAACAAAATTGTATGATTCTGATCTATGAAAAGGAATGATGATGTAGTCTGAAGGGTCTAAAAGCTACTTGAAATAAACTAATTAAGAACATAAAGAAAGGAGAGTGAGTGAGTTTACTGAAGTTCTATGTGCCCACACTATACTAACTGGAAACAAACTGGGGAAGCCAGATAGCTGAAGAAACTATTATTTAATTGAAGTAACAGAGATTTGGAAAACCCATGTGGGTGAAGTACAAATATGAAGAGGTACTACTCTTTCAAAAGGATTGGCAGTGGGAAAAGGGTACTGCATTGTACATCAAGAACACATAGAATTACTGTAGTTTCAGGACATAAGGAAATTCAGATCTTGGGGAAACTTCAATGATTACAAAGTTGCAGATGAAAAAATCAGGAACATTCCCATGGTGGGGATCTATTGCAAACCACCAAGCCAGGGAGATCAGGGAGAAAAGATTTGTCAAAATAACTGCCAGAACCATCCAGAGTACAGAACTGGAATAGTGTGTATTTTAACTACTCCCACATCTGGGAGTAGTTGAAAAAGAAATACATCAGGACATTTTGTTCTGAAAAAATTCAGACTAAACTGAAGTCAGCTTTTTATAGAGAAGGTAAAGAGAGCAGCTAGTAAAGGGAGGAGGGGAATAGGATGGTTCTTCTAATGTCACTGTAAAATAACAGAGTTCATAATCCTGAGGATGCAAAACCACAAAACAGCAAAGCATTTTTCAACAGCAGGCCTAAATAAATTATTAATGTACTAACATGGCTGCTGTCTAGCTGAAGAAACACTCAGAAAACAATTGCTGCAATCAGAACAGATCAGCATATTGTGTAGGGTTCCACAGGGCTGTGTTTCAGGTCCAATGCCATTCAATATTTATATCTATGGCTTCAACAGTGGACTAGAAGTTAACGTTTATGAAATTCACAGACAATACTGAGCTCTAAGAGACTGCAAGAACCTTTGAAAGGAGGATTAAAATTCAGAATGTCATGGATAAATTGGAGAGATGGAATGGGATTCAAGTCCAGATTGTAAACAAATTATTTTTAAAGTTAATGGATGACAAGTCAATACAGTCATTGGTGTTTGGGGACTTTAATGAGACTCCTCATCCGACCCTCACTAAGGCATGCCCAATTGGCCAGGCTCCATTGGCTAGAATGGGAATTTAGCAACACAGTTAACATACAATGTACTTTTAGGCAACTACATTCACGACGCTTGATCCAATCTACAATTTGAGGGAAGCATAGGAGTAAATTAGTAGGAACACATGCAAGATACTTGGGTACCTTCATAAATAAGTGTATAATGAATTGCATAACTAATGAACTGTATAAATGCAGGAGGAACCACCACTTTTTCAGTTGCATTTCTGTAGTAGAGGATCTCAAGTAAAGAATGCCTATCTTACTGTTGCATAAATATAAAATACCATTACAAAATTATGACATTAGTGAAGTAATCCTTTCTGAACAGAGCTGTCTTCAGTTCACTTTAAGGCATCACACTCCAAGAATTATACAGAACAAGTGCAGAGAAAGATTTCTAGAACACGTAACCTGTGAGGAAACACGGACAGAATGAGGATTGTTTAATGTACAAAAAAAGACACAAAGAAGGAACTCCCTAAGTTGCTATACAGTTAACTGGCTGCTGAAAATAGGAGACATCACTGAAAGACAGGGTGAAAAGAATTATGTTCAAAATGCAGCAAGGAAGATTTTTATTTTATAACAGCAAGAACAGTGCCACACTGGAATAGAATGTTTTTAAGAACAAACCCGAGATCTGACAGAATATAACTGATCCTGGTTTGGGATGACAGGATACCCTAGAAGATCTCTGAAATCTCTTTTCCATGAGTGCTCTCAGGGGTTAACGAAAGTCAGTTACTCATCCCTAGGTCAGATGCACCATCATGTGTGCCAGTGATGTTCAGTAATTCCCAGGCCCAGTTCACAGAGGAACAGCTGTCAGATTGATTTTTTTTTTTCCCCCAGCAATTCATAAGGGTTAGAACTTGTGGCAGACACGCAATGATCACCACATCTCCTCTCGGTGTCCCAACACAGACCTCTGGAACCCTTAGTAACAGCAAAAGAGATGGGTGGAGCTCCACTGAGCTCATTATGCCTTCTTGCAAAAGTAGAGAAGAAACTAGTACTGCTCAAAACTTTCACAGAATCACAGAATATGCTGAGTTGGAAGGGACCCACAAGGATCATCGAGTCCAACTCTTAGCTCTGCACAGAACCATCCCCAAGAGTCACACTGTGTGCCTGAGAGCATTGTCCAAATGCTTCTTGAACTCTGTGAGGCTTGGCGGTGTGACCACTTCCCTGGGGAGCCTGTTCCAGCGCACAACCAACTTCTGCATGAAGAGCCTTTTTCTAATATCCAACCTAAACCTCCCCTCACACAACTTCACACCATTGCCCTGGCTTCTGTCACTGGTCACCACAGAGAAGAGATCAAAGCCTGCCCCTCTTCCTCCCCTCACAAGGAAGTTGTATACCCATGTGGCAGATGCTTTTGTCTTACACATGAGTAACTCTGAAGTGAGACCATAACAATTTACAGTGAGATCCTGGACTATATACCCTGTTGATGCAGGTCCTTCATCAAAGCTGCTGTGATTCAGTAATCTAGCTCCCCTTATCCTAAGGCAGACACTGTCATTAATTCAATGGTAACTGTTACCTCTCAGATATCTTTTATTAGAGGGAAGCACAGGAAAGACTGAAATATCAAAATCTAATTCAAATACCATATGAACGTACACAACACTTTACCATGGTTCTCACAGTTCAATATTATGCTCTGTTGCAGTCAGGTGATGTATGTTAGACAAGTGAGAGGAGAGAAAATCCTTTCAGAATCCCCATAATAACCACACCATATTGACAACAAAAGCTGTGAAAAGACAGAGTTTGCCTGTTTTCATCATTACTAATACAATTAACAAAAAAAAAAAAAAATTGGCAAATGAACTTTTTTGTGGTATCCGCTATATATACTTTAAACTTTACTGCGTGTGTCCACATTATGCTTTCATGGGCAATAAAATTTTCAGAAAGGAATCCAGTCCAACTAGCCAGAGTTGCTATATTTGCAAAATACCTGCCCTGAAGTGAAATAGTAGAACAAACTCACCTATTTAATAGTAAAGAATGCAAATGTCACCATAAAAATTTTACCTATTCCTAAAGCCAGGGGCAATTCTAGGGCAGGAAATACCATCTTTAATAATGTTTTTAAAAGATGGCATATTGTACACAGACTGCTTTGAGAAAAACATCCTAACGAATCTCATTTCCTCTTCCTGAACCCTCTTGGATGCACTTTCAAAAATGCACTGTTTGGAAAAAATAATCAGTTGAATTTTCACGCAACAAAGACAGATGACCACATGCTGAAAGATCTTGATCAAACAGAGTGCTGAGGTAACTGAACTTTTCCTCAAACCAACTGTTTATAAAATGCAGGACCTAATAATTTACTCTCTTTTTTCAGTATGAGCAAAAATTCTAAAGGGTCTTCAGAATTTACATTTCAGACTCGCAAACAGGGTCTTCTTCACTGACCTTATTTATTTTAAATTATTCAACACACTTCAAACGCTCCAGGATATTCCTACTGAAGTTAAGTGGCTGAAATTTATACAGCCTCTTATAAAGACATCAAAATGCCTCATAAACTCTTTTCCTCCCCAGGAGCATTCTGTCCAACAGCTATATATGTATCTATACATATCTCTCTATATATAGCCGAGGCTTTATTTTCAGTTTTCTTTGAATTAATTCAGTTCATTAACTTCTGAACACCTCACAAAGCCCCTGCAAGCTGCATTAAGTCCTTGCTTAGCCAGTTGGATGAAACTCATGCACTAAGGACATAGCAGGAGGTCACTGTGTTCAGGTGAATTTCACTGGCTTGTCATAATGGTCCTTGGCCATGAAAATGCAAAGAAACATTTTAATCTCAATCACCTATACAGTGTACTGTCTTCTTCCTTCACCAGTCCCATGTTTCCAAACTGCAGATCTTGAATGATCTCAGTGGAGGTCCAGACAAAAGAACATCTTTGCGAAAAAGCTTGCTATCAAGTGGGGAAATATTTAAGGTAGCTTCATAAGGGAATGATGTCTAAACACATAAGTAAATGAGTAAGCAGGACAGCTAAAGGGAAAGTACATAATGAAGGAGGCTGTGCAACAGAGGGCATTCAGACTTATCAAACAGTTGTAAACCACTGCACAGAGCTTGAGCAATAAAAAGGCAGAACTCAAAGTTTGTCTATGGTAGCAGAGCTGTGGTGAGATCAGAATCACAGATCTGGGGCAGCATTCAAGACCACAGCATGGTCATGGATGCAGTCTTTTTGAAAAGCAAAATCAGAAACAAAAAAAGAGAGGGAGCTGTGCTTTCTGTAAAGAAAGATTCCTCATTTGCACACTGGTCCAGTATATGAAACCATCTCACCAAGGTACATCAACAAAAGCCTGGTTGATCCAAGTTAGTGTTAGTAATAGTCCTGCTTTGAGGAGGAACTTGAGTACAAACCTCCAGAGGTTCTCTACAGCTAGCATTTCTATGAAGCTATGTGGAAACTCAGTCTGTTGATTTTGCCAGCAAAATACACGGATTTTAAGCTTTTTCTACAGTCTTTTGTGGTTTTTGTTGGTTTTGGGGAGTTTTGTTTGTTTGTTTGAGGGGCTTGTTTGTTTTTTGTTTGGGTTTTTGTTTGTTTTTATTTTGGGTTTTTTTGTTCTGGGGGTTTCTTTTGTGTTTGTTTTTTTTTATCTTTGTTTCCTTACTTTTATATATTGTCCAACTGCTGAAAGCAGGACTGAACTCTTTTGGCCTTACTGCAGATGAGTTCACTCAATGGGCAGAGAGAAGGAGAAATAGGACACTAAGCCACCTGGGGATCCCTCCTTATCCAAACTTGAGATTAGTCAGACAGAGGGGAAAGGTCTGGAAGAAAGCCAGAAATGCCAGCTTTAGCCCACTGATGGTCCTTTACAGATGGTAAGCTTTCAGCTTTCCTTTCAGACCATATTCAAAGGGCCATTTCATACTGTTCTGCAATATTGACCAGGATCCAGCCCTTCACGGTGTTCACTAATAATTCAGTTCCCTGATACAAAAATCGAGACACAAAGCAAATACTTATAATAAAATAAATGTCTCTGTATAACCCTTCTGATTCAAATACCCTAACTGTTCAACTTCTTTAATTAAAAGTTATACTGCATTCACCAGTATACTAGCAGAACTTACAAAAACAAATAAAAGAATAGCCGCGGAAAGAATGTGGAATCTTACATTCTTTATCAAAGACATGGAGTTTTTTTCTACTCACTAACTCAAAAAAGTTACTTATCTTCCACAAATTGCTAACATTGGATAAAAAGTATGTTTTGGGTTTGAGGTCGTTTTTCTGAAGTTTTATACTTTGATTCTCTTCACAGGCAAAAATTCTTTAAAAAGTATTACTGGAAACATCACTTAGGATTTTCTCAATTTACTTAGCTGCTATTTTACAAATTAGAGTACTGAAATTTATTTACTTCCTTAGTCTAGCCATAATCAAGTCTGGGACTAAAACTGCTTAATCTTATGCCCCAAGTTATTATTATATTGTCTTCAGATGTCACTTGGAACCTTCTACACATAAATCTACGAGATTTGTGTGTGTGTAAGTCTCACACAACAAAAGAAATTCTCTGAGCAACTGAAACAATAATTGGGTGAGTTTTTAACATAAATTCTCCTCCAAAACCACTCTTTTGTGTACATTTTCAGTTCTTGTGTACTATTCAACAGCTTTGTGCCAGTTCACACGAAGTGACAATCTAGATCCCAGAAGCTGGTGAAATCTAAAAAAATATAGTGAATTCTAAAGTACTCTTTGTTTTCCTGAATACAGCTGAAATCTCAGGGGAGGCTGTGCTCTCTTTCTTATTCTTTGAAATCTTCATCACAGGAATCATTCAAAAGAGGAAAGAACAAGTACTCATCACCTTTAAAAATATATATCTATATATTTACTTAGCTACCAATATGATTTATGCAAAAGTTTAGATCTATGGTTATTAGCAGTACAGGATGATCCAGAGAGATATTTTTTTTTTTCTTGGTTCTTGTGGTTGTTTTCTAAAAGAGCTTATTCTCATCTAAAGTATGGCACCCCAACAAGCATGTAATCTTCTGATAGTCATCATCATTCCCTAAAACACATGCTACTACTCCAATCAGTTTTCATCAGTCTTCTAAAGGTTTCCCCAAAACTAAATGTTTCTGGCAATAAAATGATCTGTCTTCGAAAATTATCCCAAAATATAATATATCCTATGGTCTTAAGTTATAGATACATGTTAAAATATACCTGAAACCTTCATGGATATTTTATCCTGAAAGTCCTTCCTAATCAAATGACTGCCAAATTTCAAGTGGTTTCTTCCTCTGTCAGCTTCCTATGGGGAACGCAGAGCAGCTCTATTCTTAATCTCCTTTCATCCATGTCTTATCTCTACACAACATCAGCAAACAGAAATCCATCCCAGTGGATGATCCATAAATCTACCATTTTTGCTCTTGGCTCACCTTTCCTCCTACTGTCCCCATTAAACTGTCTTCCTCCAACATTCCCCTAACAGTCCTCCTCCCTCTTTCTTCCCCATGAGAAGTCTTCCTTAAGACCAGAATAAGTAAAATAAAGCAGGTAATGTCTTTCCCTATCTCAACTCTCCATATCCTTGTCTAATCACTCTGGACAATATCACTGTTCTGCTTGTCATGCAAGCCACAACATGGATGACATTTTCAACTCAGATATTATCTGAAACCCCAATTATGTGTCAGTTCAGTGGATTTGTTCTACATAACTTCTCTGTTACATAGCTTTTCCTATCCATTCACACAACTCACATTCCTGGCCAAAAATCTTATGAGATCCATCATTACAGGTATCCTCTTCTCTGTACTTGACGCACAAAATCATGCCTGTTGCAAAGGTTGTTTCCCTTTGTCATTCACTTTAACCATGTAATTCCTCTTTGCCTTTGTGCATCCAGTATCATTTGTTCTCACTTTTAAAGATTCTTTACTATTCATCCCACACTTGACATATTTTCTCACTTTTTATGGTGATGTCAGTTTCCACGGTACTAGATAAACATTTTCAAGCAGAATCTGCTGAAATATGCTTACGTTGACATGTCTCCAGAATATTTTTTTTTTTTCAAATGTGCTGAAAACTACCGTTTATCATGCTGGTCAATACTGTCTCACCATTCCCTTGTACTCCTCCAATCTGCCTGTAGCCATCGGTTACCTCTTACCTCACAGTCCTTTGGTTGCTTTCCTAAATGTCTTGCATACACCTCTGTCTTGTGTCCACACAAAGAGAGGGCCCTCATTCATGATTCAGGTTCCTAGATACTAAGACCAGTAAATACTACTGGTATCCTGTGAGAGTTCATACATGGAAATGAGGATTGCTACGTTTGAGACGCCAAGAAGCAACCAGGTATCGAAAGGCAAGACTGTTTTTGTTAATGCTCTTTTCAAAGTCAAGCTACTAGCTTTACTGGTGACATGAAAAGAAACACAAGCCTAGTGATCAGACCAGAGCAAGGAAGGGACATAACAGCTATACTATAGCTACAAACAATTTTATAAAATACATATACTGTACGCATATACCCACATATATACATATATTTTTGTGGCTACATATACCTATGTAATCTCAGGAAAACAAAACCTATTAAAGTATACTCTTATTTTACATTTCAGCATGTATCTTCTAAAGATGGCAACACATCTTCAAATACCAGAATGTGCAAAATCATCTATACATTTAGTAGCATCTCAGATAAACCTAGTTCCAGCTCAGTAACACACCAGCAGTGATTCACCACTTATGAACCAGCAGAAACTGTAGGGAGGCGAAAGAAATTTATACCACAATTTCATACACGACTAATTTTAAAACATTCTTGGCTGGACTACATCCCATTAATTGCCAACTTGGCAGGTCTTTCTTAAGACAAGTAATTTAATGACTGGTCAAGGACCTTGCAAGAGTTACCAGACCTGATTTTTACCTGCTTGCAAAAGACGAGCAGACAATATGATCTTTAACTTCACCTTACTACCTCAGCTTTAACAATCCTGTCTTACACCTGTGTACATATGTAGGTCTTCTTCCCTCACTGTCAAGCAGCACTGAATATGTCACAGTCTGAGCCCAGGTCACTAAGAGAGAACAACATACGCTACCAATATAAATTACAATTACCTGCATAAGGGCATGCATGCATAGTAAAAGAGAGCATACACTTAATTGGCTGTGTAAGACAGTTTAACTCTTTGCTTCATGAAGCAAATTCTCCCTCTGTGAGGTACTAGGAAGCCTTCCTATCTTCCCTTGTTTGTTCCTCCTAAGCTATTCTACATAGAAGAGAAGGGAAAAGAAGAAGGCAAAATGGCAAGTTTTTAAGGGAAATGCAAACAGTCTGGAACATAATGAAAATCAAGACTGAGGACAGGAACAAAATGCTGGCAGGTTTGCATTCTCCCTGGAGAACATGCAGCACAGACCAAGACTATTTCAAATACTAGGCTAAATCCCGCACTAAAAACCTTTAATGTTGTAGAGGTTACAGGTCACTTTCTGCCATGGTGCGCACTGCATGCCCACACCTAACACGAGTATGCGCAAATAAACCACTATGAAATATTTAAAACACTGCTCCAAAAATAGATAACCACCACATATAAAGTACCTCTGGTCAGACAAATGCATCCTTAGTATTTACAGACATACTCAAACATGCAGGTAGCTCTTTCACTTCCCTGTGCTTTACTGGAATCCTGAGAGAATGCCAGAAGGCAAACGGCTTTCAGGAATAAAGTGTTTCTGTTTGTTAAATCGTTGCCATGTACTCAGCCCTGGATTTTTGGTATAAAACCCATCAGTCACATTTATAAACAGAAAACAGAGATCAACTATATGTATTCTCAGAATTGGCTGATGATATCAAAGTAACAATGTACAGGCATGGGAAGCAGAGCACTGACATTCCATTTGTTTTGAATTAAATTACTTTGCCAATCTCCCAAACTCATTTAGCAAAGTACTCTGCTCCACCAAGTATATATCTAGATATGAAGTAGTTAAACATAATGGAAAGCATGACATTTAAGATTATTGTCTGGTAAAAATATGACCTTTACGGAACAGTTACACAACAGAAGGTAGCTACTGAACAGAAAAAAAAAAAAAGAAAAATATTTTTAACTATGCAGTGTCAATGTAATTAATAACACACATTATTAGCACTTACAAAAGAGAAGCAAATAGTTGAATTTTTACATTCACTTTGACATGTTATTTTCTTCAAGGAAGAATCAAAACGGAGACAAGCTGCATTTAAGAGGAAACACTTCTACTGTTGAAAATGACAGGGAAATAAAGCATGCCAAGAAGAATTTTTGTTAAAAAAAAAAAAAAATCACGAAGTCAGAGAAAAATCTAAATTCAAGTATTAAGAGTTCAACACAAATGCACAACAGCATGCAAGTAGGCAATTTAAAGGTAATGACAAATACTACATCTGACACACTGTCCTCATCTAACCCTATTATGCCTAAGGACTATAGCATGGGTAACACATAACATCACACATTTTCTTGGACACTAATGTAATCACCAACCACAAAATGAGCTGAAGAGTTTATTTTAAGACACAATTTTCAACTCCTCCTTTACATTTCCGAGTTTAGCCAAAGTTGCAATGTTGGTTATAACTACTTTTTCTGGCTACAATTTTTGGAGAACAGAGTAAAACGGGAAAGAGAAAAACCACATTGTACACAAGAAAGAAGAAAAATGTAAGTGTTCTGTTGGAATCAACTGTGGGTTTAGAGCCTTTTAACTAATATTGAGCATATTCACAATACATAGATATATAGAATAGAAAACAATGTGCAAAGATAGATGTCATAGGAGTAAACTTCTGAAAGGCATGCAAATCTACTCAGTAAACATGTGGGACCCAACAATTTTGGTTTGGAACCCTCAAGACTCCTTATTTTCACTTAAAGCACAGAACTATTTCCGTACAGAGTATCATTTTCTATAAAAAGGGACTGAAAGCCTACTGATGAGGACTGAGGAAAACTGCATTCTAAGCAGGTAGAAATGTTCGCGGCAGAGACTGGAACTGCCTCTGCCTGTTCTCTTGCCCACACTCCTTCCACCCGGACTATAGAAGCATCAGGTTGCTCTATTCAAGATCTTTCATAAACCCACATCTCCAAGGCCTCGTGAAAATAGTCAGCTGCTGTTTGAAAAATCTTCTAAAGTGCAACTTCATGTGAAGATCATTCAGGTCAAAAGATAGCTTGAAGTCTCTAATAGGACCTTATCAAATATACTTGAGGTAGTTTGCAACTTGAAGTACTTTAGTCACGTTTGCTGAACGAAGTCATACCATAAATAAAAGAAGAAACATGACCTTAATCCCTGGAATCCTCACAAAAGCAGGCTTGAGCTTTGGTCTTCCTAGAGACAAACAAAAAAAAAAAAATTAAAAAATCCCAATTCTCTGTTTATATAGACATATTTTCTCCTGACACTTCACTACAAAGACCCTAGCAAGGACACAAGGTATCTTTTGTAAGGTATTACGCACACAAGCCTCGAAAATCTCATGTTCAGGAGGCCAGAAGTGAGAATCAGGGGGTAGTCCAGGGTTTGTCCGCAGGTGAGGTGTGTGGGGCTTGCTCTCCCATCATCCCTCCTTCTCATGCTCTAGCTGTGGTAGCAGAAACATTTCTAAATAACTGGATCCACACATACGGCTTTCAAGACCTTCCCACCGAACTTGTAATTATGAACCACATAAGTCAAACTAGGTAATTCCCCAGAATCCTTCCTAACATTTCATTGAGAGCTTTTTCCTTCTATTTGTGGATCATAGCAGCGTTTTCAAACTTATACCAACTAACAAGGAAGAAATACTACATTCGCCTCCCTTGGCAGACAATAACAGACTACATTTGCAAAAAGTCACACAGTTGTGGAGAAACAACAAGATTTTTAGCTTGTCTAGACAAAGGAGCACATGAAGAGGGTGAGATGAACTTTAGCTGGCACAGCCTCTTTCAGGAAACTGCTGCTTCCAGGTTGAGGAAACGGAAAATGACCACTGAGAAACAACAGAGATTGCATTTCAGTTCTCCTTTGGAAGGCGTATATGGAGACCAAAATTAATTTGGAATGCTGAAAGGTAAAGGATGGAGATGAATGACACACTGCAGAATAACTGCTTCCAGATATCTGTGAGGATCTAACCTCAAATCTTTCTTTCAACAGGGAAAAATGCGTTCCTCTAAAAGCTTTCTACTCTCCTCTCTGGCAGTCACACCTGGTCAGTAGCTAGCCAGCTGGGTGCTGAAACTGTTCTCCCAAACTGATGACTTGCAGTAAAGAAAATGTCACTATCACCAGTCACAAAACTGCCAAAAATTGAAGTTCCTACTAAATTGGTGGGGAGAGGACTGGGAGAGGTTTCTGGGTTTCTTATTCTACCGAGATCACTGACGTGCCACGAGACAGTTCTTATGACCCACCCCTTGAATCACTGTCCTCAAACAAAACAAGTTTCTCAACAGCATGCTAATCATAGCATCATAGAAAGCTTTGTGTTGGAAGGGACCTTAAATATCATCTAGTTCCAATCTAGTTCCAACTCCCTGCCATAGACTGGGACACCTTCCACTAGACCAGTCCTCAAAATCCCATCCAACTTGGCCTTGAATACTTCCAGGTATGAGGCATTCACGTCTTCCCTGGGCAAAACCAACCAGGTTCTCATATTTACACTACACTTATCCTTTTATCATGACAACTATACTTACAACCCTTAAGTTTCAAAATAATTAAATTATCCTTCCAAATTTTAGTGGAACCATTGGTTAGGCATTTGGATACAAGAAAACAAAAAGGTTTGGATTCTACTTGATATTCACATCTACCCCAGGCAGCCACAGAATGGGATGTGAGCACATCTGCAAGGCTGAGAAGAGAATAGTGCACCATTGTAAAATCAGCAGCTGCTGACCCATAACCAATTAACAATGGCAGTATTTTTCAACCTCACTGATGAACTAGGATATAGAAATACAAGATACTGACTAAAAAAAGGTTAAACACAGCAAAGGCAAGTTCCTAAGCAAATTACCAGGGCCTTGTTATGTATGTGCTGTCTAGAAACTTTGCAACAGGCCGAAAGAACGGAAATAAAAACTTGTGTTATGAAGCCTAGTAGATTTTCATTACTGTCTGCGTACATCCCTTCAGCAGTAACTTACTAAAAGGGCATTTTATGGTAAGTTGATTGGTAATTTTGTGAAACTGTGGCACTTCAGTCAGAAATAACTCACTAAAGAAACAGCATGAGTAATAATGCCATTTACCACACAAACAAATATGCGCAGATTTTTCCTGTAGTAACTACCCACACCACAGGATAGCCTGAAGTTTATTCCACATCTATACAGTATTTTCAAACATTGCTCATAATCGTGCTGTTGGATAACAAATGTCTGTAAGTGTAGGATTTTTTTCTTGCTGCATTTTCCGTAGGATGGTGAACAGTACTGTCAGGCACCATCATTATTAACTACACAAGTTTAAGTCTTTGAATTTACGACCATTACTAGCTCCAGGCATAAATTGTTGAAAATATTGCACATCTGCTGAAAACCTTGAACAGGCACTGACTTCTTATGAAAATTGCTTTGTGAAGACTGCCGGACATGTCTATACAAGTGCTGGATTGCACTCACATGCTCACCACCAGCACTGTCTTTCTCTGCACAACTCCACGAGCTGCTCCTGTACACAGATGCCTGCTTGTTCCTGCTATTTTCTGTCTTTGCAAGGACAGCTTCTCTGTCCTTTTGCCTCTTCATGGAAAGATTACCTTCCTTTCTAAAATGGGTCTAGCTGGGATGGAGCCAACACTCCACACAGCACAACTCACAGTGCTGTGCTTTGCACTCATGTCTAGGAGGGTGTTGGTAACCCATCCACGTGTTGGTTGCTGCTGAGCAGCCCACACACAGCACCAAGGCTGTCTATCCAATACCCACAAGGGCTGGTAGGCTGAAGGTGGGCAAGAGGTTGGGAGGGGAGGCAGCCAGGACAGCTGAACCTAACTAACCGGAGGGATATCCCATACCATAGTGTGTCAGCAATAAAAGTTAAGAGAAAGAAGAAGTGCATTCATTATTAAGGCTTCATCTTCTGAAGCAGCTGCTATGTGCACTGGGGTTTGTGCTTCCCCCTGAGAGCGGCTGGACATCATCTGTTGATGGGAAGTAGAAAATAAATCATTTTCCTTTGCTTCCATATGCAGCCTTTTCTTCATTAGTCTGCCTTGAACTCAACTAATAATTTCTTCATCTCATTTTCTCCCCCTGTTCTGCTGAAGAGGGGGCGTAAGAAAGCATCCAGGTGGGGATCTGGGTGCCACAATTTTCCTCTCCTCTGTCTCTACATTGCAGTGTACAGGCCAAGAAGGCTCCTCCTACAATGCCACCAAGAGATCACCCAACACTTATTCATTGTCCCAGGGATATGTCACACATTTTACAGTTGATAATGTTCTCTCCCTTGTGTGCTCTGGATCTTAAATGTAAAGGCTGAGGAAAAGGGTAAACAGCTGCTGTGTGATGCCAGTTTTTATGGCAGCACTGATAAAGCACTAAAGCACTGCTTTTCTAAAGAGTGCTGGAAGACTCATCGCTTTTGTCCTCCATGTTACATATACTCGGAGATCATCCCAAGCCATGGCCTAACTTTACTTTTTTTTTTTTTTTTTTTAAACAGACCATTTCAATCCTAGTTTCTTAGTGACAGACAGGTAGGCTAATATCTTACACACTTTCATGGCAGTATTCAGGCACTACGTACTACCAAGAAACAAGGAACTTGTTCAAACAATTCACCAAACACACCAGACACATATATCTATCAATATACATGTATATACTGATATCTTATTTCATCAGAGATTATGGAAGTATCTATGTCTGAATACAGGTTGCTTCAAGAGATCTCCTGCAACCTCGCATGCCAGATTTAGGCCAGGAGTATAACTACTGCTTGTCAATAACAGCATTATTATCTCAGGGTACACTTTTTAAAAACCCCATCTAATTCTGGAAAATGTCGCCACAAAACAGTAAGCCAGATGATAAAGTTTGTTCTGCTTTTTCCCCTTACTTGACAATTCTTCATCAAGTAACTTACTTGATGAGCATAATCACACTCTTTTGAAAGAAAGATAGGCAACTGTGGTATCACCAGTCTGACCTGTGAAACAGGAGGGACAGGTGTCTCAGCAGGGTGATGGTTGGGATGCAAAATGAGATTAAAAGAGGAAGTTGCAATGGTTCATCCCAGGAGAGAATCTGAAATTTGAAAGGAAACATTTGTCACTATGCCAAAATTGCCTGGCACAGATGTGTCACTTGGAGAACACAGAGGGTGGGAAAAGTAGAAGGGCTGAAGAAAAAAAAAAAACAAAAATTGTTTTTTTCTTTCTGTACAAAAAGTTATCTGCCACTGGATATTTAAAACAAAATTTTGCAGTCCTCTCCGTCAAGTCCTACAGCATTATCACGTATAAGGGCTTTACTTGCATAAGTGCCCTTCATCATATCACTCTGCTGTGTTTCTGGCTGGGTATTAGGGTCAATCTGTTCCCCAAAGTGGAGCCAGGGAACACTGGGTTTTTCCATGACACAAAGATCTCACCCTCTGTTTGATGGTCCTTGGGGACCATTGCATCTTGAGTGCTCTTTTAGCATTAAGAACATACTAATCTTTAGTAGTGCTGCTTTGGAGGAACATTTAAGTTCTTGCCAGCTTCCCAAAGAGAGCAGGTTCTTGGAGAGTACAAAGCCCTCTGCTCTGCTCAAGGTGGCTAATATGATTCTATGATAACCACACAATTCCAAGTAAACCGTTTTCACCTCTCCAGTGAAAGATACTTTTTGCAAGAAATACATCTTCCCCTGCATGAACATGGAATTCCTGAGTGTATGTACTGTAGAAATGAAAAATGTCCTTGGTAAACATTTTCAATTGTGAAAAAAGTCTGTTCAAAAATGCCCCCAGTTCCATTTCAACATGTAGAAAATGTTTCTTTTGTTGAAATTACTTCGGGCTCTTTGCATATCCTGGGCAATGCACAGCAATTTGCTTTTTATGGTTGTTATTTCTTTCTCTTCCTTCTTCATCATGGTATTTTTTCCCCCCCTCTCATGTATGAGTATTTTCACTCCCTAAGTTTTATTCAGTCTTCACCTTGATTTTTAATGTTCCTATTTTGTTTCTTCTTCTTTCTTCCCAAACAACACAATTCACCTTTATTTTTTAATGTTTTGCTTCCAGAAACACTCAGAGAGTCTACTAAAAGGCACTCCAACCTCCAAACTATTTGTAAAAAGGAAGCAACATCACTAGTAAGTCTCTGTTGAAATTAATAAAGCTTCCCTAGGGGCAAAAGGAGATGGGGGTGGGAAATCACCTTTTCAGAAGAATATTTTCAGTAATTAGTAACAAAGTTTAATGGGCAATATTATAATTTAATAGTTACACCAGATAGCTATTAAAATACATTATCATATATTAAAACATCTTATTAGGTAGTGCAATTTACTAACCAAAAAAAAAGATGACTGCTACAGATGAACCATCAAATTCAAGCAGAAAGATTTTGTCGCTCTGCTACTGCTGTCAGCTGTGGATAGAAGGGGCATCAGCTGTAAAATGGACCCCACACAGCATCTTTCAATCTGTCAGATTCGTGACACCAGAAGACCTTGCTTCCCTCTAACGTTTTTCCCATTAGTTCAGTTAAAAACCCCCACACCCCTACTATTAGTAAGCCACACTCTGGAAATAACAAATTTCAGAGGGAAGTCAGGGTCTACGCACTTACTGCTCAGAAACTCATATTCATTTCTCTAACTTTGAAAACAGACTCGTCAAGTTTCGCTGAATTGCCTCGGTGCTTAAAATATCTGCATATGTGGTTATAGATCTAAATTGTGTAGTGCTTTCAAGATAATCAAAACTGATCTACAGCAAATCTTTTCTACACTTATTTAATATTCTGACTTCCCAGGAAAACTTCTAAGTGAAATGACAAAGTCCAAATTCCAATAGGAACAAATTCACCATTCTACAATGATACAAATTATTAAAATAAGACAGTTCAATTAAGGGTATATGAAGTAGCAAAAACATAAAAATAAATGAGGAAAGAATTGCCCTGGAAACAAAGCTATTTCAGTTACAGTGTATTTTGATCCCTTTATGATGAATATACATTGTAAATGAAAAAAATAACTTGTACAATGCCAGCTAGAGACAGTTATATCAAAGGATTTGTACAAAGTGACCAAACCCATGTGTATAACACAGCACAGTTTTTGTTAACATAAAACAAAAACTTCATTAAAATAATAGAATTCTAACTGCAGTTAATTAGAGAATCTTTTGAAATATAAAGTGAGTATCAAATAGTCTTCTACTAAAACAATCAACAATTATTTGTATATCCTGGACACAAACCTGAAAGCCTCCTTCAAGGTCCACTTCCTATTTATTTTCTAGTATTTAGAAATGTTCATTCTGGACAGAAACCAAGATGGCAAAAGCTGTCAACTGTTATATTTTAACTAAGTTTGTGGTACTTTAAATTTGATCCTGTGCCTCTTGGTGCATATCTCTATGCTTGGACATCTCACTTGTAAAAAGTGGCCAGACATAGCTTTTCTTCACTACTAGAGGGCAGAATTTCACCTGCTCCACCCAAATACAGACCTGACCACAACAATCCATCCCACTGTCACTTCCACAATATTTCCTACTTATGACTAACAATGGAAGCTAAAGTTTGTAAAGCATGCAGCCATATGTCTTAAATTTTGAGCTAGTGGATATGGAGTGAGTAAAAATATATGTATTATATAACATATTTATATATATATAAAATCACTTTTGTGTTGCATGCTGAAAAATTCTTCTGTAACTAGTAGAGAATTAGGATCTGACTGTCCTATAATAAACTGTCTTCACACTTCACTAAATCCAGTGTTGATCACACTGATAAAACAGCTCAAAATACATAACCTCAAGCTGTTGAGCATGGGCACTTCTACTGAAGACAGCCAGAAAATCTTATAAAATTTCCTTCTTTAAGAAGCAACACAAGGTACTTATTTGCCATAACTGAAGCCACAATCTCAGAAGATGAAAGTTCGTTTCCTTCAGCAACTGATCTCTCAGTGAGGAAGCACGATTGGTGCACGATGGCTTCTTCATAGGGAGCAAAGATCGTGGCCCTAGAGGAGAGCCTTGTGTACACACCATCTAGGCTGACATGCTGAAGACGTACGTACCGACAGACTTCATCTGTTATGGATGTGCTTAAGGATGCTGCAATCTGAACTCCAGCCATAAATCACAAGTAAAGCTACACTATTCTATGTAAAGCCCCTTGAATCTAAGCCAGCAAAGAAATCTAGAGCTTTTAACCACAGACATAAATGTGTTCACGCCAGCCCGCCCAAACTGGTAACTGGCAGTCAATGGTCTGCAACAGCTGACATTTCTTTCCCTCTCTCAAGTGGTTTGCAAAGATATATTCGTGGGTAAGCCACTGCAACAAGCCAGAATGTACCAAACAGAAATTTGTATGACAACAGGAACTTCATCTTCATGATAAATACTTCTAATCTCAAAGAAAAAAAAAAAGATGGAAATGTCCATTCCTGATCAGTGTCCATGAGGACTCCAAAGAACACCCACAAAATAAATACCCTTGAGGCAGAGAGTGGAGGGAAATGGTGAGACAAGGCAGAAAGAAACTCCCTCTCTCTTTGCCAAGCCCTCTTCTTGTTTTAACAAATGAGCTATTAGCATCTCCAAATTATCTGGCCTGAGCTACAGCCAGCTCCCTTTTATCCAAACCCCAGCTCCAGCCAAACATTAGGAAATTAGCAGCTGGGGCCAGCACTAGGGCAGCAGGCCTGCATATCATCAGCGCCACGACATCAATGAGTCCCAAGCTGCAATCTCCTTTACCACCTTTGTCTATATATTAACTGCCATAGAAAGGAGCCTACTTGCCTGAACCATTCACTAAAAAGCCTGAAGGCAAGTTCTTACCCACTAGGATTTCTCTGAAGGAACCAGGAAGCAGAAAGAAATACGAGATTCTTAGCTACAATTCTAGGTACACTTACAAGAATTGTACAGGCACATTAAAGGAGAGTTTTATGTTACCCCTTGAATTACTGTGAATATTAGCCTGGTCTTTTCCAAGAGAAATCCACAAAATAGGCAAGAAGGGTCTCCACAAACACATTGTGCAAAGGTGTGAACTTCACTAACAGAGAATAAAGAAATTAAACTTCCCAAATACTGACATATCTGTCACTATCACTTAGTATCTCTGTCCCAGAAAGTACAGACAGGTCAATGAACTCTAATGGTACATTAATTTACCTGTTAATTAAATGATGGCAATAACCAAGAAGGCATGTAAGAAATTATTTTTCCAAAGACCAAAATACCAAATACTAAAGTAGATGTTTTTTGTGCTTCTTAAGCTTCTGCTCACTTAGACAGCCTCTTAGTTAGATGTCCTGGTAAGACCTCACAGATGTTAAATGTGGTGACTTAAAGTAAGAGAAAAAAAATGGACATATTCATACACAGTGCAGTATTCTAACTGAAAAATCTCAGATTTTCAACTTACAAGTCAACATTACTTAACTGTAAAGTGGTATACCTTTTATGACACTGCAGACTACATAAGACCCACGGCAAAAGAAGTCCTCACATTAAAAACAATCAGATTAGCATAATAAGAGGAGAAAGCAAAACTGCAGGAACATTTGGGAAGCTTTTAATTTTTTTTTCTTTAAAGCATTTCAATTCCTCCAGCCAAAGTAAACACATCACAGATTAGTTCTCAGAAGTGCTCTCAGCCAAAAAGTAAGTTATTGTAATATGAGGAGTGATACTGGGAGCTAAGCTAAGCCTTAAAAGCCTCCATGGCATATAATGGATGTGGAGGGCTCAGAATACAGACTGCAACAAGTACATGTTAAAGTTTTCAGAACTAATAAAGACATTCAAAATACAGTGAGCTAGCTAGAATACCACCAATGCACACTCCTCTTACTGCCATTGTGGAATTAAGAAAGTATGATGCCAGTTTTCAATCATACCATTCTTGTAATAGAAAAGGCTCTCAACAAACCACAGGCCCCTTGACCCCACTCAGCTTCCCTTGTTGCTGAAATGACATGGAAATGCGGCATGTCGGCATCCTGGGATCCTCACCACTGACGTCTGTGAATAATCAAGAAGTTAAAAGCCCCAGACATTCATGAAGCGTATCTTCTTTACAAAAAGATTTACTGGAGGGGAAAACAGGAAAAAGCTCTCAAATTCATTTTAATTTGGAGTACAACCTAATATTTAATTTCTTAATATTGATTCTTCAGAGATTTTCCAATTCTGCATCTTAACAATGTACCAGAATTACTGAGGACTACACCAATATCCTATCACGAGAAATCAAACAACAAAGAAAAATACATAAATGAAGCAGTTAAAAAAATAACCTGTCTAATCGAAGTTAAGACAACCTCCTTTTAGATGTTGCATCCTCATAAAATTGTTAAGGACGGAAAAGACTCTAAAGATCATAAAATACAATCATTAACCTAGTACCATGTTAGCACTTAACCATGCCCTTAAGTGCCACATCTACACATCTTTTAAATAGCTCCACGGATGGTGAGTCCACTTCCCTGGGCAGCCTGTTCTGATGCTTGGCAACCCTTTCATTGAAGAAATTTTTCCTAATATCTGATCTAGACCTCCCCTGGCACAAATGGAGACTGTTTCCTGTTGTCCTATCTATTGTTACTTGAGAGAAGAGAATAATCCCCACCTCACTACACCCTCCTTTCAGGTAGTTGTAGAGAGCAATAAGGTCCTCCTTGAGCCTCCTTTTCCCTAGGCTAAACAACAAAACCAATATGATGGGTTGAATTATGCCCCAAGTATAACTGCATGCTGTAAACAAGCAGAAAGTCTGTCCCTGCATTCAGAATACAGAGGGCTATTGTTTTCTACTGGTAAATGAAGCAGTATGATGCACAGCCTCTTAGTAGGACAATACAAACCCCAAAATACATACCTAGCTGCCTATATTCATCAAAGAGTTCTGGACCAATGGTGTTTGTTTTCTGACCAATTTATCTGTCCTTATGATTTTCTCTAACGAACTAAATAACCTTGAATTGATTTAATGCCTGCTAGCAAATACAAAGGAGTCCAGACACTTTAGAGGAAAGAGCTAACAGATAGCCTGAACTTGGGACACAAGCTGCTTGGAATCTGTCTCAGGGAGGTCACCCAGGGACACTGGGCCCTACAAATGTTACTAACTTGCAGTTAAACAACTTCCAGTTCCCATATCTGATATTAGTTAGGAGGAACAGAAAAATAGTCAAGAAGCATGAAAGACCACACTGTGACCACATTCTGATCACACACCTGTAGCATTATGCACTAAAGAAATGTTTATTCCATGCTTTACGTAGTGATTATACAAATTAACTGTTAATCATAAATGAGTATTGCCAGCACCTTTATAGTTAGTGAATAATGTTCTTCAACAAAATGTTCGTAGTAGAATGATAGTTTAATTTTCCTAACTTATAATAAAGTTGCTAATGAGCTTCTTTCAAAAAATCCCAACTCAACGCAACTGGAAATACATGAACAGTACTTATCGCAGTTACACCCAAATTCTGAACTGTACACCCAGAAGAGCTACCCTTTGTTACTTCATGTCCCCTCTGAGTGCACTCAAGGGTACGCTTTAAAAGGCAAGTGACCTCTTTGCATTGAAATGAATCAGTGACATGTCTTTCCTCACTCTTCCTCAAAATAGAATCATCATTTCTTCCAACGGAGCTGAGCAGACCTAAAGCACATTAACATATTCTTCAGCCTTAAAAGTCACCCTCCAAAGCTGTCTAGCAAGTTTACAGTGAAGCAGTTACTTCACTGCTCAGGTCTCAGTTGTCTTTTGTGCTCTGTATCCCCAGAGATTGTCATAAAGCATGAATTACGTACAGCCACTACCTTTTCTTGCTTGCTTCTGCTTGCAATAGGCCCTGGATGGTCAGCATTTCTTCTTGACTGCCACCAACACAGCTCAAGGTCAGTCATTAGCCATCTCAGTTGTATAGGTAGTCCGTGTTTTTTCAGATTATTGCACAACATTATATAGATAGTGAAGAGAGGCTGTAGAGAAGGTGCTGTTCACCACTCCCACAGTAACAAAGATTCCACCTACATGCTGTTCCCAGCTGAAGGACCCGAACTGAGTATGTAATCATCCTAGACTCTTCGTCTAGTCAATGCAGAGAAACAGGAATCTTTAGAAGATGTTGGCCATGCTAAGACCAACGTCTATACCTACAGATACAGACCTGTAAAAGGTATCTGCCTCTCTTCCATACAGGAAAGTTGTGACACATATGTTTTTAGAATAGACAGCCCTGTTAAACACTTTAAAAGTTATCTGGGATGAATTCAGGCTACTGTTTCTCAGGATCCAAACTAACACCTCATTTTCTCAGCAACATCAAAGACATCAGGAGTATCTAGGACTCATAACAGTTTTGGTCGTGTAGTTTACTAGACATCTTAAAGACTGATGCACATGACAAGTTTAAAAAAATCCCAAACAACCAATAAAAATAAGAAGGCTGAGATGACATCGTCAGACACAGGGGCTCTCAATAAATACACTGCCTCTTTTGCTGCCTCTCGTAGTTCCAAGAAATGGCAGTCTAGATTTTCATGCCCTGTTGGCTATGCTGTATGCGGCAGAAATACAAACAGATGATTGATGGGATTTGCACGATGGAAGCCCTGGTTGTTGGCAAATAAACACTTGAAAAAGGAATCCAGGTCTCTGAGCCACCAAAGGAACTAACAGAGTCTGTAAAACCATTTGTTTCAGATTTATATTTAGTGTATGACAAACACAACTCTCCTTCTACCTGCTTTTTTATTACAAGAATAGCTTTGGTTTACAGAAAGTATTTATTCTAATTCTTAGTAAAGAAGGTATTCAGAACAAGGCAATGTTTGTGAGGGATTCCACAGGAAGCTTCCATGGAGCATAAAGGAGCTAGTGAGTACTGGGAGTTTTTCAAGAGCACTTTCTTGGAAGTACCCAAAGAGTTCATCCTCTTTAAAGGTAAGGGAAGCAGATGGAGCAAGAGACTCGCCTCGGCTTAACTGTGAGCTTGAGTCTGCTCAAAACCGCTTCTCAGTATGCTCAAAAGAAAGAGAAGTGTACCAGAGATGGACAAGTAGATGAATACTAGCTGAGAACTATGGGGGCAGTGCCAGGGTATGCAAAAATGCAAGTAGAAAAGTAACAGTTCAGCTCAAATGGAAATGGGCCAGAGATGTAAAAAACTACAAGAAATGGCTCTTCAGGTAAAGAAGAAACAAGCAGCAGAAAGTAAAGGAAAATATTGACCCGCTGTTAAATAAGAAAGATGAATTAGTCACCAACAACGCTGACAAGGCACAGGTTCTCAACTCTTTCTTCACCTCTGTCTTCCATTGGGCCCCAGGCCTTGGAAACAAAAATCCAGGTTGAGGCAAACACAGAGCCACTGTCAGTGAAGGAAGAATTGCTTTGTAAACAGGAACTTGACCCTACAAATCAATGGGCCCTGACAATATTTACCTGAGGGTGCTAAGAGAGCTTGTTGATGTCATTGCAAGGCTGTTCTCCACAATTTTTAAGAAATCACGGAGATCAGGAGACATCCCAGAAGATTGGAAGAAGACTAATGTCACCCCCCTCTTTGAGAAGGACTTAAAAGAGTATCCAGGAAATTATAGGCTCATCAGTCTTCATTGCCTGGGAAAGTTATGGACCACATCCTTCTGGGAGCTATCACAAGTCAGATGAAGCACATTATTGGGAAAAGTCAGCACGGATTCACCAAGGGCAACACGTGCTTGAGAAACCTGATCGCATTCTGTGACAAAGTAACCTGCCCAGTTGATGTGGGGTGAGCAATGGATATTGTCTACCTGGATTTTTCCAAGGCTTTCAATACAGTTTCCCACAGCTTCTTCCTCCATAAACTGATGCATTGTCTAGACAAGTGATTTGGGCAGTGGGTGGGGAACTGCCTGACAGGTAGAACCCAGAGAGTGGTGGTAAATAGCTCCTTTCCAAACTGGCTTCCTGTCACAAGTGGGGTCTCCGAGGGATCAATACTGGGCCTAACACTGTTTAATACCCTAATAATTGATCTGAATAATGGGATCAAGTGCACCCAGATGAAGTTTGCCACTGATATCAAACTGAGCAGGGAAGTGGGCACTTTTGGAGAGAGCCATCCCGCAGGAAGACCTGGATAGGCTGTAAGAGTGGGCTAAAAAGAAGCTTATAAAGTTCAAAGACAAATGAAAAAACTTGTGCATGGAAAAGCATTATCCAGGAGAACAACACAGGCTGGGATCTACCTGGCTGGGGAGCAGCTCTGTGAAAAGGGACCTGGAAGTGCTGGTGGTCAGTATGAGTGAACAGTGTGCTGCTGTGGCAAAGGAAGCCAACAGGATGCACCATCAAGGGCATCACCAGCAGAGATAAAGAAGGCATTGTCCACCTTTACTCAGTGCTTGCCAAGGCACACCTGGAATACTGTGCTCAGTTTTTGTCCCTGTTATGCCAAATAGATGTGGACAGGCTGGAGAGGGCCCAGAGAAGGACCACAAAGAAGATGAAAGGACTGGCACATGGAGAAAGGTAGTTCTCTCAGCCTTTCTCAAAGCTTTGTTTAGCCTCAAAGAAAGAAGGCATAGGGGAGACTTTATCGCCACGTTACAGTATTTAAAGGTGGCTGCAAAGGTGATGGAGATCCCTTTTACAGTGACTCACATGGAAAAGACAAAGGGTAACGGGTACAAGTTACTCCTGGGGAGATTACAACTGGACACAAGAGGAACATTTTTCACAATGAAAACAATATGCTATTGGAATAATTTCACTGGGGAAGTGGTGGATTCCCACTTCTAAGATTCAGCTGGACAGGGTGCTGGGCCATCTTGTCTAGACTGTGCTTTTGCCTTGAAAGGTTGGTAGGACCAGATGGTCCTTGCGGTCCCTTCCAACCTGCTATTCTATGATGAATAAGAGCATTGATTTTCAATCTTTGTCATTCAAAACAGAATTTGCAGTAAAAATCCTTACCTTTCTCTATGGGAATTGATCTGAATTGGACAATATATTCTGACATATTTTCAAAAAGTTTGGATAGAGTTTCCCAGATGACTGCATTCAGGTCCTAACACACTCAGCCAGGGTGTCCCTAAGCAGCCTTTAGTGGGCAGTCCTTGCTCTTTACCTGATCCATGTGGCACCTGTGTTTTGGGTAGCCCTCATGCTCTTTATTTCTTCAAAGAAATGTGATCTGGGAATGAAAAGACACAAAAAACACCATGCTAGATAAATCATAGTCTTTCCCAGCACTACGTTCTTACAAACATACAGGACTTATAGTTCAGATCTAGCACAATCAGTTTTACCTTACCTAGACTTATATTTCTCTGCTTCCCTTTCCTAAAGTGTGCTTACAACACTGAAACAAGAAACTTAATAGGAATATGGGATTGTTTTTTCCCCACATGACTCCTCCTGAATCACATCACATTGCCCTATCACCCATATGGAACATTTTCTTCCTTCTAGGACAAACAGTTGAGCAAAGAAAAGTTCTTTCCTGCAGAAGTCAGCCTAGCTTCCTGAAGCTCGGCAAGTTCCCCAGGGTCTTATTTATAAACTTACTTTGTTCTGCTTCTGGTAAAATAATGGATGTTCCCACTGCTTTCCCTGCAGAGTGATTTGGCTGAAGACTTTTCCTAAGACTCCAGCACTAGTTGTTCCCACTTTGGTGAGCACCACCAAGGCTAATGGTCATCTATCACTCCATCTCTGGGCTCCAACAGCCTGAGGCATCCCATGATAAAGCAACTGAACCAGAATTCATAAACCAAATGCTGAGATTATATAAATACAACAGTTTCCAAACCAACTCTCACTTCTTGCTCAAGGAGTTTCTGAAAAATCAAGCATTTTCAGAAGAAAAATTTCCCTTCACTAAGGCAAATAATCCTCTGTGATATTTATACTGACATAGAAGTTTGTGCAGCCAAACAAATGAGATTAGAAATCAAACCTTACTCAGAATGATACTCTTATCAAAATACAGCAGCATTCTGAAGACACAAACTATAGATTTTTTTCCTCCCTTCGGATGTGTTATTTCTAAAGGTTTGAAAAAGGAACACCAACATTTTTGATGTAAAGAACATTGAAGATTCAGTCAAAACACTTTAAAACTGTCAACAAAATTTTTAAATAGAATGAAGAAAAATAAGTACTTTACTGCACACAGAGGAAAATACTTGACTACGAAGTTCTTATGAATGCTGCTGAGCTTTCCTTGGTTTCTACCAAGTGAAAGGACGTCTTTTCCTTAACCAGAACTAGGGATGTAGAGAGGCAGAAGTGGAGGTTTTGAGGCAGGAATTGAAGAGCTGAAGTCAGAAAAAAGATCATGAAAAGAACTTTCTCTCTTCTTTCCTTCCTTCACTTCTAAGAACTGAAAATTGCTTTTGTGCAAATGGTTGTTTCATATCATGCACTCTTGTTGTCACTTTTAAGTCCCCTAGACACAAATCTATGGAAAATGAATACTCAAAGATATATTCGAACAATTTCTCTTCAAAATGATGACCAGCAATTATCAAAGACATTTACAGAGAGAAGGATCAAAACAAACATCCACTGGGATTACTCCCCCATTCATATCATTTAAGGGAATGACACCACATAGAGCCCACAGAAGTGAAGTTCCACTATCCATCTCTTTTCTGTGACTGTAATGACAACCCAGAGGAATGTGTTGATCCTGCATATGTTCTTGTCCTGATCTCGTTATTTCTGAACTGGAAGCTCAAATACAGAAAAAAAAGGAACATCTTACAACACTAACTCCAATACTACCATATTTGTAACTTAAAAAAAAAAAAAAAAACAACCTGTGGCATAAACAGAAAGACAGAAATATTGGAAAAAGTTTCATAAACTAAATAGCAAAGCTAAAGAGAGCTTTGCTATTCCACTATCACCAAATAAGTTTCTTCGCAAGGAAAATGCTATCTATTCTGGAACCTGGGACTGTATTCTGACTCAAATACACAAAACAGATAGCAGGAAATGTGATAACATTACAAAATTAAATACATCACAAAATTAAATACAACCTATCCTGAAAACTGTAGATCTGTTCTCATTAGATACGTAGAATGAACATTTTAGAACCTTTTCTTGAGGAATATTTGGTGTAACCCTCAGACCAACTGACAGTAACTCAAAGACCAACCACTTCTGCAACCACAACAGACTCATCCTCTGCCAGCAGCATAGGCTTGGCGAGGTTTCACAGCTATTCTGAATTTGATCACTTTTTGCAAAGAATGGTCTGATGGTTCACCTACAGCAAAGAAGTTCTTGCTTCATCTTTTCTCATTATACCAGATCCTGACCTAGTTTTTCTTGTTTCAAAACAGAACCAAAGCACATCTAATGCTCTGCAACAGTTCTCATCAGTGAATCTATTTCAGGTCCTCTTACAGATCCCTAGAGTCAGGCTCTAGCTTAGGCAGGTTAAATATATTATGTAGTATTTTGTGTATGTATACTAATGTTTTTCAGAGGCTCCAGTACAAGATTACACAGAGATTTTTAAAAAATATGGAACTATTTCACATGCAGTATAAGACTTAATGGTATCCACTGTAAAAAAACACAGATACTTGCAGTCGAAGTGATTGCTTTGCCAGAAAATTACAGACCAAACTGAAATTGAAATTCTTGCCTGAAGAATGGAAGAAAGTACGTGTACATGCACACCCAAACCCTGCCTTTTCTTTTCCTTCCACCTGAGCCCCCATTGCTGTTAAGTGCCTAAGCATTTGTAGGGATGATCCCTAACAAAGTCTCTCAGAATCGGTAAGGCAGTACACATGCCTTTGCACAGAAAGGCCAGAAACCAAGCAATAAGCTTTCATAATTTCTCTTTTCAATTATAAATGGAAGCAGATATGATAACAAACACTTGTTTCAGAAAGCTTGAATGTGCTGTTATATCAGAATACTGTGGGATATCAAACATTTCCCTTTCCACCTCAGATTACATAAAAATACCAATACTCAATTTCCCACATAAATGGCCTGCTTCTTTTTTAAAAGCTTGATTTTTTTTAATTCTTTGGGTGATTTTGTTTTTTTTGGTTTTTTGGGGTTTTTTTGTTTGTTTGTTTTTTGTTTTGTTTTTGTTTTTTGGGGGGGGTTGTTTTTTTGTGGGGTTTTTTGGTTGGTTTTTTTGTTTGTTTGTTTTGGTTTTTTGGGGTTTTTTGGGGTTTTTTATATCTTAAGTGTTTCCTCACAGTGCTCTCTTTATGCTGGAATACATTTGGGGGTCTTTTGGCCTTGGTAGGATGGTGCAAAGATTATCTCTCTGAACACTTCCTGGCAGGGAACTGACGCAAAGGAGTGTAAATTGTTCCATGGGAAAGTGCAAAGGGGACTCAAAAATGGACTAGACACTCAACTGGCAATCAAATGACAGATGGCAAAACCAACACCACTGCATTGGTTAATTTTCATTTTTGACTCCTTGCTTATGCACTAGTGTAGCAACAACCACCCTCACCTCATATCACGAGCTAAGGACATATTACAACAATTTCTATTGGGGGAAGAAAGGTAAAAGTTCTCACTAAGATAAGTCAGGCCTTTTTCTTCCTTTTTTTTTTTTTCTTTCCACAAGGAACACACTGAAAAGCCTTTCTTGTCACATTCTATAACGGCAAGGCTTTCATTAGCAGGCAATTCTCACCAAGTACTTGCAGAGATGGTGAATTCATAGTTCACCTTAATACAGGCAACGCTCTTTGGGGTGCCCTTGTGTGACAGCTACAGACACTGTACACTTCAGGATCCTGTCTCCACAGATCAAACAAAATCTCACATGTATTCTTTAAAATTTGAGCTGCCTTATTCTTCACCATGACAGTGGTGAGACACTGGAACAGGTGGATGTTCCATTTCTGGAAGTGTTCAAAACCAGGCTGGATGGGGCTTTGAGCAACCTGGTCTAGCGGAAGGTGTGCCTGTCCATGGCAGGGGGGTTGCAACTAGATGATCTTTAAGACCGCTTCGAACCCAAAACATTCTATGATTCCATGATTACCATGAGCAAAAGTTTTAAGTGCAATAACATTTTGAAAGTTGGTTCTATACAGTTAAATTATTAGATTTGAGGGCTTTATATTTATCTTACGGAGATTTTACAAGTCATGTTCTATTATCTCCCAATAAGCAAAAAAAACCCTGCCCTTGCCATCTCCCCCCAAAAAGATGCATTTATAAATTTCCAGAAACACATAGGTGACACATGTGAATTGATGTTACAGGAGAAAGCTTGTTTCCATACCAAAACATGTAATTTCTCCTATTGGGCAAATCAAATCTTCCTACTTACACTTATCACTCTAAATAGGAGATGCTTTAAAAAAATTCCACATTGGTCCGTATTCCTGTAAAACTTTTTTTTTTTTCTAGGCAACTGCTAAGTAGCATTTGCTAGTTGAGTCTAGTTGGGCTTTTTTTCCATCTCTTCCAAAAATGTAGAATAAATACAACTGGATCTAGTCCTGGTCATTATGCAGCAGGAAACAACAGAATAGTTAATGTGTATTAATGCAAGTGTGACAGATATGACTGTTGAGTGATGTCTAGAGGGATTGCTCAGTGTTTGTGAAACTGCAAGGAACTTGGCAACAGTCCCTAGTAAGCAAGAAATCCTTAAATTAATATTGCCCAGTTGCAGAACTCAGGCGACTGAAATCATCTCAGCTCGCACGCAGCATTGTGCACAGATTGTTCGATTTAGACAACTCTGTATATTCTGGTGTTTCTTTTTCCCCTTTTAACAGGCACGGCTTTTTTTGAGCAACCCAAAATGCTGAGTGATGCAAGTCACCAACCAGTTACCACACATGTTGCCCAATAGCAATTTTGAAATTAAGGAAAAGTACTGTAGTTTTGTAATAAATAAAGTGATAGACAAACAGATATGATCAAAGAAATTCAGAACTCACAACTGTTCTCTTCATTTAAGAATTTTTAATGAAGGGGAAAAAATAAGTAAATAGCTAGTCAGACTTCTGCCTGGCTTGCATGAAGCCATTCAAGTACTCACAATTTATAACAGAAACACCAACAAGCACCTTTAACTACAGCATCACTGCCAAATGCCATCATAGTTAGGCTAGAAATGCTGTTCTTTGAGTCATGAATAGGATGTGCTTGGCCTTGTTTTCTATATAGGATCATGCCATCCAAGCGCAGGCAGCAGCATTCATTGAGAAACTCACTGAAAGATAACAACTGATTATAAAAGGGGTTCATGTAAGTTTAGTTAAGAGCAACTTCAGACATTATTTTCAATTACTGAGATAAAATCATGGCTTCTCTCAGGAGGAAAAAAGGAAAGTTGTTTTTCCTATACACTACACAGAGCATATGAAAGCTTTAAGAATAGTCCACATTCACAAACAGTATCAGTTTCTTACTAATATTCTTTAGCTCTGCTTTTCCCTCCCTCAAGTCTATTTTTCCTTCTATTTTCAACATTTTGTTTGATCGATTAATAAAAAGCAGGTTTCCTGCTGCAGATAACACGTCACAGAATTCCCTTTACATTGAATAGGTTTACCTTGCTCTCAAGAATACTAACAGATAGTTTTATTTTCTTTCACCAAATCTGCAAGGCTCTGGCTGAGCATCAAATTTTTCTGCACCAAACTCCTCATTGGTTTCAGAGAGCATGAGGATAACAGCAGGACGCATGCACAGAGTTCCAGTCCTCCTAAACTCACATGAGGATCTGCAGTTAATTAACCAGAAAGTCTCTGTTAACTTACATTAAAAAAAAAAAAAAAAAAAAACCAACCCAAAAA
>VXAY01004719.1:1564950-1580661 GCA_013399855.1 Oxyruncus cristatus | reverse complement strand
AAAAAAAAAAAAAAAAAAAAAAACCACACCACAACTAAAAAACCTTACCAACTTGTCTTGAAAGGCTTCAGGACTGGAAAAAGGCACCACCTTCAGCTCCTCTGAATTCACTATGAAACAGGTTAGCATCCTTATTTAACAAGCTACACATGCATCCTCCTCTGATGTAAGGGAATATGTCTACACTGTCTACTTAAGATGTATAACTCTGCTATGACTTAACCTCGTCATTGTAGGGTTCCTGCACACTGAGCAAATACTCACAACACCCAAAGCCGGCAATTCAGAACCCAAGGGGTTGTACAACGCACACTGCGTAGGCTCCTAATTCTTGCACTTACGTTACATGCTCAGAGCAAGCCACTCCAAAAATTTTTGCACTCTGCAAAAATTTCAGTGCAGCACCACGCCTCGAGTACCCTGTATGTCTGAAGAGAATCCCTTTGCTATCTCAGCCTTGCCACCTCATTTCATTACCTGCACCTCTATGAGTAAGAAAAATAAATCTACCTGTGCATTATGCCTCTTTGGGCAACAGAAAACCACAGGAGTTCAAGAGTAGAATGTATACAGAAATAAAAGAAACTATATTTATTTTCTTCGGCACAGAAACCTGAAGACATGTCATGGACAAATATCAGTCCTCTTAAGATAACTACTCAAGATACTGATGGAGTTGGCAGTGCAATCTTGTCACTCTCCCATCAGACCACTGTTGGACTCATGCACAGCAGACCTGCAGCTCCAGAGCAGTTTAGCCCTTCTAATACATTCCATTCATCTTCCAAGGTACACTTTATTAGCTTAGGGAAAAAAAAAATAAAATCATCTGTATTCCAAATAGTAGAGTCACTAACACTACAAAGATCTTTTAAAGGTAAGATAGGAAAACACATATGGCAGAACATTTAAACCCTTACTAGACTGAGGAAAAAAAGCCTACCTTTGCTGAGAAAGCACCATCTGTACCCTTTTAAAGACAAAACCAGAAGTTTTCTAGTCATAAGCTCACAAAATTATTGGTCGATCACCTGCTGTCTCACTGTACATCAAGCTGGTTTTCCAGCAAGATTTTTCACTTACATTGCTCAAATGAATGTCTCTCTAAAAATAAAATAAAATAGTCAGTTGCAAATAACTCCCTAATCTGTCATCCTTTCAATAGGACTGAAGTGCTCTTCACAGACATAGTACACAAGCATCTTGAATTAGCAGGGAACTATTTTTAAATACATGAAGGATAAAATACAAAATTAGTTTCATGGGGAATGAGAACCTGAGATTATTTACTTTCCCTTAATTACTTTGACTCACCACTCATTTAGCTTTTCAGTAGTACTACCTATTTCACACTCAAATTTTGATACTAGAGACGTATGTTTTTTTGAACATTAAGATTATTTACCTTACTGATACATAACCACATTTCTCAAATTGACTTACCCACATGAAAAAAAATAATTAAATATACTGTATGGTACAGATATCCCTTTCTTTGGAACAACTGCTTCAAGGATCCCTACATAAAAGCAAGAACCTTTCTTTGTGCAAAAGAAAGAAAATTATGACAATTGTACACAACTGTTACACTTAAGAGGCACGGTACCCTCTTACACTACTGAACTGATCTAAGGTAAGGAGCAACACAAAGATTACTATTTGAAAATTATTTTTGAAAGCAAGGAATTCAGGTGACAGGAAAACCTACTTGAGTCCTGAACTCAAGAGAGAAGCCTGAGTTTCTAAGCCTTTGAACAAAGAGAAATTAATTGTGGCCATACAGCACTGTTGGGCTACATCCATTACCCATCTTTACTTCTTATGATATGGGCACATTTCTGTCACTTGCATGGGATACAGAAAAGGAAAGCTAGAGCAGTCTACAGTCCTACCCCTGTAGAAATAAATTAATTAGAATCTTTAGGACAGAGCAACATAATATAAAATAGTGGGAAAAGGAAGTAGAAAGGATGAAGGGAGCAAAGCACAGGAAAGTAACAGAGAGGACAACACATTAAACAGAAAATATATGAAATATAAAAGAAATTAAGGCTGCAGTAGAAAGACATGGGACAGAGAGAAACAGAGTGGAGAGAAAGGAGGGTTATAAAAAATAAAAAGAGAGAATGTAAGGAAGAAGTGATAGAGAGACAGGCATACAGAAGGGACTGCGAAAAAAAAAACAACAAAAAACTAAAGACACCAAACAAAAAGAATACCTACAAGCAACCACAGCTCTACATTTGCCCCAAAAAATTGCTCTAGAAACCAGAGCTGGAACAAAAGTAAGTGAAATTAATTTCATTGGCTAATGAAGCTTCATTTGATTCTGACAACTCAGGGCTCAGTCCTGTCTCTGTCAAGCAATGGGACTTCTTCCCAGAATTTCTCAGCTCGCATGGGATTAAGACTGAGATGAAGTAGTGCCTGAAAGATTTTCTGCACTGAAACAGCTGAGATACTGCATACCATAGCATCAGCGCTGGATTTGTAAGGATGACTAGCCCTTACCAGGAAAAAAAATGAGGAGGCAGAGAACCCATTAGAGTACTACATGTCACAGCACATACTACTGCCACCATGTACAGGAAGTAACGACTTCTCTCCCTAAGATGAGTTAACAAGCAATTTATTATGTTATAAACTACTAATAGTCCTTCTTTCAGCTGTCAATGACTAATTTATCTTTAAAAAAAAATGGTCTGGTAAAGGAATTACCAAAGGAATCACCACGAAGTAAAAGTGGATTTTCTGAAGGCTTTCTAAGCAAGATGGTAAGAAACTTTGGGTTCCACTTCCCACCAGTGGGAATATAGCGCTGTTCCAACAAAACAACCACTGGAGTGGAGAGAAAGAAGTAGGAGAGACCCCGAAAAGAATTTATCAAATTCCTTATCAGAATATAATGAATATTAACAAAAGACAGTACAAATTCTCCTCAGATTTGAGTATTCCTGGGGTTTGGATCCCTTTTCTAAGCTGTCAAGGTTGCTAGGGAATTTCACAGTAAATGGTGTATTTCCATATGAATGTATGAAGAAGGGGGAAGAGTTTGCAAAACTGAATCTTAAGCATGGAGTTTTCTTTGTGCTTCAGAGAGAAGAATATGATGTTCTTGTAAAGCTGAAATAAGAAGCTTTCATATTTAACTACAGATTATCAAAGATTTTTAGCAGAAAAACGTACACAGAAAATGTTTGAAGAGACACTGTGAGGAAGAACTTTCTTCTCTTACTATGGTTAGTAGCAAAACACCAGACTTGCCATAACAGACACTCTAAGGACAGCAAGTATTCCTAAAAAAAAAGCAGCTTTGTTCTGCTTTAACAGATAAAAGCAACAAGTTTATTTTGCTTTAAACAGATTACGTCCATTTTTCATAAACCATTTAGAAAGCACATTGCTGTGGGCTTCCCAATGACAAATACACTGAGGCACCAGCAAGTGATAACACACTTTGTACTCTTTGACATGGATGAAAGAATTCAATTCAACTTTTCTTTTTTTATCTGGAAAGAGAAACATCTGAGAAAAGTATTTTTTAGCCCTACTTCCTGAGAACGAAGCTTAAACAATGCTCTGTCTGCATCTTCATCTGTTTCTCCTCCCTTCTCTTCGCTAACTTTGGGTGATATTGGTCAAGAGCAACCAAAACTGGCTGAGTTCTCTCATTTTAATGAAAATAAGTGGATGATTAAAGGACAAAAATAACAAACATCCCATGGTTTAAATGCTAGTTACTCAACCTTGCATCAGAAAACCCGCTAAAGGAGAACCTACAGAAAGAAAGGTGAGGTTGGCGCCATGCTCACACCACCATCACCATTTACCTGATTATTTTCCCCATCCTTTAGTATTCAAAGCATCCCAACTCAAGCTATGTTTATTTACTGCAAGCATACAGTAAATAGAGACATGCTTTCATTGGCAACTGCTGTGACAGTTGATCTTCACACCACAGTATTATCTTAATAAACTGTCTCTCAGCCCCAGGGTCTTTGTTCTCATGTAAATGACCTACAGTTGGTCACACTGGATCTTATAAAAAGCATGACGAGCACAGAGGTTATATGAGTTAATTGCATAGTGACCACATATGCTTTCTTCTCTACAACACTGTGGTCTTTCTCCCCCAAAAACAAGTGGAGTAACACCGTAATTCAAGTTAATGATAGAATTGTATATCTGGATAACTCTATCATTAGTTAATGTTACCACCACATGAGCTTGTCTGTATGGTATTTGACAAAGAAATTCAAGTTAAACAGTTTCCTCCAGAATGAAGACAATATTGGATTAATTAGGTAACTTACTACACATTTAGAAAATGAAGATGAATATCCCTTTTATAACCATATTAAAATCCTACGGAACAAGAACCAGATTGCAATCTGTTATTGAAGTACAACTCATGAATATCTTTTGAATTACTCAAAATTTAAATCACTGGAGATCTGAATCTGGCCCCATACATCTTAAAAGAACATTTGACTCATTACTCATGTAAAAAGGACTCAATTTCCATGAACACATAATGCACAGGAACTCATTTGTTTCCGAGGAGAGTTCAAAATTCTCTGCCAAAAGAACTCAAATTCTGGTACTCCAAACACACTATGTTATTTGTATTGGTCTATGTGCTACTTTTACCACTAGTTATGGAGTGAACGTCTGGAGAAAAGAAGAAACTGGGATCTAATGGACCCTCAGTCTTTTCCCCCACACACTTCCCAGAACTCGGGCAACTTTCTTCCTCTGACTGAAGACAGCCACTGGAAATACTCTAAGAAGTCCATAAAGCTTTTACTAGCTAAAATACCAACCACAGACTACTGAATTAATTTTGTAACGTGATTATTCCTCCAACATGGTCCAAAACTGAAAGCACGTAACTCTAAATCAAATACACAAAACCACAGTAGCTGAGTCATAAGTCTCTAAACAGTACGGTCTACCATTCTTTTAACCTATTTTCAATTGTGCCTTAACAACTTGGGAGACATCCACATAAGATTTTTGAAGACAGATTAGTTTTCTCTCTACCTATGCTTTATGAGGTTCTTGCACCAGCCAGGTCTGAACCTCAACTTGCGTTAGCACAGGACAGTGCGTGACAAAGTGAATTTATCAAAATGTCTCAAGCCTAATAGTGCAACACAGAAAAATGCCCCACACTTAGTTGCACAGGGAATAAAATATTTACAACCCTGAAACATCCATGTTCAACTGCCAATGTCTCATATAACTCAAGTGCTACATATTTCAGTGTTTTGACACAAATGGGGATAACAGATCGATCATCTGGATTTCAGTCTAAGTTAGGAAACATGCTCCTTCTGACTGTCCCACTTCCTTTTATCCCACTCACTGTAAGCCTTGCTGAGAATCACAGACAAATAGAGCTGGAATCAGCTATGCAACAGGATCAGTTGCATCCTTTAGAGACAACACTGAACATATCTATCAAATTCTTAAAGACCACAACTGGTAAAGCCCCAGAGTGTTTACATGATCCATTCTAGGATCCCTTTCATCCTTACCACTAGAAAAATTTTTCTAAACTTTTTATTTCTTGCAACATATTCAGCCTATTACATTTACTCTGCTCACTGTGGGCATTGAAGACTTTTTCCCTTGTATGTCAGACTTCTTCCTGTTCTCTATCTTCACTTAAAGCATTAATCTTGCTACTCAGTCTTAGCAGCTGCTGAGACAGCCTTTAATATTTTTCTCAAATATTTTGTGTTAGTTATTTGCAAGTTAGGTGAAGAAACTCCATTTGAACTGGAGTGTCATCAGGTTGTACCTGGTGGAAATCCTTCTGAAATCATCATTAGTTGCCTTCCTAAGATTTCTGCTTCTCCGAGGAGTCTCTGGGGAATTTTTGTATTTATATAAAAGAATTATATAATGTAGTATAAAAAATCTTTATAAAAGTCTCATTTAATTTCAGTTTAGATAAATTTGCATTATTGAGGACCACAGATTAGGGCTAAAATAAAGATAAGATCTTCCTCAGAGATGTTCATGAGTAACCAAAGGAAGGAAGCATACATACCTCTTTTTTTTCCCCTAGTCAATTCCTAAATACACAGATGGTTCTTTCTCACCAAGATGAACTCAGCATCAGGAAAAACCTACCTCAGAAGTTCACATTTCAATTTGTTTTTTGCCACTGCTACGCTTGCTCCTCAGGCACTTACAGAATACCTCCTTGTTGTACAGTCGTTCCATGTCATCCCTTAGAGACACGGCTGAGAGCATTACAAAGATCTGCATTTTTCCTTGCACAGATGTTTATAGCCACTCTCTGAACACCTCTCACAAGGTGGCTGAACCACCTTGCATTAAAAGAAGAGCTGTTTATTTTAGGTTTGGGTCTTTAGTTTTGCATTTCCCTTTTGCTTCATTCATTTAACAGTGAACTAGTGAATTTAAATGTCTTTAAAGGGCAGTATATGCAGGCTTACATCTCACTCTATATTGCTCATTTTGTGTTATGCTGACAATAATGCTAGCATGAAAGGAAGTTTCTCACCAAGTCTGAAGTCTTCATTTTCCACTCCTAAGACAGGAGTGGCTATTGGTCTTTGTCCTCCTTGGTAACAAAACAACATTGAAGACCACTAAAACCAGAACAGGGACTTCAGTGATCATCACAGCCATACCTCAATGATGACAGGCTTTATCAAAGGATCTCACCTTCAGGATTATCAAATTCAACCTTCTGCTTTCAATTCAATATTCAGTTTCATCTGGCAGCCTGTCTGACATTGAAGAACTAAAAGAAACTGATTTTCTTTACGATCCCAAGATGGTCATTAGTCCTTTCTGCCTAGCGACTCATGCAACATTTATACTTTAGGTATAGAAGACTTGTTTGATTACAGTGAGTTGATTGACTCATTCCATACTACTCCCTCTATTCTTGGGCAAGATGAGCCTGAAAATTATTACTTTTACAATTTTTATTTTATTGTAATATTTAGTACCGAACAGAATCAATTAATTGTTAGTGTTAATGTGGAAAAGCTAAACCTAGGTCTAAGACCAACAAGCTGGTCTTATACAGACCTGCCCTGTCAGATGTTCTGCCTGCTTCTAGATTTGAACAAATGAAGCCTGGTCTGACCACACAGGTCTCCCTTCTCACCACTATCCATGGAGAGTGGATTACACTAAGCAGCTACTCCATTCTTTTATTGTCAGTAAGCCTTCTCTTTCCTTTTCCCCAGAGACTTAATGCAGTTACATAACCTCCCTTAATATTTTCCAAGAAACTGAAAAAGAAATTCCAGTTTCCAGCCTTTCTCTTTCACTTAAAAAAATGTTAATAGTTTCCTTCTTAGGCTGAATTTACAGCTACCTTCTCTTTTGCAAAGAAAACAATATAAACTACACATTACAGATGTTCTGTAAAATGATAAGAAAGTTAAATTCATCATGAAAAATAAAAATGCAAAATTCAACCAAAGACATATGCACCACACCTGGTTTCACATGTTTTTCTGTAACAGTATTAAGCTTACAGAATTGGCAACTAAGTGGATAGCTAAGTAGATTGGCAACAGTACACTGAGGCTTTCAGCTCAGGTTTAGCCCAGCTTCCTCTAGGAACTGAAATCGCATGTTCTCTCACAGGCTATCGACAAAATAAAATGGTAATGGCTATCTGGTTCATACAAAATGGGAGATTACACTGCAGAAAAAGATTTATCAGCATAAATGGTATTTCCTATAACTCTGAAGATATAAATAAATTTGAACAAAAAAAATGGCCAAGGGTGCCTTCATTTGCTAAAATAAAATTAACCAAAGAGGTGCTTATTTTAGGCAAGCTAATGGAAGGCAACATACAGAAGATTCTAAATCAAGTGTACTTTCCAGGACCTTTAAATCTGCAGTTTTCTCACGAAACAGCCTGCCACCAATACCTCCATTTATGCTGCCTGAAGACAGTAGAAGCCAGATGGGGGTGTGCATAGGTGGCATGAGGATGCACAGATAGACCACCCATTTATGGCTAGTAAATCAAAGCAGGCTGCTTGTTCACATCCAGGTGCCCGTCATCCTTATCTGCCAGCAGAGGATCATAAACATACATCTGTGTGACGCATCTGTAACCATACTACCCTAGGTTGTGATCTTAGCAGATTTCACTGTTAAGCAAGGATCCTACCTCCAAGAAAAACTCTATGTGGATCACTTACTCAGTAAATGCAACTCTTTCTCCAACATCTGTTAAAAGTCATCAGAAGAGATTAATCCATGGATCTCTGCCACCAAAATACCTCTACAACTGCAGAATGAGAGGGAACTGCTTCACTTGGTAGAAAATAGCAAGCTCTTATTCTGTATACAGAGCAGCCACTGAATTAGAATATAACACAATTTCACAGGATGTCAGACCAGCAAAATATTAAGAAGTAATCTACTGCTTTCAGATGAAACAAACTTATTTGTCAGTGTTGAAATGCTTCTTATGAGGGCACAAGAACCAGTGCTCATTCTAAGAGCATCCTCTCATTCTGCTTATTGCATTCCACCTCCCTAAATTCACCCCACGCCTTTATCAGCTCCTTCTATTTCATTTCTTCTTTGCTTCCCTGACAAAATGTTTCCTAACAGGAATGGATAAATCTAAACAAATTGTTAAAAATACTATTAAATCCTCACTGTATTTTACCCCAGGCAGAGCTATTATGTCCTGAAGGATTTTTACACTGTGTGTAGGGCACAGACCCCTCTAAAATCTACATAGAGACAACCTGTCATATCAAAATAGTTGTATATTATCCACTTGGGACATGGAGGAACTGTTCCTCATCAAATATTGTTGAGATCTAGTATACCAAACCCCACATTCCAAATAGTAACACTATTTTAAAAGTACCTGTATAAAACCACTTTCAAGGCTCATTTAACTTAACTCCAAAAATAAAGATCTATTAACAGAAACAAGTTGTAATTAAGATTACTGTTGACCTAGCTTCTCTCTGCAAAGTGAAGATAATACTCTTACATTTACAGAGTACCTTTCTGCCTAAAGTATCCCATCCCACTAGCCTGATCTTAGACACACTTATACAGAAGAGTATTATTAACATACACAACTAACCCTAAGTAAACCAATCTACACAATATGATTACCAGCACGCACCAAGCTTCATCCACTCAATTGTATGGGTTTGTTTTATCTAACTTATCCATTGACCAGTAAACTATTCACCCATCAAAAAACTGTTCTTCTAGCATAAGCATGCATTGGCAGTCAACATCAGTCTTAATCCTTAGGTTTTGCTTAAAAAAATAAAAAACAAAACAAACAAACTTCCTTTTTTCAGACCTCCATCACCAACACTATTCACCAGCCCCTAGATAAGCACTAACAAGCACTGAACTTGGTTCACCTCTCAGAGGATTTATTTTTAAGCAGTCACCTGGGGTGTATTGGGAGTATACTGGTTTTTAATAGACAGACCAACTTTTTCCATGTAAACTGCATACAGAAGACATAAATCTGTCTTCCACTACTTCAGAACACCCCTTTCTTGCACCATCAAATACTTAAACCAAAGGTCAGTCTCACTAACCAAGCTCCACCCCAAATCAGCTTTCCCCTGTATGGTGGGTACTCCTGCAGGATTACGATTTTAATCATTAACATGCAAAGAAGGGTTATTCTGAATCACTTGTTTTTACCTTACGGTTGCCAAACTAGGCCCTGTTTAAACAGTTGGCTGTCAGGTATCCACAAAGCACAGCAGAGGGAAATCCACCTCCTCCTCTGCAGTTGGCATGGCTGTTGGAAAACATTCCCTGATGATATCAGTTTGCACAATAATTTATTTTTTTTCTGAATACTTGCTTCAAGTAAAATGAATTGCAATAAATCAATGTAATAACATCATTCCAGGAAAAGGCTCCTCAAGACAACTGCCATTACACCTTTAACCTGCATCTTCTCTGGCTAAGTTTTCTCACGGTTTACATGGATGATGGAGACATTTAAAGCAGTGTATCCTCGGAAAGATCATCAGTCAGTCTCCCCCTGTTTCCCAGTCTCTTCCAGAAAACACACTACTGATGGCAGTAATCATCGGGACTTATGCTGCACACTGACTAGCCAGATCACAGAAGACAGCTGTTACAAGATCAGGGCATCACGATGGGGGGACAGGAAGGAAGTACCTGCTATCCATCATTGCTACCTAATGGCAGTAACTGCCTCTAGATGAGAAAACAAAATGCTGCAGAAAAAAGAAACTGCCACCTCTGTGCCCTGTATACCACCTGACATGCTCATTGTTTTTAAAAGGGAAAATAAGAAATTGATAAACTGTAGCGGTTTACTAAAAAAATCTATTGTAACTAATTCTTGCACATCCACCATCCCAGCACTGACTCATCCTGAGCCCGTAAGATGACCCTGTTCCTAGTCATGCATTTATAAAAGCGTAAAACCCCACTGTCTCAGGGCTGGAAACCAAATCGAGGGTGGTTGGCCCAGTATCTGACCTAGCTTCACTTGCAACCTTCAGCTGAAACTAGAACAAAACAGAAATGGGAAGAAGTGTTGTTAGATCTTGTACTCCATCTCCTTGAAAACGCAGAATTGCCTTCATCAGAACATCTACTAGCCATCTGCCAACTCTTATTTTAAAAATCTGAAGAGGTATGGGGTGCTTGCTCTACACCTGGACTAATACAGGCTACAAAACATTTCTCTATTACTGCGTTTTGGTCCAGAATTCATCTTAAACTTCTATTTCCTTGATTTCGCCATTTAGTCGTAGGTATTCTTGCACAAAATGCATGAAAAAAATCTGATTGCTTTGACTAAAATACATTTCAAATATAGAGATGTAGTAACCTACCTCCCCCTGTTCAGTGCCAGACCAGAAATATGTCTTTATTTGTTTATTTCCCTTCAAGCCAGTTCCCCCAGACCTCCAAGTATTTTATTGCTCTTCTTTGAGTTTCACTCAAATAGTCAATACCTTCCTGTTAACATGATATTCAGAGTTTTCACGTGTTCAAGGCAGACTCTTATAAAAAGGGAGCCGCACCTCTTTGTTCACATATATGGTACCTTTTTCTTGACAGCTCAAGCACAAACCATGCTGTTCTGTAATCAAGTCACACTCCAGACTCACGTATTAATTCTTGATCCCTTCCAGCATCGCTATTACCATCAGTAAGTTCCTAATTTGATACCCCCTGCCTCGTGATCTTGCCTTTTGCTTGTATTTGTTTCCTTCACTCTACTATCCTGTACAAGTTCTTCTGAAGTTCTGGTTAGTCCAAAGCAAAGACATTAGTTTCAAAGGTTATAGGTTTTGCTCAAGGCCCGTATTCAATAAAGCATTTAATTACATGCCTAACTTTCACCACTTGCTTAAATCCAGTTGATCTCAGCAAGCAGAGATGAGCTTAAGCACACACTTTTTAAAAAAAGTTGGGTGTGCAAGTCAGTGCTCTGCTGAGCCAAATCCTCAGTTTCTGTAATCACTTGGATGGTTTATTTTCCCTATTTGACAAGAATTGACAGCTCAATGCTTTAAGGTTACAGGATTTTAAAAATGAAGCTTCAAGAGATTCCACAACTGCCATTATGCTTTGTTTCTTTCTTAAAATAAAAAAAAAAAGAAAATAAATACCTAAGTAAATATGCCTCAGTGCAGTAATCATAAAGCTTACAGGATTAGAACATGCAGTAAGTAACTCTATATTCTCATTTCTGCAGTACCCTCTTAAAAATAATAATAATAAAAAATCCTTGTGAAAAATTTGAAAAAGCATGTGCATCTCTGCAAGATTTGCAGCACATTCCCCAGTAGCTCATTAGCCACAACCATCATTGCATAGTTAAACGGAGACAACAGAAGTGTCCATTTCTTAATTGCTATCTATCAAATGCCTTTAAATGGAATGGACATAACTCACTGTTTCGCGAAAGATGATCTTTAGTTGGGAGAAGGGAGAAGAAGTTACTAGTCTTTAGTTTTGGTCATGGGTTGACTATTTCCATCAGTGGCCAACCCATATTACAGCAGATGTAAATTTTACATTCACCACCAGCAGCAAATGCAGTTGGCATAACAGGAGTTTCATGGAGAGTATTTAAAATCACTTCCAAATGTCTTCCATTGTTTACACAGAGAATACTTCATGACCTTTCTCTCCCCCTTATTTTTTTCTTTGTACTTTTTGTTTTCTTTGCCTTCCCTCATTTTACTGCCTGGTAAACACAGGCAGAGGCTAAGTGGGGACTGCAATTAGGCAGCCATATCAAGCTTCATCTGTGGACTACCTAATTGTAAGACTCAAGGTTTGGGAGGGGTGCCATCTGAGAAAGAAACAGAGAAGAGAAATTGGAAAATGACTACTTCCTCTCAATCCACAAAGCCTTCCAAAATTCAATTAACATGTTCTAAACTAAACCATCCACATATGCTACGGCACTAAAATGCATGATTTCAAATACAGACAAGAAAGTAGCTACTCATAGATATTTATCAGAATTATAATATTCTCTGACCATTCCACTTCCACCTTTTTTATTCAAGTGGCATCTGCTGTAACCCTTTTGTACCTCAGTACTTGAGATGAACCAGAAAAATACCTATAGGCAATATAAACAAATAGTCTGTGACTGTATATGGTATCTCTTAAATAATGCTATGAACCCCTAAGTCACTCGGAGAACACAACTCCCATGCCTAGCAAAAAAGCTGTTGTTTAATAATGCATACATTATTAAGTTCTCTGTCTTCCCCACAGCAAATTTTTCTTGTGATTTTACAGTTTCCCAGACTGCAATAATACCTCCATTTTCACAGACTCACTGGTGCAACCAATAGGAAAACTAACTCTGTTTCAATTTACAGTGTGACATCTGTAAATACCACTGGATTACAAAGACTTGTAGGTAAAACTCTGTGAACAACTTTTTCCCATTTTCTTTTATAGGAAAAAGACAAAAGCATAGACACTTCTCTGCTGCACTGTACGTACAGCTACACATCTGTGCCTGCTCACCTCCTTTCCCTAGGGCAGTGCAGCATCTCCAGCCAATTCCTGAGCACTAACACCTGCACCCATCCCGGGTCAGATCTCGCTTGCACTAATGGATTTTTTCAGATAGATGGCAGTGCACAAAGTGCATCCCAGATTGGTCCGGGGTCGAGATGTGATTTCAATGCTCAGACACTAAATAAGGGAAGCACTGCATTATCAAAAGCACTTTTAGAAAGATCACGGCTTAGGACCCAATCCTGCTGCACGGTGATAGCACTGGCTCTTTGGAAGGGCTGAACTGGGTGACAAGAACGTAAAGATGGCATAGCAGCACTTAGGATTTTACTTTCCATTCCTGGGAGCCACAAAGGATTTTTCTTTCAATATATTCTAACAAACATAGTTCTAAAACACAAAGCTAGAGGATGACTAACAAAACAAAATCCATAAAGGTACTGCATGTTGGATACAGGAGAGGATATATCTGATTTTCAAGGATCTGTAATAGCACAGATTTAGAAACAGTCCTGCAACAAGAACAAGCTATTCCAAATCACTCACATTGGCAAAAATTTTACAGTTACTACTTGATTTTGTGTCCTCTTCATTATAGGAGACACTGTTACTAAGAGAGAGAAGCGAAATTTTAACCATTTAACCAAATTTACCCCAGCAAATCTCTTTCTCACAAAAGGAAAATATTAACAAAGCAGCTAACACAAATAGGAGTGAATCTCCCTGCACAATTAGTACTTAGGTACCCACTACTTGGGGATTTCGACACTAGCTATCATGATGTGGAAGCATCCACCACCGTTTTGTTTTCTGTTTGCAGTAGGGGGTTGCTAGGAAACAAAATACTATTGTCTGATTTCATGATCTATTGCCTGGTTTGCCTGGCAATAAAGTCTTCGAAATCTATTATCAGATTATTTTGTATTTTACAGTAATATTAAGACTAACATTAAAACACATGCACGCAGAGAAAAACAGTAAGAAAACGCCTCAAAATTCAGCGGCAAGTATGCATTTATTCCAGGTTGAGGAAGACAAACTATTCTGAGGAAAAATGAACTCAAACAGTATGGTGCTATTTATGTATGCACACACTCACATGAGTATCAGCGTTCCTCAACTGTACCTATAGTTTTGCTGACTTGTCAAAGATGCTCTCACTTCTGAGGACACAAAACATTCTCTTACTACTCGAGAGCTACTGTACACTGCAAGTTCTGTAAATACCACATGCTGCAGAATGCCTGATGCAGGCGAGCACGCACGCCACAATGATTCTTCTTCTTGGAATTCAACTCTGGGTTGTTTTAGTGACTTAATTTCTTTAAGCATTTTTTTTTTGGTACATTTGGACAGATAGAAGAGTCAGAGAAAAATTCCCAACTCTCCCCTTCAAGCTCCCCTCTTCAGTTGTAACATAAATAAATAAATAAACATACAGACAGATAAATAAATACAAGCACCAGGAGAAGAGATCCAAAATTGAAAGCCACAATAGCAAATTTCTTGTACTTTTGACAGTGGCAAGTCTTTGCAAAGTGAGAGATTGAAAGATGATGAAAACTAGAAAAATGTGGGTGCCTATCAGGCATTGCCACCAACATAACAGGAGACCTCAACTGCAAAAATCAATCATACTTAAAAGCTGAAAGACAGATGAAGAGAGTTCATCACAAAGTCATAGAGAAAAAGGTTTTAAATAAAAACTGCAGTAGTTATTCCTCTTTTATGTATATCTATAATTTCACACCACACACAACATTCACTATTTCAAAGTCCTTTCAACTCATTTATTAATGCCTATGCATTTTATCACTCCATTTTAAATTTGAGAAAAAAATGATTGAGGTACATTGTAAAAAAAAAAAAAAAAAAATCAAAGCTTTTGACACGTTACAACAGAACTCCCAGTGATAAGAAAAAAAGAAGTAAAAACACACAACATAGAAAATACACAATTCGTGGGAAGGACCTGAGAGCATCTTGTCTCTTCTGCCCAGAGATGGATTTATTCAGCTTCTAACCCTCCTATCAGGAACTAGGAGCCCCCACCTAACCACATTTAGAATTAAAGAACAAAAGAGTAAAATGCAAGAGAGCTTCTTCTACCCCAAACAACAGCAAGCTACTTGTAGCGATTAGATCAAAGCAGCGAGAGATGGACAAGACCCACAACCAATCCCCCTCCTCGTCAGGGTCGGATACGGCTGCTCCCCAGCTAGTAACCCGCTACAGTAACACTGCTAGTTACAAAACGGTGCCCAAATCTCGGTGACAACGGGATCCTGTCACCTACAGCTTCACTAAAACCTGTTTTAAAGCACGCACTCAAGGAACGGGAAGAAAGAGGAGAGGGATGGGACAGCCTCTTCCAGAGCTGCTACCAAAAACTGTTCTGCCAACTGCAGGGGGGCAGCCAGGGACCTCGCAGCCGCAGCCACCCGGCTCTCGGGCGGGGGCAGAGCGGGAGGGACCCCGGGTCCGGCCCAGGCTGCCCTGGGTGCTCTGACCGCCCGCCCACGCGTGTGCGCCGGGAGAGACTGCCCAGCGCGGCGGGAGCTGCGCCGGGCGCGGGAGCCCCAATCTCCCCGCGCTGCAGCAGCGACTGCAATTAAAGAGAAGAAAAAAAAAAAAAAAAAAAAAAAAAGAAAAAAAAAAAAAAAAAGAGAGAAAAAA
>VXAY01004719.1:1532881-1564297 GCA_013399855.1 Oxyruncus cristatus | reverse complement strand
CGGGGAGCGCACAGCCGTCACGGCGTCCCGGGGACAGCGGCCCCGCCGAGGAGGTGCCGGGCGCGGCCCCTGGGGCGGGCGCTGGGGCCGCACGAGGCTGGGAGAAGCCGCACCGGCAGCCGCGGGGATCGCGGCCCGCTCCGCCGGCGGGGCGGAGAACCGGGCGTGGGCAGGCAACGGGGAGCGGGCCCGGCGGAGGGAGGGGTACGAGCAGGGGGTGCGCCAGGCACCCCTAGCAGAGCATCCTGCCGCAAGTTTTCCCCGAGGCCTCCCCTCTCAAACGTCCCTGGCCCCTACCGTGTGCAGCTTGTGGAGCTGCACCCCGTCCGACGGGATCGGTGCTTCATTTGGGAATCCTCCCGTGCGGAATAGTTGCATGTGTTACCCTCAAAGGATCCGATCTCCCAGTTAACTGTGGCTTCAAACCAGCACCCTTCAGCTATAGGGCCTGGTTTTTTGCTTATTCATTTCCTGGGCAGGAGACAACCCTCAAGTGTGACAAAAGCACCTGACCTTACCTTTCATCCACGAGGCCATGGGTCAGGTGGCTGAGAACAGGTCTTCCCAGGACAAGGCGCTGGGCCCAGGGGTGCTAGCAGCAACAAGTGCTTTCCCAGAGCCAAGTGGAGCTCCAAGAGAAGCCACAAAACTCCTCATCTGAGCAGAGTTAAGAAAGGCTTTTGCAGCTGCATCTCTGCTTCCACGGAAGGTGCTAGCTAATCTGAACTCTTCCTGTTATTTGAATAGGAAAAACCTGCTCCTTTCTTGGTCTGAATTACCATGCAGGGCTGCTGTAAGCAGTCCCTTTCCTCTGTAGAGATGGTTGTGATTTAGTGCCAGAGAAAGCCTTTGTATGCCCATTTGTAATGCGTTTCAGCATACTTCCAGGTGACGATTAGTTGGTAAGTGAAAAGTGCCTGTGGCTGAGAGGTGGAAACTAACATCAGGTATTAAATATTGCACAGAGCAGCTATGATTTCTAGTGGTAAGAAGAAAATCTGATAGAAAAATCTCCTGCCTCTTATTTTCCACAGTACTTTTTTCACCAAAGCAGTACGGAATTATATCCACAGGTATTGGGCTAATTATGTATGCTTACCAGCCCATCAGCTTGGGTCTACCAGCAAGCACACTTACGAAACAGAAGCAATTTCCACACCACTGGGTTCATCTGATTTAAACAATACTGGCTTGTGTTGCCTCTGTGTGTAGTTTTTTTCCCTTGGCTGGCAGGGTTAGTGTCGCAGCTTCAGTCTGAGAAGTGACAACAAATAATACTGACACTTACTATACCAAGCAACACAAGGACGTGTGTGGAGGACGAAACATGGAAATTAATGCACTGATTTAGGTAAGGAGCAGGAGTCACTCTTGGTCCAGCTATGCAGACGTGGATTATTTATTTCTGGACTTGTTCTTGCTTTGCTTTTTAGTGGCAATACAGTTAGCTGAATAAAGCAGAAGTTGCTGAAAGTATTTTTGTTAAATGTAGCCCTGATGAAAGTAAGATGTAATTATAACGTGGACATCCTCTTCTGTATTATTTACAGTAAAACATATCTTTTCAGTCCTTTAAAGCACCAGCCCTAAACCTGTTCATCCTTAAGCAAGCACCTTTTAAAAAGCACACAGAAAACCTGTGGGAAAGTTCATGAACAACTTGTATTTCACCTGTAAACTAGCTTGCAAAATCAAGGACTATTAAAAAGTACCACACAAACTCGACTGCCTGAATATATTTCTTAAGTATTTTGCCTTTAGCTGCATTAAATTTGCTTCTTCATCTCTTTCTCCTAACGCTGAATGCAATTGTACTTAGAAACACACATAGATAACAACAGAACACAGTTTAAATACAATTTTCTTTACTGTTTCATAAGCCTTGGTATAAAAAAGAGGTAAAAGAAAATATTTTGGCCAGTGCTGGTCTTGTTTAATGTAACTGACTGAAGCAGGGAAACACTTGGCAAGGCTGTTTCATTATGGCAATTTAGGATTGTCCCCTCCTTCCCTCCCACAGAACTGCCTGGAAAAGTGCAAGCACACAAACATGAATGCAAAAATCTGCAGAAGGTGTTACTGTCTTTGTGTGATTTTTCACTAACATGTTCAGCATTTATTTGCTAATTGTAGGTCAGTACAAGATGAGTTCCAGCCAAGACCTCAGTTTTTTATGTTCTGAATAGCTCTTGGGAAGTTGCTGGCTTGACCCTGGAGACTTTACAGTCTAATTTTTTAATAACTGAAGGTTTATTTTTTTTAATTTGAAAAAGGACTCATTTTAGCTGTCACATAAGCATGCATTATGTCCCAAGACTTCAATTGAAGCTGCACAGACATATCTGAGAGCACAATTAGGCCCTCTGGACCTTTTAAAGCTTCAAAAATAGTCATGTGTAATTCCTTCTTCTGTGGATCCTGCAAGCTTTAAGAGAATTTTTGAAAGCTGTAAATTCCTATTTATCCACTAAGAGGCTCACGGGCAATCTTTCCCTAATGGAAATAGAACTGTAAAGCTGAAACATTAATATATAGAATATGATACATTACGCAGGCAGACTTGTCGGAGCCAACAAGAGGGCACAGTGGCCATGCCGCTATGGAGCCAGAGCCAAGCAGGTTCACTCTGCTTTCTTGGCTTCCTGCACACAGGTTTCACTGTCTGATTTATATTAGTACTGCACAGTTCTCTCCTTGGAAAAAAAAAACAACAAACGACAACAATAAACCCATCTGACCTTTGAATCCCTCATCTGCATTGGCTGGCAGCCGGCACTGGCGAATCGGAAGGCACAGTTTGGTCTAAATGCAAGACAGCTATTCTTCAATAACTGCGCTGTTAATATGCAAATCTCAGTCCGCCACCGACTGTAATCTCCTGCCTCTGATTGGCTTCAGTGATGAAAAAGATTCAGGTTATTCGTTAGCAGAGAAAATACACTCTTCAGGTTCCCCCTTAAGACGAAGCATTAGAAAGCCTCAAGAATGTACAGGCTAGAGACAAACAACAACAAAGTAAGACAAAGAGAAGCCAAGAAATGTGAAAAAAGGAGAACCTGTGCATTTAAAAATTTTCCTAATTCCTTTTCCTCTTCCTAGCTTTCTCCTAGGAGTTTTCCCAGTGACTGCAGATGGGCCGCTTTTGTTTGGTTTGGTTGGTTGGCTTTCAATTCTTGCCTTCTACATATGATGTTGTGATCAACTTCACAGCAGAAGACTTGAATTTGTACTGATAATATCATTTCTGTACTGGAAGACATGCATGTGTCTGTCTTCCTGAGTCAGCCTTGTTGGCTGGCAAACAGAATGCTAGGAAGCAATATATCAACATGTATTGATAAATACTTTGATACCAAAAAGGTGAATGGAGCAATTGAGCGAGAAGCAGCCCACGGTTCAACTCTTCAAAAGCCATTACAAAAAACAACCACCAATATCAGCATCATTATTGGCATATTCTTCATGGAACGCCAGACTTAGCTAACCTCTGAACTTAGTGTTAAATTCTGAGGAACCTCTGGAGTACTTGGAAGTCTTCAAAGATCCTGAGATTAGCTCAGTTGGTTGGAGCATGGTGCTAAAAACACCAAGTTCACAGGTTCAATCTCTCCCTGTATGGGCTAGTTGCTTTAAGAGTTGGACTCAGTGATCCTTGTGGGTCCCTTCTGACTCAGCATATTCTGTGATTTTGTGAAAGCAGATGTGCAGCCACACTGATCCTCCCTCATTGGCTTTATTTTGTAAATTTTCCTTAATTCTTGCAGTTCAGCTTTCCTGAAACAGAGCACCTGACAAGGTGCATTGTCTTCATTCCCGTCCAGATGCAGCCAGCTCTACTGCTTCCTGCTCCAAGGTGGCAGATGAGATCAAGTTGGTAATTTCTTAGATCAATGTATCTGGGCTGAAATTGTGAAATCAGTATTAATTTTACCCTCAATTTGGTCACAACTGTGATTTTGCTTCCCAGAGCTGGCAGCAGAGTATTTTTGGAGGACTAGACATTGACTCCACTTTCTAAATAAGATGAAGAAGGCCAGGTGCTGTCAGCATTCAGTGAGTGACCCTTTTCTTTCCTCATGCTTTTTGCCAAGGGGTAGCTAGATAATTTTGTGTGGATGGACAAACCCTCTGACTAAAAAGCAGCAGAGCTCTGAGAAGTCAGGTAATCTTACCTGTGTTCCCACAAAGCAGGTCGTGCAGCTCCTTGTACAAATCACTAAACAGAGGGTAAGCACACGTACCTGTGAGGAACCTGCAGTGAGAGTGTGATAGGGTTACCTGACTGCAAGTCCTTGAACACCTGGGAAGGATGGAGGATTGAGCTCAGAGGGGACTTCACACAGGGCTTTTGATTACCTTTCCACAAAGAGAAAAGTTGTAAAAAATAGAGAGCTGTGCCACAAAGCTGCTTTCCTTTTCTATCTCACTCATTTCAGATAAAAAGATAATGGGAATAGCACAGAGAAATGTAGGCAGATATCTGAAACTAAAGCTTAGAAGGAAGAGATTTTGACAAGAACCACATAAGCTTCCTACAGCAAAGGTCAAACAGTGACCTCCACGCAAATTAATGCCGCTTCAGCTATTATAAAGGAACTTTAGTATTTCAGTTTCAGCAAAAAGCTTGAAAAATGCATTATGCAATCCATTTATTCTGTTGGGTTTTTCTCTCAAGTGATATGACTATCTCTTTCAAATATATGTAAGGATCCTCCTTTAATAAATAATAATAAAGCTAGGAAATAATTAACTCTTAAATGTGTTCTCCCTGGTCTTGCTTTAGAGAAGAAGGGAAGAAAAAAACTCTGCATGCTTCAGCAGGCAGAGCTACAAGCACGTCCAACCAGATAATTGACACAGCCATTGAGCCAGCACAGTGTTAACTCTGTTTTAAGCTTTCTCAAATCATCTAGCTTTAGGAACCATGTAACTTAATTGGATTGCTACAGACCTGACAGCTCCCGTGTACCGTATGCTAATGGATTGCATCGCTACTGTATGATCGGATACGTGAACTAATGCTGTCAGTCCTGAGCACTGTCACCAGCCCTGAAGCTTGTTTTTCATCTTCCAATCACTATCAAAGAATGAAAACAACTGTGTTCCTCTCATAAATGTGAAAAAATAAATTTGGGAGAATTTAAAACCACCACGTATGGGAAGCAGGATATTTGGGCCAAGTCTCACATCCTCAGTCACAGAGGTGATTTTCCACTATGGGGCTGGTTCCACTGAAACTCCAGTTAACTCAAACAGGCTTGTCAAAATAGTCAGTCTTACTTAGATAAGGAAAAGTCTGCTGAGAACAAGGTCTTTAGCATCCCACAGGAGAAAATATGAAGACAATTTACATGGCAACACTACGTATGCTCAGTAAACACAGGTAGAAAGACAGTGTGGATAATAAAAGCTTCATAGTAGACTGACAAATCCAGAAATGCAGTTTCAATTTCTATCTTAATGAAGCAAAAGCTAAGAATATTTGTAAGCTGGAGATGTCCACAAGGCATGAGTGACCGGTCGGTGCCAAATCATCATCAAAAATCTGTGAGGATTAGACACCTCTCTGCCACTTGAGTCAGCAAACACATCCCTGGTTTCAGAGATCTTTCAAAAGAGAAGACTGGTAATTTGACCCTTATGCTGTCTCTTTGCTGCTGATTTCCTGAATGCCCATTGTACTCTATTGCTGTTCTGTTTGTTTTGCAATTTTTATTCAGAAGTCACCCAAAGCAAGCATAATCCTAGTTCTTAACTCTCACATGGATTATTAAGATATTATTGCCCTAGCTTGGAGCTGGGGGAAGTGCATGCACTGAAAGCACAGAGATTCTCAACCTTTCTCATGTTTACGTTAATTAATACTGAGTTAAAGCTGCTACTGACTATTTAGTAGACAAATGTCTGTTTATTCAACAACACCATGGGAAATTTTCAAAATAGACAAAAGTAGACATTCTGAAAGAACCAACTGCAGTAGGCTAGTTCTAATTCTTTTTTTTCTTTTTTTTTTTCTTTCTGTGTATATGGGGGGGGCTGGTGTTTTGGGTTTTTTTTGGTTGTTTCTTTGGTTGTCGTTGTTGTTTCAGGGTTTTTTTTTTAAACTGCTCATAACGACATCTTTGCAGAAAGTAATAAATAAAATTACTATGTCCAGACACTCTTCTCTGAGGGCACTATGATGTTTTCAGCAACTGTCCCTCTTCTTTTTGCCTTGGCTGATAAGTAGTCCTTGTGCAAACCTATTAGATAGGCTGTTAAAGGATTATTTTTCCCAAACCAGACCATTCTTCAAGACTCAGCCTGACTTAAGTTGCTTGTGAAGATCTTCCTGAATGAGACCATAAAATCCCTCCACTATTCTTTGTCATAACCATGTCACTATGCAAAGTTTCCGCAAGCCATTAACTATCAATACAGTCCATCCATACTTTCCATGCATACTTCCATCAAATAATGCTTAATTCAAGCTCCTTTCAACCCCAACATTGAACTTTGATGTTATAAATAGTCTAGAATTTTACTAGGAGGAGAGCTCTTGATTTTTTTCCTTAGTTCAACGATCACTGTAATGCAGCCACACGTGGAGTGGCTCTTTAGCAATACGGAGCAGTGCTGTATAATATGATGATTTGGAATGGAAAATAAAGACTAATGTATTCAGCTGAAGTGGCAACTGAAATTTCCATAGGCAGAATATAATTACCTAAGCTGGCATTCTGCCAGGACACTGGTGTTAACACTATTACTCCTACGATACTCCTATTTAAGAGCAATGTGGAAAAAAAGTAACAACAGGATTTTTTAATTGAACCAGTGTGAACCCAACTACAGTAGCTTGCAGTCCAATTAAAATTGACAACCCAGTGAAGCGGACACACATAACACAGAGATAAATATAGAATATCCAAGTTGTTCTCTTTCTCTTTGTCCTCTTCTCTTGCTAGTTTGGTTGGATTTTTTTTTTTCCTGCTGGATATTTCATTTCATTTTCTGAATCTTTTGATGCCAGGGAACTATCATTGACTGGAAACACTTACAAGGTTTTTGCAGCCAGCTTTTTTAACTCAAAATAAAGATGGAAAAATATATCCTGTTAAATGTTACAGTATTGCATTTCTTTCCTTTTCTAGAGCACACAGTATTAAAATTACATTGTCTGTGCAGCAAGAGATTAGAAAGAGCAACTGCTTTTAACCTTTATAGTAAATGACACTGAAGTTGCTAAATCTATCATTGAATCCCACAAAGTGCATTGCACTATCACTTGGAAACTTGTAGCTAACCTTGAAACAAGTGGTCTGATCCCCCACCAAAAATATTGCGAAGGCTAATTCTGAAAGGCAAAACTACTTCCTTTTCTCCTTCTTTTTTTTTCTTTTTGGGAAAAATAAATGCTTTAAATGGCATAAAATATATTACACTTTTTACTCCTGGTTCTGTATTCTTTACTCACATGAGTATGTCTTTCTCAGACACATAGAACCATGCAAGCACCCACAGAGGTCAAAGGGACCCCTGGGGAATCAATGTTCCCTGTCTGACAGAGGTGTTGTGAGGCACACTTCATAAGTGAAGCACTCTGAGAGCCCTAGATAACAGCTGCTATATGTTGTAATAAATTAGTACTATTCATTATTACAGAAGAGCTAAACCATGTTTGTAATTGACCATTGCCTGAATCTTTTCTGAAGTTATTGGGGTTTGGAGATACGCCTCAAAGTAAATCTGTTAGTTAATAGAATGAAGGAAGTAAAGCAGCAACAGCGTATGTTTTTGGAGCAACACAGAAGAAAGTTCCCCTGGGCTGTATCCTGTTGACCTTTAGTTCCATTATTGTTTCTAAAATGTTTTTCCATTTAAGGCATTGCCACTGAATCCTTCCCAGGAAGCTCTGGGAAAGGATATAAAGTGAGGTCTCAACTAAGCTTATAAGTTACATCTCTAAAAATGGAGGGTTGAATTATGTTTTACTGACAGCCAGGTTTTAGGGGGAAATTCTCCAGGCTTTGGTCATGAATCTTCTATAATATAATAAATGGTGCCATCTACTGGTTCTCCTTTGCTTCTGATCATGTCAGGATTTGATTGTGCAGTATAGCTACTCCAAGTAGCATTAAAACACCAAAGAATCAAGCCAATATGAGTGTAGCTAGCATACTTCCTGGATCTTGGAATGATTTACAGGGGTTTCCATAAAGCAAACAAGCCTAAAATTAAATAAGAGCAGTAGGAGAAAGAAAACTTGCGAGAGAGAGAAAAGGCAGCATTGCAGCAGACGTGAAACTGGATTAAGGGTTGATACTGAAGGCGGATACAGCTAAGCTGAACCAGATGCAGCCATCCCAGAGGACAAATCAGTGATGAGGCTCCTCAGAGAGAAGAGGAGAGCTTCTGCAATTCCTCACAATTAATTTTCTGTTAGAAGAAAAACAGCCAGTCATGGAGGGGTTTTTTCCCTTCCACACACAGATACACAAAAATGTTATGGATCAGTTTCTCAGAGTTAAATATTTTTCCTGATTGACTGCGGGAGTGAGATTTGACTTTCTGACTTATGCCCCAGAAATCTACGTGGTTCTACTCTTAGGTACACTATGAAATCTTGGCATTTCCTCTGGGGTCAAACTGGACTCACTGAATAAAGGAATTGCCACAGATATTATTTTTTATTGCTTTGAATGTATCTGGAGAATTTGCTTGAAAGAGCAAAACTGACTGTAGAGATATTTTAGTCTGATTTTCTAAGAAAAAGAGACTAATGCAATCACAGCATCTGGCAACAGGGAAACAGTCTCAAAAATACACAATTATGTCAAGTGCTTCACAGAAAGCACAGTGACTGTTCATTCTCCTTTGGAAGAAAAAGCATGAGTCAAAGTTCTTAGATATCACACAACCCCAACAGACACAAATCCACATGAAGGTGCTCTCCTTCAGTTTGACTTCTCATAAAATATGTTTTGTCATGATAGAAACATGGTAAGAAACAAATAAGCAGCAAAGGATGGAAATGCAGGTTACCGGTGCTTTTATTGCTACAAATGGAACCTACATCCAAGTAAGTTATTGCTTCTTGGGCTTCAGTTTTATCTCCTATCAACAAAGATCATGTTTACCTGTGCCTCATGGAGTGCTTTTAGACTTTAGAAATATAAGAAATTGTGGAAACCATATATTGACACAGACGTAGATTTCACAGAATATTCTGAGTTGGAAGGGACCCACGAGGATCACCAAGTCCCAACTCTTAAGTGAATGGCCTATTCGGGGATCAAACCTTCAACCTTAGGATAATTAGCACCATGCTCTATCCAACTGAGGATCAGAAGTGCAAAGAGAGTCAATCAGTTCTCACAGCAGAGTCCCGTCTCCACTTCTGGACCCCAATTTAAGATTTTTATATAGCTCTCAGGAGCATGAGTTTTGGCAGCAGCCACATACAGGAATTTCAGAAAACACAACTCCATTTGGAGTTGTGCTGGAAAGGACAGGGAACACTGGAATTGCTGTGGAAAGCCTCTCAGTCAGCCCTTAAGATGAGAGGCTTCCATAAAATCACAGAACACAGGTTGAGAATCCTATTCCCACATGTGTAATTAGGACTTTTGAAAGAGTGTAACTGAAGGCCACAAAAAAGCTTATGCCAATAAAAGTGGTGTACATTTTGTGATTAGCATGCAAACCCACTCTAACAGACTGTTTTCATGTCAATGTGCGCAAACATTTTCTTAGTTTAGTTTACCCAGTAGTGGATGGCCTGATATCGCAAACCTGAAGTTCTAAGGATTTGATATCCTGCCAGATACACAATAAGGTTTATAGCAGGCTTTCATTAATCTCCCTTTACATTTTTCATCAGTCTAAGATTAGAGTAAGAATTTAACCTAATGAAGAGGATACTCAGCATTTTGATCTCTCCCACCAGGCAGGGCTCTTTCTCTCCCCGTACACATGTGCAAGGGTAAAAGCTCTCTTTTTGGCACCAGCTCTAACCTTCTGTCTCAAATGGACCCCAACTAGTCTGTGTTGATCTGTCACACAACTAAGTTTTAAGAGAAGAGGCCTGGCTCCTGTAAGAAAAGCGCTGACAATACTTCCATTCTCCAGTTCCTGTAAGAAGTTCTTTGGATAAAGTATAGCATTGGAGAAATTGGCTACTTGCTGCTGTGCATAAAGCCCACAGCTTCCAGTTCAATTCCTGGCTCCAGGAACAATTAGGGATCAAGTATGAGCCTAGGCAGCAGATGGGGATGTTGCTAATTGGTCTATTTTGATGCTGGGCCATCCACTGACAGTCACTTCGCACTTCTCTCTCGGCAGTGATTTGCCATGTCAAAGAGCTACAGATATGGGAATGATAACAAAGAAAGTGGAAACAGCAATCACTTCGGTGCAGACAATCCCTTTTCCTCGACTGTGCCAACCAAATTTGCTGCAGAATGTTGTGAGGCAGCTTGGACTTGGCAGATGCTTTGCAGACCAAAAGATGTGATTTTTACTTCTTACAGTGTCAAGTGACAATGATTATACCTGAGTGTTGCCATTTCTAATGCATTTTTGCAGCTTTCTTAAAAAGCCTGGTGATGGTTATAAATGAAGGAAAGTAAACGGTCTACCATATGTGCAAAATAATATGCTGGGTGAAGACTACAGTGGCTCATAAACAAGGGATTAGAGCTCAGTAAAGGCTGTGAGTGTGACAGAAGTTTTATTGCAAAAGCAGTATTCACAACCAGCAGCAGGAATAAAAGACTGCAGTTGAAACTGGAAGAGAATTCAGAAGCATGTTGGAACCAGTGGTAAAGTTTTGGAGCTGTTAGATCAAACTGCTCCAGTTTAAAAAATAGCAGCAGATTATAATCTTTATACTGTGGAAGAATTCAACTTTCACATTTTCTTCTTCTCCAGAGATTACTGACTACAAATCTTAGTAATTTTGCAGTAACAATTGTAACAATTCTGTAATGTCTCTGCCGTATTTTACAGGCTCTGGGACAGTAAATGACCGTGATTATACTGCTTTAGGGGAGGTACTATATCAGAGATTCTGTCTGCATTTCACTTTTGAGCAGAGTTGCTAAACTCTCTGTGCTTTTTAAGATTCTTTTCTGTTTTTCATTAAAATGAAAGAAAATTACTAATTACAGATCAGCCATTTAAAATGCAGTAAAAGAACCAAATTGTTTATTGAATTGAAAGAATAGAAAACCACACGTACCTAAAAAGAAATTTTACTGTCTTTGTGGATCTGTTTAATTATCTCGTGTAAAAATGTCACCCTTTAGAGGGCCAAGTTCTATTCTTCCATTTTTGATGGAGCTGTATATTTCTAAATACTGAAGATTGTCAAGGGAAACGCAGGCACAATAATCAGTGGAGTACCTCAATACAAAAGATAATTTGAAATTCAAAAGCAACTATTTGCCTTGACTTTTCTGAATGTCACCACCTCTATCCCAGACAAACACAGGAAGAAGGACTCTTGCTGTGGTATTTCCAATGGAGACAAACAACTCTAGCGAAGGGCATTGCTGCAGGGCAATTCCGCTTTCCTAGAGCAATTAATTTCACCAAAACACTTCTCTGAGGAGAGAGTGAATCACCTTGTCAAGGCACCTCTCTTTCACATAGGAAATCTCGATATTCATTTACAGGCTTGATTCACCAAGTCCTAGGCAAGAAGAATCCCACAAAGATTCAGCAAACTTCACTGCAAGTGGTCTGCCTTCAACTCCACTAATGAAAGTCTCTTTGCCATGCTGGACAGCGGCTGATCAGCTAACACAACATCCAATGCAGGGTGTGGAGGGAGATGTCCTGCAGACATATTACTTGGAATTCCAGCACTAGTGTATCTACTAAGGAACATCACTCTCAGTTGGAGTTCATTAGGCACATCTGCAAAAGTAAGAGATTTAATGACTGTGAAACAGACCATTCGCTTTCACGACTGCTAAATCCCCACTGCAAGAGTACTCCCACTTGGCTATTGATTCAAACTAACAGCTAGGTTAAACAAAAATGTCCTGAATGATGTCCCAAAGGCAATTGCCATATAAGAATGAGGAAGAAATAAAGTGGACACGTATTTCACACTGCTAATTTGGTGTCAATAGCCAAAACATTCCCTTTGTTATCTCTAACAAGGATGCCTCATTTTCCATTCAAGAGAGGAAAAAACCTCAACAAATGTATTGCCAATCAAACATTTAATCAGAATTCTCTGGTTTCGTATTGCACATTTCTAAACTTCTATTTTTTATATACTAGCACATGTTTTCTATTAATAGATCTTGTCTTTCTCATTTATGCTTGATCTTCTGTAATCATTAATTAAAACTGTTAGCATCACAATATGTCAGCTCTTCATGTGTTCCGTTGCTTCCAAAAACAATGCTGCATTGCTGTTTCTCTGATCAGCTGCTCTTTTATGCTTTTATGACAGCTTTTGTGTTGTTTGTTTCCCAATGTACATTATTTGCCACTCGTAAGTATGAAAAGCAAACATAATTATACTTAATGGTACCAGAAAATTAAAGCATTTGGGAAATATACTAATGAAAGTTCAACACTCCTTTTGTATGATACAATTAGCACTCTTAAAGGTCTAAATAAGCATGGTTAAGAATGTCTCTGGTGCCAATAACCTAAAAAGTAGTCAAAATCCCCTGTGCCACTATCTAACAATGTAACACCAAGACAGAAAAAAAAAAAAAAAAAAAAAGGTAAGCAAGTACTGAGAAAAAAACCCCAAACATTGCAAAGCCATTCAAATGGAAAAAACGCCATCTGCAGCTTCCTGGGCAATACGAAAAGCAAAGTGAGTTAAATTAAGTTTTTGAAGTGACAGCTAAACACCCTACAGGTGTAACTGCCGACGGGTGGTTCCTTTTTCAGCTCCAGACTTACTGAAGTGAGAGGGCTTAGACTAGACAAAAGCTGCAGTGAATCAGCAACTGATCTATTAGCTCCTACTTTTTCACAGAAAACCGAAAAGGCTTTGAAATTCTTAATTATTGTATTTCCGAAAATAGAATAAGCATGGCCTGTAGCTTCTTTTTAGGTATTAAAGGAAAGGAGTCAAACCCACCAAAACACCGTGATTGCTACTTTAGGAACTGAAGTGGTGTTATTGTAATGATTTACTTTTGTAATGAGTTACTTGTGATTTCATACTTTGATCTCTCTTTGAGTAGTGAGGTGTTCCTTTGTTGTTTTGTGAGTGCTAATTGCTGCAGTGCTGTGTTAAATCATCGTTATGCTGGTTTTCTTGATCAGCAAGAAGAATAATTGGAAAATTAAAATGAAGAAGTTCATGAAAACTGGTATGACTATAGAAATAACATTTTCCAGCATTTCAGTGAGGGGTTGTATACAATTATGCAAACAATCTGTTGAAAAACTTTTTTTTTTTCCTATCTGGAAGATCAAATCTTTTGTGCACACAGCTTCTCTCAAGCAGACCAGGAAACAACAACTGCACTGGTGCGACTTACCTCTCCATATGCTTCTCTGAGTACACTTAATCCTGGTATGAATCAACGTTCAGCCATATAATTCGGCTGTTACTATGGGTAACTCAGCAAAACTCAAATTCTGTATGTAAAACTAGATCTCAAGTGTATTAGAAGTGTAGGAACTACCACACACCACTGCAGAATAACAGGATACTCTACAGAGCCTCCAGAATAACATAGAACATTAATGACAAAACTGTCTTCCACTTTGGACTTCCTAGTGCAGAAGACAGCAAAATGTTGGCTCCCATGATGCTGAATACACTTGAGACATTACATCACAAAGTGAAGGAGTAGCTGCAGTGATGAGCTGCAATGGCATCTAGGTGCTACCTCTCCAGCTGCTATACTTACTGCCTGAAAAAAATCCAAGCAGCTACTGCACCTTGTGAGGAAGCAGTGGAGGTGTCATGATGAGAAAGAAGCTCCGTGGAAGACTGAGCATCAAAAAAATCTCATAGTTTAGTTCAAAGAATCAGGTAAGAAAAAGTAAATTTGTGAGATTCTACTAATACTTGTAGAGTTAACAACAGATCGGTATTTCAGATCTTTTGCAGAGGTCTCTGTCACATGAGTTAACAGAAACTGACAGTAATGTGGACTGTTACTGTTCCTAAATGGCTGGAGCATAACGGGATTATCTGTTGACCATGAAGGAATTTTGTGATTTAGGAACCTCACATTACACGACAGTTTATGTGGTATAAAATGACACAGGCTTCTGTACTACTGTTCTCCCCTTTCCAATTTATTTTACTTCTACTCATTGCAGCCTGTGTCTATCTCCCATTCATATTCTCCTGCTATCCTTAAGTTTTTGACTTATGTTTCCAACATTCTCATTTTCAAGGAACTGATCAGGGCTTTTCTGGTCATTAGGTACTAATTTTAAAAGTTTAGGTGACAAAGGGGAGACTGGAAATTCTCACTGATGCAAGTATTATTATCAACTGATGAAATGGTTCACATGACTGGAATGCTAAAGATTTTAAATAAAATTGGTTTAGTGGAAGAGGTGAAAGTAGTGAATGATGTAGTGGTAGTACTACAAAGACTAGTCAGTCTGTATATCCTCATAATCCAGAAATGCACTAATTGTGAATGTGCCAAAGCACAAAAGACAAGAAGAGAATACAGCAGAGTGGGAAGGAGGGACAGTCTTTACAGACCATGAAACCATAGCAGAATTATTTCTTATGACTTCTCTGCAGTGAGAGGCAGACTGCAGGGGAGCAATTGTCTTGCCATGGGAGAATTCAATTTCAGAAAAGTAGCATGGAGGTCACACAACTTATTAGAGTTTCTAAAATTATTCCTTGTGATCCTTTAATACAGAAAGTATTATTGCTCTCAGTGCAGAGTAACTCAATTATGGTCTCACTACGATGGATAGAGCTGTATTAATTCCTGGCCTGGAGTCAGTGAGGGATAACTGGAGATAATAGATGGGATTTATGTCATGTAATTTTAATCATCCACTATGAGTTTAGAACTATTTGCCCTGGAGTCCCTCTTCAGCAACAAAGGCAACTTGCTAAAAGGCAAGTAGATGCCACCTATCTTAGAGCCCTAGGAAGTTTCATCTTACCTCATGTTAGTTATGCAAGAGGTAGATTTCTTCCCATCCAGATCCCCACTGTAGCCACTGCAAAGAGCAAAGTGACACCATCACAATGTGAATTACTGAATCCTAAATAGGTGTCCAAGACAAGTAAGGTGATTTCCCCAAACATTAGCATGCAAAATGGCTAATTTCCCATGGCTGATGAAAACTGTGAGTAAAGTTTTCTGGGGAGAAGCAGATAGAAAAAAAGCAATGAACGATGGGGGTTCTATGAAAGAAACTAAAAATATGCTTAAAAAATAAAGAGTACTCCATCACGAAAAAGAAAAGCTTTAGCTAAAAGCCTATTCTGGTTCACTGGTAAATGAAAAAAGCTGCTAAAAACAGCCTCCCACTGCTCCCTAGTGCAACATATGGAAAACATGACAATGTTGAATTGTTACATTATCGAATGTAATATATAAATGAGAAGCTTGCAACCCAGGAAATCAATAAGGAAAGCTAGAGAAATGCAAAGGAAAATATGCTGCCAGCAATAAGACAATAAAGAGCCTTTAATAATAATGCTATTGTGGCCATGGTAGCTTAAGAATTCAGGTTTAGAATGCATCTTACCTTACTTTAGACATCAGAATATAGTTATTTACACCGGAGTTAGAAATGGGTCTTTTGAGGGCACAATTCCTGTCACACTAATGCAACTATATAAAGCAGTTCAGATTAAACATCCCCTACAAGTGTTTCTTTCCTTCCATGGCTATAAAGAAAGAACCAACAGACATAAATGGGAAAAATCTTGAGACATGCAAGCCCTCCTCTGCAAAAATACTTGCTCACTTTCCCAACAGCATCAGTTAACCTAAAACAAATGCATTAGCAATTAAAGAAGTCTTAGCAACAATGTGAACTCAAAATTTGAGAGATGATAATTTCAGTAGAGATGCACAAAAGGTAGATACCATATTCATACTGCACCCAAGGCAGGGCGTTCCAATTCTTTAGTAACTGCAACAGAAATGACAAAGCCTGAGCATGAAATTTTAATCACAAGCCTCAGATAGCTTTTATCGAAGTTGGTTGAGAAGGCCACTGGTCTACTGACGTAAATTTTATATGAATGTTAGAAAGTCAGGTTTCAATAGATTAGAATTCTGTGCCAATAATGAAAAAGAGGAAGGTTATAAAAGTGAGTAGTTACATGACAGTTACATGAAACTATCCTTCCTCTCCCATTAAAATTCCCTGCCAAAGCTCAGTCTTTTGCTCCAGAGCATATAGCCATAAAACAAACCTTTGAATATGGGTAAAACAACAGAGTGGCTGTACTGTTTCTGAGCTTATAACACACAAAACAGGCATTTATTGAGTCTTTTAATTTAAGGGTAGTTGCTCTAAGATTCCTTTGAAGTGACTGGGAAGAGCCAAACTCTGCCATAAGGCATGCAAGGACTGCATGAGCTGTGGGATGCCTTCCTCTTGTCAAGTGTATTGGGAGCCTCAAGCATTGACATTCATACCTCATGTTTCAGCTTTTCAGAATACTGACTTTGAGACAGAACTGCAGTTTCAGGCCAAAAGATTCAGTTCAGGTACTATTATTTAAGAAGCCTGAAAACACAGGTTTACACAATATGTTGTAAACCTGTAACTACCAGCTATCATCAGTTTTAGTCAGCTGGAAGTCTGAACTAATCTTTCTGAAATATATTCTTCAGCAAGGAGCAGGAAGCCAATGATCTCAAACAGAACAATTCTTACAAAGAAGATAATGACCTAAGAAAAATTTGCAGCAGACTGCTTTTAGGTCACAAAACCAAATTTTTATTTTTTTTTTTTAAGAAAAAATGTTAAGTCATTCTCTTTAGAGTGTACTTGCATTATAACTGAGATTAGAAGGTCTAAGAAAATTTGCCAAATTCTTCCTCTTCAAAAACAGATACAAAATTAGGAATAAATATATTGAATCCTCCAGTTGTCATAGAGTTGGAATACACAGCATCTTCTTTTCATCCTGAATTTTGAGAAATAAAATACAATTTATAAGTATTGACCTTCAAAACCGAAACATGAAAGGTGCCTTTACCATATAAGAAGACATTTCACCACTAGAGGGAACTGTTAGACTTTATTGTCAGTGGGGGAAAGAAGTAACTGCATTTCAAACTGCCGGTGCTAGTCCCACTCCAGAAAAATCTTCGTAACCTCTCTGAAATCACTGCAAGTGATAGATTACATTGATTAATGTAACGTGAAGATGACAGAAAAACATTGAAGCTTTTATGTAACTAAGTACTGAATATATGTTATACAATATTAATAATAAAAGAAGATATTAAAAAGCTTGCGGCGCTTGGAAAGATTTATTGTAAGCAACCATTTTGAACCAGAATTATATTTAATGACATGGTAAAGCTGTGTCCTCTGTTTGCCTTCATAGAATCATAGAATGGTTTGGGTTGGAAGGAATCTTCAAAGGCCATCTAGTCCAATCCCCCCTTGCAATGAGCAGGAACATCTTCAACTAGATCAGGTTGCTCAAAGCCCCATCCAACCTGACGCTGAAACTTTCTGGGGATGGCGTATGCACCAACTCTATGGGCAACCTGTGGAAGTACCTCCCCACCCTCATTGTAAAAAACTTCTTCCTTATATCTAGTCTGAATCAACACTCTTTCACTTTAAAGCCACTGCCTCTTTGTCCTATCACTGAAGCCCCTCTCCAGCTCTCTTGTAGCACCCTTTAGGTACTGGAAGGCTGCTATAAGGTCTCCACGGAGCCTTCTCTTATCTAGGCTGAACAACCCCAGCTCTCTCAGCCTGTCCTCATGGGGGAGGTGCTCCCACCCTCTGATGATGCTGATGGCCCTTCTCTGGACTCATTCCAACAGCTCCACATCCTTCTTATGTTGAGAACCCCAGATCTGAACACAGTATTCCAGGTGGGGTCTCATGAGAGCAGAGTAGAGGGACAGAATCTCCTCCCTTGACCTGCTGGCCACACTGCTTTTGATGCAGCCCAGGATACGGTTGACTTTTTGGGCTGCAAGGGCACATTGCTGGGTCATATTCAGCCTCTCTTCCACCAGCACCCTCAAGTCTTTTTCAGCAGGGCTGCTCCTGATCTGGTTATCTCCCAGCCTGCATTGATATCCAGAGTTACCCCAACACAGGTGCGGCACCTTGGACCTGATCTTGTTGAGTCATGAGGTTCCCATGGGCCCACTGCTCAAGCTTGTCCAGGTCCCTCTGGATGGTCCCCTTTCATTCAGATGGGACATGATTCTATGATTCTATGATTCTCTGTGCAGTTCAATTTCTTTTCAGGGTTAGGAAGGGTAGAGATATTTTTGTTTATCTTGGTTTGCCCTTTGCAGTTTGTGGGTAATGTTTTTCTTCATTTTGTTAGGTCATTATATGTTGCTTCCTCTAGATGCTCTAAAGCCAAATGAAATAATTGAGTGTGGTACTTAAAGATGCTGTGAATTGTTTTTGCTCAATCCAGGTTTCCGAGGTAGTTCATTGCATTGCCTTAACCGTGCTCCTGAAAAAGCATTTGCCTCCTGCAAAGCAGACAATTAAAAGAAAAATATTTCAGTACTGCTTGGAATTCCTCAAGAAGTCACTGCCCCCACATGACTCAAACCTACATGCTACAGCCAGATTTTAACAAAGGATCTAATAATTACTTTGGTAAAGATATATTCATCCATTTCAGAAAATCAGGTAAGAATTCTGAAAGTTGGGTTTTTCCCCACCTTCAGCAGCATGATGTACCATCAATGCATAGTGTGGTCATGATTTCTTCTCCCTCTGAAGCATCATGTCAGAACTATAGTAGAATAGCATACACTACTTAGTACCACACTCATGCACACAGCTCTCTGCAAGTGACTTTCCTGAGGGCCAAAGCAAACTGCAACAGGGGCAAAGTAGCACAGCTTTGGTGTCTATCTCTAACCCACCTTCCCTCTTCTGTTGTTTATCTCATGTAGCCTTGGTGGGAGCAGCGATCTTAGCAGGTATGTCTGCATTATCTGACACATTTCCTCTGCTTCTGCACCTGAGGTTGTTGAGTCACCGAAAGGGTTTCCTGTGGAGCATCAGCTTAAAACATGGGGAAATCCTTCCCTTTATCATAAACCAGTGCATTTGCTGTATGACAAGAATGATGCAACAGCTGTATTGTTTCCCTGTCGAGTGTGGAGTTCCCCCAGTATTTTCCTGTTCATTACATTATATTGTTGGAATAAAGCCAGTTTCTTGTGCTTTAGACTTTTGCCAAGTGGTGGGTAGGAGTTGTTGGTTGATAAGTTTTCCTACACACTCAGTTATTTACATGACCATTGCTGCTCCCTGTCTCTTTTGCTTTTCAGAGTGGGCAGTCACTCCTCTTGCTGTTACCTGCAGAGTACTGAAGCCAGAAATTCTTCCCTTAGCTCCACACCCATCCTCAAAAATTACTTATATGGTTTTGGCAGCACAATGCTCCAAAAGGAGCTGGGGAAGCTTCATATAATAACAATACAAATACATTCACTAAGTTATTTCCCAAAATTAATAAATCATTCTACTACTCTCTGTGCTTGCTTGCATGCTAAGGGAAAAAATGATTCGCCCTGAGATTGCCCTGCTACTGGTTAACATAGTATGAAGAAAAATTGGCCTCAGCAGGTTGCCAGGGTTTGTTGGAATTAGGCATTATTATAAAAAGCTACGTACATTTCTTTTTTTTTTTTTCATATGTTGCACAGAATACTGATAGTTTAGAGAAGGGAATTTTTTATATTTCCTCATTTCAGCTGACTTTTTCTTCTGAGATCGGGTTTTCTCCCAATTAACTGCCATTCCCTAGTAAAATGTTTCTTATATTTATTATCTGTTAAATACTGAATGTTAAATGTGAAATGCTGCACCTGGGAAAATACATAAGTACTGTGTGATACAAAGTTCTGCTTGTTGCAAGTGTGCAAAATGTATTTGATCCTCTAAAATGTGTTTGGCACTGAATACAGATTTCAGGTGTAGTCAATGACTAAAGTAGAAGTTTGGTGGGAACTCAGGACAAAGCTTCCAAGATTAGAAATGAATCAACTCAGGTGTTAAGGCAGTTGAGTTAAATACACAAATGGTGTGTTTATGTGGAATGAGAGATTATAATTGTGGCAGTTAACTAGGACAGTGATGCAGGATGACAATAACAGTCAGCATTCATATCTTATAACAAATAATTTCAGGAAGAAAACAGACTTTTCAACATCATGGACTTTGTATTATAAAGTTCATATTCTATATAGTAAGCAAAGCATAAGTCAAATGGTTTATGGACTAGATAAACCATTTCCAAAAATTTGTTAAAGAAACTCCAACATATGAATGGGTTATTCATAGAAAATTCCATAGGCATTGGTATGATGACCAATAATAGTATTTTTCTTTGATATGGCATTAAAGATAAAATTCTTTCTAGCATAATTTCTTAATTAAATGAGAGCAGAACAGTTATACATGTTCCAGACACATATTACGTACTTGAACTATAGCTACATTTTGTGGCAAGAAAGCTGAGGCATGCTTTAATTTCCAAAGCTTCCACCACTCATTTGGGGATACAGCTAAATCACGCAGCAGCTCTTTTCTGGCATGCACAGATGAGTTTGAATCACAAAAGGTCAGGGATCTTTTTGATATGGAGTTAGCTATTACCAGGGAATACCGGGTAGTCACCAGAGTATTTGAGACACAACTGAGATAAGCTGAGCACATTTAAATACGTATATTTAAAAAGCAAGTTTTGCACTGAAGAAAAAGGAGGAATACACCTTTGTTGGCTGAGATCCCATGAAGGAGTCAAGGGCCCCAGTAGGTGAGCTCTCTTGCAAAGAGCAAAAAGGAGAACTTGGGCCTTGAATGATAGGTAGGCCTCTGTATAGGAGAAGGGAACACTGACAGGAGTATTACATACAGCTCTTGTATGTATATCTGTTAAATTATATCAAACAATTTCAAATCATGTACAAAGAACTACTGAGACACTGAAACAATGAGATTTGTGAAAAGGAACAAGGAAAATGTAGGTCTAAGGTATTTATTTACTTGATATGAGTGAGTCATGCTGTACATGTGTTGATACATAGAAACCACCTTAATACCCAGGGAAGCAATAATGAACATCTTCATTGGTCAAAAAGAAAAACAAAGGTGTGATATTTTTATTACATGAGCAGGTTTGGATTGTTTGCTAGAGTTGTTTCCAACTGGTAATACAGTGCAAGATTAAACTGGGATGTTATAACTGTGGTAATAAATGTCAGAGTGAATTTGGTTGAAGTAATTTTTGTGGCTGATACAAAACATATTTTGATGCGTTAGTTGTTCTGGATCTTAAATAATTAGAAACTAAATATGAAAACTAGATAATATAAGTGGTTAAGGACATATAGTCTTAATCCCCTGAAAATGTGAGGTGTTTTACCACTTTTGGGGGTATACGTTAAGCTAAAACTCTTGGTCAGATCTGACAGTCAAAAACTTTGGAAGACTTGCAATATTTAACTCATCAAGAAGACATTGCGTAAGTATTTCGATGGAGAGAAACACTTCATATAAATTACATTCATTTCTCTGGATGGCTGAATAATTTGAAATCAGAAATCATGCAAAACAAGAGAAGAGCAGTTAGTCACTGAAAATAACAAGAACAATAAATTCTCTGATTTTTTCGAATTTGGATCCCTTTCCGGAAGGTACACATTCATCAAGTGCATGCTGTTTTGGTCTGTGTAGGGATAAACAGTTGTAATGTTACAGGAATGCTATATACTTGATAAGATTCAATATTCAGGACATACTGTTACTATAGCATAGGATATTGGGGTTTTCATTTCTACTTTATTGTTTTAATGAAAATAGACTGGTTGACACTATTGCAAAGGAAAAAGATCATGGCAAAAAACCTTCAGAGTCTAACAATATTAAGAGAAAGCCTTCATCAGTCAGGATATTGCTTAAAATAACTTTATATTAAAGGGAAATAACATATTAAGGGAAATGTAAGTATACTTGAATATATGAATGTAATAATAGTACTGCATTTTGAGCTTTGCTTTCCTAAGCTAACAATATATAGGCAATTTAACATTTTTTCAGAGTAAATAGTCAAATTGCTTAAGTCTTCATTTTATATTCATGAGTAAAGACAAATGTAAATTATTCAAGATAACACCTTAAATAAAAAGCTACTTTCATAGAAGAGATAAATTTTACAAGTTATGTCCAAATGGAACTGCTACCTTAAGTGTAAGAGTAGAGAAAGTAATGTAAATTCTTCAATGCCAAGCACATAATAAAAAGAAGGCAAAGGAAAATGGCTACTGCTCACTACTATTTTAACAAGAACTTTTAATAGGTTGTCATTTATGTTGAGTCATCTTACCAAATATTAAGCACTTAGATGTTAGATGGCTGATACTAATTAGTTAAGATCCTCTAGATACTAAGTTCCTCTAAAATCAATCATCTATAACACATTCCTATCTCTTGAGGGTGAGTTGTTCCATTTTAAAAGCTATCCAGGTGTAGTACTCTCCTAACCCACTCCTTCCTCTTTGCTAACATATATTACACCAGTTGAAGTCAGATTATTTGAAGCCCAGTTCTGAGTGTACTTATTTCTAAGCCTTTTATAGCTGGACAGCCTATGTCCTCCTTGGCCCCATGCCAGGACATCCTGGCAGACACAAACAGGGGCAAAGAGCCTGTTACATCAGCTATATGAATTTCCCACACAGCAAATACAGGCTGTCAGAGCTTTCAGAGCACCTTAGTAGGTTGCAATGAAAAGGGATGTGGATAAAAGATCTAGAATTTTGGTCTCTCAGGAATGCAAATATACACAGATATTAATTTCTCCGTAGGAAAAACAATGTGGATCCCAATCTTCGAAGACCAAATTAAATAAAAAGGACCTTCTCAAATTTTGTTTGGTTGACTTTCAGAAAAAATAACTTTTTAGATAAAATTGGCATATATTTTGAAAGCACCTGGAAGTGTCAATAAGTTTCTTCCTGGAGGGCCTCTGGTTACAGTAAAAACAAAAACAAAATAAAACAAAACAAAACAAACAAAAGACAAACACACACACACACACAAAACCCAAACCAAAACAAAAAAAACCCCAAAAACAACAAAAAAACCCCACACAAACCCCACAAAAGTCCCAAAACTGAAAAAGCCCAACCAAACAAAAAAACCCATCTTAGTTTAGACCAGAAATTGAAAGTGATAAAAACTTTAAAAAGAAAGAAATCAATGAGCTCTGGCCCAGCTATCATGCTATTTAAGAGTTGTAGTATTTCCAGAATAAAAAGCTCCCCTGCCTGGAAAAGTTTACCTACATTCTAGCTTTGTTATGTTTGTTACATGATATTTTGTCACTCCACTGCTCCAAGACACTTTCTTAGTTCTGCTGCCTTCTTCTCCAACTCCTGAATGTTCCAATGCCATTGTCTTTTATTTGAATGGACTTTGTTCAGTTGGCAATGCAAACGTTTTAAAATAGCATCATATCTTTTATTCTGTACCTAAAAAAAAAAAAAAAAATCACTTCAAAATTTCTTTCAAATAAAACTATTAACAGAGTGGGTTCAGCTCCCTTAACTCTGTCCAAGGGTACATTCTGATATTTGACCAAGTCATTGCACATTTACTTTCCGCTGCTGAAGAGACACAAACATCTAGGAAGTCATTCATCTAAGTCTGCTTTAGGACAATATGAATCACGCCTCACTTTCCCAATAAGGAAAGAAAAGCTCTGTTTCACTAAGACCCTAAATAAGGAGTTCAGTGTGGGTACCTGCTCTGTAGATGTCTAAAATTTAACAAAGTAAATCCCAACCAAAAAGTCAGCATCTCCCATTGTAGCAACACTTCGTACATGGAAGATTTCAGGCTCCAGAATGAAACAGAAAAAAAAATCATTCTTTGACAAGTGTGTTTGGATATAAATGTACCTAAAAATCAGGTAACGTAGATGGCTGTAGTAGCAGCTTTGTAGCTGCCTTGCATTTAAAATGGTACATTTCTCTTAGGCAGGCAATACTGCAGCAATGCAGTAGTGTATCAATTTTTTCCCTCATTGCTGCCTTACGTGGAGAACAATGGCTGCTGCAGACAACCCTCTGAAGATTTGTATTCTGAAGTGTAAAAGCATTCACTATAATAAAAATGGAAATAACGGGTATTCCCTTAATGAAAAATTGGGCCTGCTTACTGTAGTTTGAATGGCATATGAGTGGTAGTGTATAATAACTCTTGTGTCTGCTTGTTGAAATGTTATTACACTGTACCTAACATACACGATGGTGTACAGCTGCATCACAACTACAGCACTGCCAGTGACTTCCTGCGAGTCTTGCTGCCTAAATTTCACATGTAACTAAGTAACTTCATCACTAATGTTTTATAAATTACACTGCTGCCTTTCACTGTCTTCCTTCACATTGCCTTGCTCTTCACCATAATAGCTCACAACTTTTTGAGGGACGCTGTCAGATTCACTCATCCGAGTGAGTGCATGGGGGATCTGAACGTCACTAGGACTACGTTGTGTGACATTGAAACATCTATGATCAATATTATCTGCTTTTTTTAGAAATGTGTCCCCAGCTTCATTATTGGGAACTGTCTGGCACATCTGCTGAGGGAGGGAGCACTAACATGCGTACTGGACAGAGGGGAGGGAAAAATTTGCTCTCTTTACTGTCCTTGTGAACATATATGTTCACAACCATTAGGAAAAAATCATCTGGGCATTCGTGACATTTCCACCACTGGGGTCATTTAAGGACAGGATAGGCAAGTATCTCCCAAGAATAATGTAGCTGCACACTGACATAGGGGAAAGAGGGCAGTACGGGCTGAGGCAGTCTTTTGAGCTTTCTTTTTCTTATTGTTTTTACATAGCAACAAATTTTCTCTTGTTTGTGGACATCTTGAGTTAGTCCTTATGACTGAAATCTTGTCTCTACACAGGTAACCATGCTGATTTATTGTTGACATCCCTGTCCAAGACTGAGAACAGGCCCTGCTCTTCAAGAGATGGGTAGTGGGGATGGTGCTCAGGAAAGGGAGTGAGAGAAGGTCCATAAGCTGCCTTAAGAGTCTATCAGCACCCTGCCTGATGAGAAACATCCCAGGTATGAATTAGTTGTAGAGTTCATTAATTAGCAATGTCAGATCACTGACTTTGCTTGGGGGAAAAAAAAAAAAAAGAAAAAAAAAAGGACACTTAGGCACCAATTTTCTTGCAGAAAGATATTTTATCAAAAATTTTAAATTTCCAAAATTGAGCTGCTTTAGAAAGGCTTTCTGAATTACATTCCTGCACGATGTGCTTAGCTGGGGAAATCTTTGTGGGAAACCAGAAATGATACTGAAGCAAAGTGAGAGCACCAAGGCTGTGAGAGTCAATCCATTCTGTTTGAGTGCCAGCTTAGCCATTAACAAGGCTTCAACAGGAATTCTATAGGCATTTAGGTATAAGGCTGTATAGGGGCAGATTTAGATGAGTGCTTAAAATGGTTGCTGAATAAAGGCTCCAGAAGTCCTAAAGTAACTGCAAACTCATTGATCAGATGCAATGACCTGCTTGTATCTGAAGGGTCAGAAACCTGGAAGCTTGTATATTCTTTGCAAATTTATTAATCATGGAATCACAGAATAGTTTGGGGTGGAAAGGACCTTCACAGATCATCTCACTGAACCCCTGGCCATGGGCAGGGACATCTTTCACTAGATCAATTTGCTCTACCCAGTGCATAGTATAAAGTCCAGAAAGACCAGACCATGCAACTCAACCTGCTGTAAACACACAGGTTTATGGACTGAATTGATCTCTAGAATATATCAACTGCACTAACCACAGCTCCAGTGACTATAATGGGAACTTTCCTGACTCATGTGTAGTCACTTGCATTCAAACAACCACATTTAGCTGACAGCAGTCTGCAGCTGAATTCCACCACTAGAATCTCACTTTATTCCCGTGCTTGACTTGAATGTTCTTTACCGAGTTGTGCTGAGGACTGCTGGGTATAAATGTCTCTGCCTATCCATTGTCAGTTTTCTATTAAAAATTGGACTCTTTTCAAGGGAGTTCTTAGTAGAAAATAATGCCCTAAAAGGTTTAGTTTTTGAACCTGCTTCCTTCTGAGACAAAAATGTTGTATAATCCAAACAACCAAAGAACAGGTTAACATTCACTATTTCAGAACAGCACATTATTTTTAGGCTGCCTAATTTCACTTTGAGTTTAGAGAACTTTCTTAGGAGGATGTTGCCTTGGTAATAAAATATTTTCTCAGGTGATGAATAGCACAGACCTATTCTAAAGCAGTTGTGTTTTGCTTTTCAGGTTAAAAATTCTCTGCCATTCCCTATCACATGAAAAATGACTCTTTTTTCCTCCTACATTTTACAATGGGCAATAGAGCTCACCTTAGATCAGTTAATCTTTACATTACCAAGCTTTGCTAATTAAATTTTGTGGCATTTACTTGAACTAACAAGATAAATTATGTGAAACTTCAAAACTAAAAACTATCTAGACATACAGAGTATTTTAGTAAGGAAGAAAATATAAAATATAGCTCAATTACTTTAAAGAGAAGGTTTTAACTATTTATCAGAATTTTATCTTGGCAGTTAATTAGGAGCTTCTGTGTTATTCCTAATTTAATGTCAGTTCAAATCAGAGAGATTCATGGGAAGTCCATTTTCTTCGTGCAATTGATTGTCCCATTGATGAGTCATCAGGAAACATGAGACAGGTCATGAATAATCAAATCAGCAGCGAAATTTAAAGTGTTTCAGAAGTATTACAGAAATTTTAAAAGGCGCATTTTGCCTTATTACCATTCAGTGACCTCTTTCTTTTCAGGACATCATTCTAAAATTTCACAGCTGAATTCCTTCTTAAAGACTTCAGAAAAAAATGTTCTTAACTTTGATTTTTCTCAAGACAGCAATTAAGCTCTGAATTTTAGAAAGGGTATCAGTACCCAGAGTTTCAGATAGCATAGTTACCGTATACACTTGAACAATCTATGGCCAGCAGTGATGTATAAAGTACTTCAAAACTTCATTTGCACTATCTACATTCTGTCAGGAGAACTGTAATTAAATTTTATTTAAATGACTCACCTCAATTTCTTTTCTAAGCTTAGCATGCTTTTTTTCCTCTTCTTCCAGCAAATCTGTTTTCTGATTGATGAAATCTTTCAATGTTGTGATTTCACTTCTTAAAAGTGTAATTTCTTCCTACAGATGTAAGTCAAGATACAGAAATCCATTCTTTGAAATGTGGCAGAGTGCATTAGTTAAGCTTATTAAAAATGTCACATTTTAACAGTCTCACTACATTACTAGAGATTAGAAAAAGAACTATAATAAACAATTTCACAATAAACCTATTAATAATAATTTGATAATAATGTAAGAAGACTAATCCAAATTAATAATTAAATATTTTATAACATGGCTTTAGACATGTAAGAATATATATTTTTGATCTGAAATACAAAAACTACAACAATATAGAACTTTGAACTTATTTTGGGAGTCTTTATTTTGTTTAAAGTGTGATTTATTGCAAAATCAATTAATATTTAATGTAATATTTGAGATATATTTTTCCTTCTCATAGGGAAATACAGTGTTAATAAGTCTTTATTTATCAGTATTTGAAGGTCTGTTGTACAAACAAATTTTCAGTCATTTACATCAATATAGTAACACCAGATTTTTAATAATGCAAGTTATATCAGAGTTGAAATCTGTGATCCAATTCCAACTTCATACTTGTGTTTGTTCATATACTGGCAAAATTTTGTGGTGAAAAATTCATATGTGGTAGTGCTTAATAAGTATTGCAATTAGGGTCAAGTAAAAACAACAGTGTTAGACTAAAATAATAACACAATTTTTTTTTTCCCTCTTCTTTTTTCTATCACCATCTCATGAAATCTGCCCCTTTTGGCAAACAGCTCAACTGTAGTTTGTTGACAGGAAAGTTTAAGGAATAGTGTGTTCTCATATGAAATATATAACAATATGGGAAGCTTTCACAAAATTCTGAAAAGTGTCCACGTAAGTTTATCCAATGATAAAAAGCTTTGTAATTTTTTTCATATCTGAGTTCATTCAATCACACAGAATGAACCTGTCTTTTACAATAATATACAGACAACAATGGCTGATTTTTTTTTACTGCATATCGAAGTAAAAACTTCTTTAATTAATGTAGCATTATAAATTATCTATATTCCTCTGTAGTCAGTCTCCCATGAACCAAAAACATATTAGACAAAAAAAACATATTATAAAAACTATGTCAAAATTGTTTCACATAAAAGGAAAGAAATTAAAAAAGGAAATATAATACCTGTACTTGTTTTATAACAGATCCTTCTGGATTCTGGAGATCACGCATGAACTCCTCTTTCTTTGTCTTTAATTCTTCAACAATAGCCTTCTTTTTAGCAAGCTCAATCATAACTGTCATTTTATTTTCCATCTCCCAAAAGAGATGTTTATGACTCTTTATTTTTTCCCGATATTCATTATTTCTTGCAAGTATCATCTCAAACTCTTCTTGCACTGTTTCTGCATCACACCTCAGCTTTAAATTTTCAGAATACTGGGCTCTGACTTGGGCCTCCAGATTTTCACAGTGATATTTTGTCACTTCTATGGCATCATCTTGCAGATGTATTTCCCTTTCTGTTGTCTTTGTTTCTAACAGAATAGAATTAATTTCCTTTTCTAGCTCCTGAAACTTTGCCTGTAAAACATTTCAGTGGTATCTTAAGAACATTTCTTTGGGAGGATATGAAGTGACTAGTTAAACATTGTAATTTATATTTATTGAACAGTCTTCTTTTTACCTTGCATAATGTGGTTTGAATGGAAGATAATTAGAGTTCCATTTCTTAATATCATCACCTTAGAGGCACAATGCAAGAATACTTAGTTTTCTCCCCTTATATTGAGTCTAAAATATGAAATAAGGTATGCTTAAACTTACTTTAAATTCCTCATATTTGCAAGATACATAGGATGTGGTAGATCAAACCCAATCCTAGTGTTCGTTTAGAGCTGAATTCTGGTGAAGTCCTAATCAAACTAAAAATAACTGAAGATGCCAAAAATCACTTACAAACCCACACAAACACACAGAGTGGTGTTTCAGGTGATGGAGCTTAACTAGCCTGTTCGACTGAGGTTTTTAATCCTGCCTTCATCACAATAGTATTCAAGAGTTGGATTAATCTCCACTATTTTAAACCCCAAAAGAAATATGTATCTAGCCCTAAAAAGGCCTCTACATCTCACTGGTGAGAAATGAACAAAAGCAGGAAGTAGTACTTCCATCCATCATAAGAAATTACAGAATCATTAAGGTTGGAAAGGACCTCTAAGATCATTGAGTCCAGCCCTTAACCCGGCACAAGTTCACCACTACACAGTCTCCCTGACCACCACATCTACATGTAAATCTAAGATGGAAGGGCTGAAGTGCTGCCTCAGAAATGTTTCTCTCCTTTAGATGACTAGCAAGGGAGCTTAGATGACTAATACAGGCTTAGCATCTGATTAGTAGGCCATGCAAGCTAGCTATGATGAATGCCACCCAAAGTTCCTGCCAACAGTGGTGCACTGAGATGATTAGCATTGTGATTTATGTCACCTATTATCTTTTTCCTAATGGAAGCATTACGAGTGGTATGAAATCTCTTACTCAATGTCTTGAACAGATTAAGACATTATAAACTGTTAAGAACAAAAGTTCCTGCATAGTTTTTAATTTAGGGCTAGAGTTTTACAGGATTTTATCACTGCTAGCCATCTTTTACTGAGAATAGGAAAGCACAATATCTTAGTGGCAAAGATGTTAAATTTTAGAAAGGAAATTATTGTTTTCCATGTCTTCTGTGACATGTGCATATGGGAATTGATGCAAAGATGAAAAAGCAGTTCTGCATTTTGATTAAAAGTTCCTAATTATTTAACTTTGCTGTTCTAACATTAATGTTTGTATGAAATTTCCTAGAGTTTGGGCTTTTGTGAAAGAAAAAGAAATAGGTATAGAAGAGGAAACAATAAATGAACTAACTTAATTACCCAGGGCTCTAAAATTCTGTGGGCCTTTTGGAAAATAGATGCCTTTGTTTGAGATTGTTTGGTGACAATAATTTTTGTTGCAGTGTCATCATACTATGTTATGGGATGTTGTATCACTAGAAGAAAACTTCTTGCAAAATGTGGCCAGTCCACTGATATTGCTAAGCAACACAAGTTTTCCCTGCTACTTCAGAGAACTTATCTTTGTGCAAAATTTCAAAATCAATTATTTCAGTTGCAGAGCTATTCACAGATATTATAATTGGAACTCTAGTATTTCCATTTGCATTATCCCATACTTAAAAATGTCAAATGGTATTGTGTCTTTCCTCAGAATTAAAAGTAAGTCACTCAAAGGAAATTTGATCTCAAAGGTTAAATAATAAATTGAAAGCTAAATAAATTCTTGGTGAGATTAGGAAATAAATGATCACACAGTCTTCACCAAAACTACATGTATCCAGTGTTCTACTTAACTGTACTGAATAAAGGCAGTATTTAATGACTATTTAGGATACCCACTTCAAACACACATTTAAAAAAAAAAAACCATTTTGTGTCAAAAAGATTATATAGTCTGGTGAAAATCTGCCAAAAAGAAAGAAAAAAACCCCCACGGTTTTAAAATCCTTCTCCTCCAACAAATTTCTTAGGAAATCACTATAAAAAATAATTTTAAAAGACCTAACCTTGCATTTGGTTGTTGTGGATTTGCTTCGTGTGTTCAGCTCAGTATTTGTTGGGGATTTTTTGTTTTTTTTCCAAGTAAAAATCAAAAGTTTCACCTGCTCTAATGAAGTCTTAGCTCTGTTGTGGCCTTCCAAACAACAGTGCACATCCACAGTTTTGACTAAGCCTAAATGTATCTGAGTATCTACCTTACAGTTGCACTTGCCCAGAAGAAAATTTTACTATCAGTTTCTCTTTTTCATAGGAACACTTCTTCACCTAACAAAAAGAAAAAAAATTATTAAAATACTCTAAACAAGGTTTATTACCTGCAACTGGAAAAGAACTGTTTTGCTTTTTTCTATCTCTGATGCCTGTGAATGCTGGCGCTGTGCAACTTCTTTTACAACTTCAATCAGTGATGGAGAATTTTGCTTGGCCATTTCAGGTGAAAGTGAAGAACTGGGGGGGGGGGGGGGGGGGGGG